>CM040245.1:42341723-42769560 GCA_022545495.1 Chrysanthemum lavandulifolium | reverse complement strand
AAACTACTTGTGTATTAAAAACACGTGAACTCACCAACCTTTGTGTTGACACTTTTAGCATGTATTTTCGGGATGGCATTAGCTAAACTTTGGAGGCGCTTGGGCATTGGCATGGCATGGTTATAGAAGACTACGATATAAATTTGGGGACCACTTAAATTCTTTTATGGGCCTCGTTCTATAATATATATTTTGAAAGATGTAAACATAAATCTTTCACAATCACGATTTCTCAAGTTAAGTTGTTCTATACATTGTGTTGTGGTACCAATCGAGTAATACCCCGGTAACACTTACTTCGGTTGCAAACCATTTCTTTGGGGTGTTACACTCAATGTGTGTTTGCGGGTCTTCATTTTGAGAGGTAGAAAGTGGTTCTAAAAATGAGGGTGGTAATGGAACTTCTTCCATATGGTCAAGGTTGTTCCTTGTCTCCCATGATGGGCTAGTTGGTGTTGTAGGTGGTTCCTATTTAATGAAAAGGTTGGTGAATGGGAGTTTCTTTGTGGTGAGTGAAATAATGAATAGATGTTTGGGTGAGGAGGCTCATTCGAGGAATGTAGACCATGCTCAATGAATGATGGTTTTGATGGCTTGCTAGAACTAGCCATGTTTGGTTTTGAACTAGATGATCCTTTTCTAGTCAGAAAGGTTTGATGCTAATCCTTGCGGTTCTCTTAGCTTTGGATGAGTTTGATGAGGTGAAATTCTAGCATCATTATCTCTAATGGGAGATGTTTGATTGGATGAGATTTCATGGATCATTTGACCTTTTCTTTTGGATGATCCTATGGTTGAAGAGTTGTTGCTAAGAGCCTTAGTCATAGTGATGATAATGCTTGCAAGAACTTCTTAGTTCTTGATTTTTGAGATGTGAGTGAGAGTGGTGACTTAATCCTAAGGTTGTTTGGTTTATAAAGAATAATTTGAATTAGGAAATTAAATTCTTGGCCACTTAGAAGACTAGGCATGCTCTTAAGGTTTTGATCGACTCTAGGAGGATAATAAATGAATGCTAAAAGTGGTTAGAGAACCAAAAGGTGACTTGAATCTAAATATGGAAGGCGATTAAGGCTCTCTGACTACTGATCCGCGGATCCTCCGGTGAGGATCCGCCTAGTTAAAGACCGAGGATCCGGCTATCAGACGGGTTTTAGGTGAAATGATTATGCTTTTGTAAGGTTTATTATCAAGGGATTTCGAGGTTTTGACTTAATTTTGAATTCTTTAGCGATTGGATATCTCAAATCCTCAACCATAACAAGTAATGGTGCTTAATGATGGTTTTGGCCAAGAAATTGACCTTGGGTAGTCTAACTATATGTTTGACAAGGATTCCATTTAATTTGATGTGGAGAAATGGTGATGACAAGTCTAGAAGTCAGGATGATGTCCTAAGAGAATTTACTAAAATCTTTAAAAATAAAGAGAAATGAAAACTAATTTTTAAGCCTAATTTTGAGTCAAAGATGATTGAGATCAATTTGCTAAAATTAAAAGATATACCTAACTAAGTGCTATCAAGCGTGATAGATAATGTGTGAGTGTTGGGCGGAATTATGGTGAGTTTTGACTAGTTGATAAATCAAAACATTTCAAAAATATATCCTAGATAAGCCATGAATGAGGGTGAGGTTTTCAATTATTTGAGAAGACTTAGTTGGCTCTAGTATCTTATGTTTGACTTGGTTGAGGTGATCTAGTAGACTATTTTATGTAGCCAATCATATTGTATATCGGATGCCACGGATCCATGGTTCCCTTATGGGAGGGATCGGCTAGTTCAAAGTTGGGATCCGCCAGCTGCGGATCGAGAGCTTTCGGAAATGTGCAACTTTGCACTTTATAGTAAATCTTTTCCTAGTTGTTTCTATGAGGACTAAATGCAAGTTCACAACTAATATAATGTACATCAAAGTAGGAAGAGCCAAAATTCCTAGAATGAGTGGCGACGACCACTAAAGGGTCGTAAAATCTCATTTTCCAAATACCTAAGTTAGGATTGTTTAGTGCCAAGATATGGCCATACCTACATACTACGAGCATAGTTTAAAGTGTTTACAAACCATTGTTTGAAATTGTTAATCATACATTTCGGTTCGAAGACCTTACCTTTCTTCTCCTCCTTCTTCACCGTCCTCCCTCTTTATCGAACTATCTTCACTTCTTCTTCCTCGAGAAATTGGCGAAGCATTGAAGATTCCTTGGTTTATTGCCATTCGGGTGATTCATTAGGGATGTTTGGCAATTGGTTAATGTAGTCGAAGGGTCAAGATTGATATTTTCAAGTGGGTTGCTACTACTCCCATCACGCTTCTCCTTGTCCTTGCCTTTCCTCTCGTCAGGAATCCGTGGGTGGGTGTGGCCACTTGCCTTCCACCATAAACCTTGTTGTTCTACCCTCGGTTAATGTTATCATAACCTTATTGCAAAAGCTATGATCAAGGATTGTGGAGAAGGGTCTAATGCAAAGATGAATTTGGCAAGCGGGTTAGTGATAACGCTACAGCGTCGTTGGGGTCAAGGAAACTTCCTTTTCTTGAGCAAGTTTTATAACACCCTAGGCGATGAACCTAATCGTTGTAGTGTAGTAATTAGGGTAAGCCACGGGTATTGATATCGTTCTCTGGGGAATAGGAATGCTAGTGAGAAGTTACTACGCTAAGGTTGAGGTTGAGGAAGATTATTTTTATCTTTTATGTTTTTTTTAGAAATGGAAAAGTACGAATCTCGGGTATTGGATTTGGGGGTTGGTATTGCTACCGATTACTCTACTATTATCTAATTATCTAAGCTAAGGTTGTGATAGTCTATGTCTAATTGATGTGTACTCGTATGATAGTTTAAAGATGTGTTTACTTAGGTTTACTACTCCTTAATTATCTCCTATTGATGGTTGATTTGTCACGTCCTTATTCCTAGTTGCGTTGTGATTCTAAGGCTATAGGGCGTGCTTGTTTCCTAACTCTTTGAAATTACCAAAGGGTCTTGTTTACAAATCCTCTAGTGATTTATAGGCGCCTACTCTCGGTTGTCCTTGAATACTTTATCCTACAATTACCTAGATAATTATATTCTAAAGTTCACAAAGAAAAGTCAAGCATTAAGTACACACGAATAATCTAGCGCACTCTAGATCATTAGTCAACTAAGATAAGTATCAACCAATCAATATTCAATAATTAAGTTTCATATTCCCTAAGCAAACACACAAATAAATTAGCGGGACATGGAGAACATGCAAGCATACACACAAATAATCAAAGACATAATTAAATTAATGAAGTAAATACTTATCTTGATGTATAATAGGGTTTAGAACCTAAAATCTTGCACAAGAAAGCCTTGGTTCGGTTTTAGGTTTTACTCCAAAGACTACACATAAAAGCGAAAAATTCGGATTCTATATATAAGATTACATACTGCGGCGTCACCTTATGTTTCGTGGCCGCCGTCGTGTCGCCATCATTAGGGTTTCGTCTTGGCCACGTAAACCTTGCGGCGGCGTCACCTATATTGTGTGTGCCGTCCCTTGACTCGGCCGTCTTGGCGCATCTAGGCCGTCTGAGTAGCGACGGCCTACTCCTTTAGAACTGGCGTCGTCCGCGAAAACATGCAATTTAAACCCGAGCCGTCATAAAATTCCTTCCGGCGGCGTCGCGGATATCTGATGATGCCGTCGCCTTATGTTCAATGACTTTGAGTGTCTCGATTCGACTTTGGCCATTTTCTTCGTATATTCGCCTTTTCGTCCAAATAAGCATCATTCCGACATTTTGCCTTGAGAGACCTAAAAGTGAAAAGGAGCGATATTAAGCAATAACGGATACAAAGTGATCGAATAAGGGCTTAAATGACCCTCAAAAGGTACCTTTAAAACCTTATCAAATATCCCTACACTTGGTATTTGCTTGTCCTCAAGCAAATGTGCTTTGATTAATTTATAAGTTAGGGGTCATGAAGCATCCATTCAAAGCGGTCCACAACACATATAAGCCCATAAAAGTCATAACAAGCACGGAGTACATACTAGCACCTCACATGGGGTGTTTGGATACTCGCATCTCTCTCGGGTGTATATATGAAATATAACAAATCGAAATGGAAGATAAACACTC
Source organism: Chrysanthemum lavandulifolium (assembly GCA_022545495.1). Classification (NCBI taxonomy): domain Eukaryota; kingdom Viridiplantae; phylum Streptophyta; class Magnoliopsida; order Asterales; family Asteraceae; genus Chrysanthemum; species Chrysanthemum lavandulifolium. The sequence goes on along the minus strand of CM040245.1, from coordinate 42,765,442 downwards.
ATTAACGGTCCTAGTACATAGATTACCATAGGCTTGAGAATAGATCAAACCTCCGTCGCTTTGGCGTAAGCACCTAGGAAAGACTATCAAAGAGGTCTTTTAAAGGGTTGTAACGTTAGGCTACGGTAGGAAATGAAGGGTTTGGTGGGATAGGCTATTTAGTGGTGGATAGTCAAAAATCTCTATGTTGCAAGTATCTGAAGAATGGCGTTGCTAAGCCAAGACTCGACACTCTAAAACTCTAGGCAACGAAAATAAACAAACATAATTTAAAAGATAGATGTAGGATGGTAGCCGTATTTTTTTTTTTTTTTTTTTTTTTTTTTTTTCTTTTTCTTTTTTTTTTTTTTTTTTTTTTTTTTTTTTTTTTTTTTCATACACTTTTACTCTACCATCCTCTGGTACATCAAAATGATAGGGATTTATAGACACATCCCTACACTTGAGTTTTATTACTCTAACACTAATTTGACCCGAATTGAAAAGATCAAAACACTTGGGGTACATTATTATGCAAACAAAGGGAATTTGAGTTTAACGTTCTCTTCCTATATTTCATAAACTTTAACTTTTCCCATGAATCCCAATCATCCCAAAGCGTATACAAAGGATATGACTCGACTTAGCAACTCATGCAAGCAACGGATAATTGAACTAAGGGTTTGGGTGATAACATAAATTGCACTAAAAGTGAGTGCAATAAAGGGTAAGCTAAGGCGATTTGGGTGTATATTTGGGGTGGGGTGTAAACAATGCTCTTCATTGATATTCGGAAAAACGAAACATCACGAGAACCGCGAAAAGGATAGGCTCGAGGGGTTAACTAGGGTATCGTGTACTAAAGATGAGTACAACGCAAAGGGTGTGGGGAATTACTCAACCGAGGTGGAAGAAGTAATTATATTACGGTGTCAAACAAGGGTTTATCCTAATGCCTCTTATCATTTAGTTATTCCTAACTACACAAGTGTAGTCTCACTAGCGATCTCGGAATGCATCACAAAACAAGTTCTAGAATCTAATATACTATCGGTTCACTCTAAGCATTAAAGATGAATGCTTTAATTCCTACTAATCTAAGGCGATCCTCGCATTTTGGGTGGAATTTAGGTGGTAAAGGGTTTTTGTGCTAGTCATGCAACTTCCTATCCATGAGGCGCTTTTGTTAAGACTAATGGCCCACTCTTATATGTCATGAAAAAATTTTAAATTTGGCTAAAATTACCCTAACCTACATTTTCTCATGGTTTATTACACAAATACACTTGGACAAAGCAAGCAGTCAAGGATAAGCATAGTTTCAAAGTTCCGTTTATTTTCCCTCCTACACTTAAAGCTGAACATTGTCCCCAATGTTCCCAAATATCAAAGTTATGATAATAGAAGGTAATTAAAAGCGAAAAACTAATACTCCACGATTAGCTCGGTAGGATCCGTGAAAAGTGGTGGTTAAATCTTTTCCAAGAAGAGTTTTTGCGTGAAAGGCTCCTTCCAAACTTGTGTAACTTCTTCTTGACAAACTAAACTGCACACTAGAAGAAAACAAAGCGAAACCCGGCGTAAAATCGGTGGTAATAATATACATAAGACTCGATTTAAACTAGGATATAATGCTTGTGGAATGGATGTTTCTGAATTTGTTTTGAAAGTTAAGATCGGAAAATTCCAAAATTTTACAAGTAGCTCGAGCGAGAAAAATGGTGATGTTTTATTCCTTCACGGCGTCGTCGGTTGCAATCTGACGTCGTCGGTTATCGACAAAAAGCGGTGCGATTTTACGGAAAAATTACGGAAAATTTACATCTTTAGAATCGGAAAAACTTACGCAAAAACATCCATTATGACTCGATACAAGCATTTGACTCGAACAAACAAACATATATATCTTTTAATTAATTGTTATTCTCATGTTCACGTTTCTTATGAAAGCGTGTGTAATCCTCCTACACTTATCCTTTATGTAAAATACCTTTATATGTAATTAAGGCGAGGTTAAAAACAAAATAAAGCATTTTACAAATTTAAACATGAGGACAAACAATTAATAAAGATATATGACACTAACAAGCAAACAATTAAGCATGGGTTGCCTCCCGAAGCGCTTTTCTTTATTTAAGAGTCTTGTAGCTAGACTCGTAGTCCTACTCCTCGTTGCCTCGTTTTGCATTCTCAATGAGAATTCTATCATGTTGACAAAATTTTCATCGACTCTATACCTAGGCCCTAAGGTCAAGCAATCCTTATAATAATGCCTCCTTCCCACATGAATTTATAACCCTTTTCAACATCTTCCTTGCTTTTGTCCTCAAAAGCTTTGATGTTGTCTCGATCATAAATGGACAAGTGGCCATACTCGGTTGTTTTCAAGGCATCCTATAGGTAATCTCATCGGTTCCTCCTTAAACCTAACGGTTCCATCATGCTTGTTATGGCCCATCCTAGATGTCTCAACAAGCGGTTTCCCTAGCACTACTTGGGATAGGCTATAGTCAATAGCGCATCCTACATCTTCTAGGATCATAAAATCAACAAGGTAGGTGAAATTTCCTATAAAGACATGCACATCTTTGACTCTTCCCACAAAGTTGCAAATTCCTCCGGATATTTAGGGTCTCTCCTAATATTGAGTCGCTCATTCATAATGTCATTGTAAGCAGACGACATTATATTGATGGGAGATTCCGTATCTATGTAAGCGTGGTCGATACTCCTATATCCGATCATACAAGGAATTTTTAGGTTCGAGTTTCCTCTCTAATCTTAGGGCATATCCTAATGATAGGTGATCGTGGATTATTGATTATGTATTGATGGTACATAACCTCTTCCTTAGTGGGGTAAAGATTGAAATCGCACTATTTTCCTCGTCCACTTTGTTGTTGGTTATGCCATTGTCCGAATTATTGCTAATCATAGAGCCAACTATAGCGTGACGACTACTTTCTCATGACTTCACGATTGTACTATCGAATGTTTTACGCAAATCCGGAAGGTCGGTGTTTCTACTCACATAGCGGCCGGCGTTGGTGTTGGTTATTGGGTTGGGTTTTGGCGACATTGGTTGGTTACCACCTTCCATGATGAAAAGTGATGGGTGTTACGAACAAAGGTCACGAAGAAGGGGATAGACTAAGAAAGCTAAAAATGAGAAAAAGTTTACTTGATAGGAATCAAGCAAAGAAACCTAAGCGAGGTGGACTACTAACTAGCTATTCTATTCCCGTGGCGCCAAAAACTTGATAACGCTACACGCGTCGTTCGGGGTCGAAACTTCCTTTTCTTGAGCAAGTTTATAACACCTAGGCGGTGAACCTAATCGTTGTAGTGTAGTAATTAGGGTAAGCCACGGGTATTGATATCGTTCTCTGGGGAATAGGAATGCTAGTGAGAAGTTACTACGCTAAGGTTGAGGTTGAGGAAGATTATTTTTATCTTTTATGTTTTTAGAAATTGGAAAAGTACGAATCTCGGGTATTGGATTTGGGGGTTGGTATTGCTACCGATTACTCTACTATTATCTAATTATCTAAGCTAAGGTTGTGATAGTCTATGTCTAATTGATGTGTACTCGTATGATAGTTTAAAGATGTGTTTACTTAGGTTTTACTACTCCTTAATTATCTCCTATTGATGGTTGATTTGTCACGTCCTTATTCCTAGTTGCGTTGTGATTCTAAGGCTATAGGGCGTGCTTGTTTCCTAACTCTTTGAAATTACCAAAGGGTCTTGTTTACAAATCCTCTAGTGATTTATAGGCGCCTACTCTCGGTTGTCCTTGAATACTTTATCCTACAATTACCTAGATAATTATATTCTAAAGTTCACAAAGAAAAGTCAAGCATTAAGTACACAACGAATAATCTAGCGCACTCTAGATCATTAGTCAACTAAGATAAGTATCAACCAATCAATATTCAATAATTAAGTTTCATATTCCTAAGCAAACACACAAATAAATTAGCGGGACATGGAGAACATGCAAGCATACACACAAATAATCAAAGACATAATTAAATTAATGAAGTAAATACTTATCTTGATGTATAATAGGGTTTAGAACCTAAAATCTGCACAAGAAAGCCTTGGTTCGGTTTTAGGTTTTACTCCAAAGACTACACTCAAAAGCGAAAAATTCGGATTCTATATATAAGATTACATCTGCGACGGCGTCACCTTATGTTTCGTGGCCGTCGTGTCGCCGTCATTAGGGTTTCGTCTTGGCGCGTAAACCTTGCGGCGTCACCTATATTGTGTGCCGTCCCTTGACTCTGCGCCGTCTTGGGCGCATCTAGGCCGTCGAGTAGCGACGGCCTATTCCACTAGAACTGGCGTCGTCCGCGAAAACATGCAATTTAAACCGAGCCGTCGCAAAATTCCTTCCGGCGGCGTCGCGGATATCTTGATGATGCCGTCGCCTTATGTTCAATGACTTTGAGTGTCTCGATTCGACTTTGGCCATTTTCTTCGTATATTCGCGCCTTTTCGTCCAAATAAGCATCATTCCGACATTTTGCCTTCAAGAGACCTAAAAGTGAAAAGGCGATATTAAGCAATAACGGATACAAAAGTGATCGAATAAGGGCTTAAATGACCCTCAAAAGGTACCTTTTAAAACCTTATCGGCCTATAGATCACTTTCGACTTTCTAGTCACCCTTGATGGGGATGCTCTTGGCATAAACACGGTGTCCCTTACCGTGGTTGCTTAGGGATTATTGTGTGATAAATGTCGTGATGATCAACCATAGAGTGTAATTCCTCCAACGACCACTCATTAGATTACATGCAAACACCATCATGTGGCACCTATTATTCTTCCAAACTCCTCAAGTGAAAGGGTGAACTCGTGTCCATTTATAGTGAATTCAATTGAAATGGACCCATCATCATTTCTAATTATACCCATAGTCTTGTAGAACTCAAGCACAAAGACTGGGAAAATTTGCTCGTTTATATCCAATAAACAATCAAACCCAATAGTTCATGTTTGTATTAGCAAGGAATGATGGATCAACAACTCTACCTTCATGAAAGAGTCTCCTTTCAAGCAACTTAAAGGCTTTCCTATCGTCCGGACTTAATCCATTTTTCCTATGGTACATGGGAATGTAGTGAGTGGTGTCTTGGTAATCTTGTTGCTTGGCATGATGTTCCTAAATAACACAACCACAATGTGGTGTTAATGGTGAATAGTAACCTAGAGGGTTTGATCACAATTTTGCTCTCATCATCTTTGTTGAGTTCAAGAAATGTGTTTAATTTGTATTAACAATGTTAATTCTTTGATTTAGACTATCTTAGAAAACAATATGATGACAAATTATGGTAAACCCATTTGAACCCAACTCTTAAAGATGAAGAAATTGAAATCTTTAAAAATCAAGGAATTAAATTAACAATGTAGTGAAGATAGTACTTACACAAGTGATTGTTAAACTTGAGAGGAATGATCAAATTGCTCCTATGAGCGATTACAGGGTTTTGTTCGTGAGTCTTTGAGGTGAGTATTATTGTGGAACATCCACGGTGATCATTCTTAGCATATCTCTTCTTACATTGCAAGGATCCCATGGATCCTCTCATATGGGATCCGGCTAGTATAAACTTAGGGATCCGGCATGACGACAAAAGTCGACTCAAAAATTCCTTGATAACTTTGGTTTGGGAGTTCTAAAACGCCTAGTGTTTTGGTGTTAAGGTTCTAAAACTTGTGGTTTGAGGTTTTGACGATTTAATACTATTTCTATTTAGATGAGGTTCCCTTTTTAAGAATTAGTCATAATTCTTGGGAAGCTTTTCAAACATTATAATAAAATCCTATTTTATCATAATATAAGAAGTTTCACATGGATATTTATTGACATAGATGGAGTGTCAATAAATCTTTTGTGATGAATAATGATTGAGGTTATCGAATAACCAAGATATCATTATTACAAGTTGGTAATGTAGTTTATACAAATAAGTCGAAGAATACTATATAGATGATGACTATAATATGAATAACTACTAGAACAATTACTAATAAATCATGCAACTAAGATTTTAATAATAACAATAAAGGTAAGTAATTAAAGATCATACCTTTGCTAAATATTCTTTTTAAGAAAAGAAGTATTTAGATGTTTTGTGATCTTCTTGGAATCTCTAGATTTATGTTGTAAGAATACTAAACATTCTTTTTACGAAAAGAAATATTTAGATAAATTCTTTATGATCTTCTTGGTAACTCCAAATCCAAGTATGGATAATGCTAAAAACAATGTTAGAGCATTCTATCATTGTCCAACAATAAACAATATAATGATTTTTGAAATATGACAAAAATAATCATTCTTTGTAGTTTTCAAACATACATGGATCGTATCAAGTTTTAAAGTACAACATACTCTAAGAAACTTGGTAACAAAGCTCGATGCCAATTGTGAAAAACTAGAAGGGGGTTGAATAGTTTTACCAATTTAAAACTTCCTTTTAAATATTTAGATCGACTTATGTCAATCTATTTAGTTGTTTATGTTGGACGTTGATAGATAGATATATAAGCGTGCAATGAAAGATAAAGAGTAAAGCACATCACCACGACACAAGTTATTTATAGTGGTTCGGCTACAAGGACACCTTCCTTGCCTACTCCACTCCCCGAGTCACCGCTCGATGGTTCGTAAACACTACACCAATCTCCTTATGGTGGAGAAGCCTTCAGCGTCGCAACCTTTTTCGGTACAAAGCTAAATCACGGGTTCGATAACGCTACGCGTCGTTCTCGGGTCAAGGAAACTTCCTTTTCTTGAGCAAGTTTTATAACACCTAGGCAAGTGAACCTAATCATTGTAGTGTAGTAATTAGGGTAAGCGGGTATTGATATCGTTCTCTATGGGAATAGGAATGCTAGTAAGGAGTTACTACGCTAAGGTTAAGGTTGAGGAAGATTATTTTTATCTTTTATGTTTTATGAAAATGGAAAGGTCGAATCTCGGTATTGGATTTGGGGGTTGGTATTTCTACCGATTACTCTACTATTATCTAATTATCTAAACTAAGGTTGTGGGAGTCTATGTCTAATTAATGTGTGCTCGTATGATAGTTTAAAGATGTGTTTACTTAGGTTGTATTACTCCTTAATTACCTCCTATTGATGGTTGAGTTGTCACGTCCTTATTCCTAGTTGCGTTGTGTTTATGAAGTTGTAGGGTGTCGTTTCTCCCTAACTCTTTGAACTTACCAAGGGTCTCGTCTACAAACCCACTAGGATGATAAACTCCTACTCTAAGGGCTCTTTGGATGGTTTAGCCTCAACTACTCGGGTAATTATATTCTAAGGTTCACAAAGATGAATCAAGCATTAAGTACACAACGAATGATCTATCGCATTACTAGATCATTAATCAACTAAGATAAGAAACAACCAATCAATATTCAATAATTAAGTTTCATACTTTCTAAGCAAACACACAAATAAATTAGTGGGACATGGAGAACATGCAAGCATACACACAAATAATCAAAGACATAATTGAATTAATGAAGTAAAGACTTATCTTGATATAAGATAGGGTTTAAAACCCTAAAATCTTGTACAAGACACCTTAGGTTCGGTTTTAGGTTTTACTCCAAAGACTCTCCACAAAAGACCGAAAATTTGGATTCTATATATAAGATTACATATGCGACGGCGTCACCTTATGTTTCGTGGCCGTCGTGTCGCCGTCATTAGGGTTTCGTCTTGGCGCGTTAACCTTGCGGCGTCACCTTATGTCCGTGACACCGTCCTCTTTAACCGGCGTCGTGGATTGCATCTAGGCCGTCGAGTAGCGACGACCTACTCTTTCACAACTAGACGTCGTCGACTTGAAAATCTGAGTTTTGGGTTCCGGACCGTCACAAAATTTTGGGACGGCGTCGCCATTAGCTTTTGGCGCCGCCTTCTAATTTCGACAGAATCGTGAGTGTCTCGATTTTGACTTTGGCCATTTTCTTCATATATTCGCGCCTTTTCGTCCAAATAAGTGCCATTCCATTTTGCCTTCAAGAGACCTAAAAAGTGAAAAGGAGCGATATTGAGCAATAACGGATATAAAGTGATCAAATAAGGACTTAAGCGACCCTCAAATGGTACCTTTTAAAACCTTATCAAATATCCCTACACTTGTTATTTGCTTGTTCTCAAGCAAATGTGCTTTTTAATTAATTTATAAGTTAGGGTCATGAAGCATTAATTCAAAGCGGTCCACAACACATATAAGCCCAAGAAAGTCATAACAAACACGGAATTACATACTAGCACCTCACATGGGGTGTTTGGATACTCGCATCTCTCTCGGTGTATATATGAAATATAACAAATAGGAAATGGAAGATAAACACTCATTAACGGTCCTAGTACATAGATTACCATAGGCTTGAGAATAGATCAAACCTCCATCGCTTTGGCGTAAGCACCTAGGAAAGACTATCAAAGAGGTCTTTAAAGGGTTGTAATGTTAGGCTTACGGTAGGGAAACAAGGGTTTGGTGGGATAGGCTATTTAGTGGTGGCAAGTCAAAAATCTCTATGTTAAATGCATATGAAGAATGGCGTTGCTAAGCCAAGACTCGACACTCTAAACTCTAGATAACTAAAATAAATAAACATAAATTTAAAGATAGATGTATTCCCAGTGTTTTCCGGTACAAAGCTAATACCGAGTTCTGATAACGCTACACGCGTCGTTCGGGGTCAAGGAAACTTCCTTTTCTTCGAGCAAGTTTTATAACACCCAAGCGATGAACCTAATCGTTGTAGTGTAGTAATTAGGGTAAGCCACGGGTATTGATATCGTTCTCTGGGGAATAGGAATGCTAGTAAGAAGTTACTACGCTAAGGTTAAGGTTGAGGAAGATTATTTTTTATCTTTTTATGTTTTATGAAAATGGAAAGGTACGAATCTCGGGTATTGGATTTGGGGGTTGGTATTTCACCGATTACTCTACTATTATCTAATTATCAAAACTAAGGTTGTGGGAGTCTATGTCTAATTAATGTGTGCTCGTATGATAGTTTAAAGATGTGTTTACTTAGGTTGTATTACTCCTTAATTATCTCCTATTGATGGTTGAGTTGTCGTCCTTATTCCTAGTTGCGTTGTGTTTATGAAGTTGTAGGGTATCGTTTCTCCCAACTCTTTGAACTTACCAAAGGGTCTCGTCTACAAACCCGCTGGGGATGATAAACTCCTACTCTAAGGCGCTCTTTGGATGGTTTAGCCTACAACTACTCGGGTAATTATATTATAAGGTTCACAAAGATGAATCAAGCATTAAGTACAACGAATGATCTATCGCATTACTAGATCATTAATCAACTAAGATAAGAAACAACCAATCAATATTCAATAATTAAGTTTCATACTTTCTAAGCAAACACACAAATAAATTAGCGGGACATGGAGAACATGCAAGCATACACACAAATAATCAAAGACATAATTGAATTAATGAAGCAAAGACTTATCTTGATGTAAGATAGGGTTTAAAACCTAAAATCTTGTACAAGACACCTTAGGTTCGGTTTAGGTTTTACTCCAAAGACTCTCCACAAAAGATGAAAATTCGGATTCTATATATAAGATTACATATGCGACGCGTCACCTTATGTTTCGTGACGCCGTCATTAGGGTTTCGTCTTGGCCACGTTAACCTTGCGGCGTCACCTTATGTCCGTGACACCGTCTCTTTAGCTTTCGGCGTCGTCTGGATTGCATCTAGGCCATCCGAGTAGCGGACGGCTACTCTTTCACAACTAGGCGTCGTCACTTGAAAATCTGAGTTTGGGTTACGGACCGTCACAACAATTTTGGACGGCGTCGCCATTAGCTTTTGGCCGCGTCGCTTCTAATTCGACAGCGTGAGTGTCTCGATTTTGACTTTGGCCATTTTCTTCATATATTCGCGCCTTTTCGTCCAAATAAGTGCCATTCCAGCATTTTGCCTTCAAGAGACCTAAAAAGTGAAAAGGAACGATATTAAGCAATAACGGATACAAAAATGATCAAATAAGGACTTAAACGACCCCTCAAAATGGTACCTTTTAAAACCTTATCAAGTTCTTTCACACCAAGGGGAACCACACCTATCACAACGTCGCCTACCCTTTATACAGTGCTAGGCTAACCACCGAGTTCTTTCACACCAAGGAGAACTAATCCTATCACAACGTCGCCTACCCTTTATTAGGTACTAGGCTAAGTACCTAGTTCCATTACTATGGAGGAACTACTACCCTTCACGACACAACACCTAATCTCGAGGAGATCTCTCCTTGTTACAACATCATCAAGGATATCACCATCCTTGAAATAAACAACTACTTATGTGTATAACGATGCCTCATCGATTATCGACCTAAGCATTCTTCCCAAATGTGACTTGATTTGATTTATCGGCATCCTTCACTAATGCCTTTGACACAACGCTTGGCACCCTTCACTAATGCCTTCGTCTTGACACCTTTAGCATTCTTCACTAATGCTTTGACGCGAATGATGAGTACCTTTCATTAATGCTTTCATCTTGATACTTTCGGCATTCTTCACTAATGCCTTTAACTCAACATCTATGGAGAAAGGAAGAACTATCAACAAGAGAACCTTAGTTGTCTTGATGATGATAATATGGCAACTCATGGACTTGAGCTTGCGTCTTAAGTGATGATCTCTCCTTTAAGATGAACCTAGAAGATCACACAAAAACAAAAGACAAACTACATAGATCACTTGGATATGAGGTTAGAGGTTATAATACTTGGGGAAGTATGTGTGTAAAGTGATGATTAGAAAGGAAGAAATGACTCTCTATTTATAGAAAAATTCTCTCTGTTCCCGGATCCACGGATCCTTCCACTGGGATCCGGCTAGCACAAAGCTAGGGATCCGTGGAATGCTCTTCTTTGCTCATGGGTATTTTGGTTATGGGTCATGGGTCATGGGTTATGGGTTGATCCATGGTTTTCTTTTCTAGATACAATAAACTTGGTTAAGTGGTATATATAAAACCATGGGTTATGGGTCAATATCATTTGCTAGTTTTTACCCATTTTAGTATTTACATGTTTTTACCGATTTTAGTATACTTGGTTTAAGTATGTGCTAACCCAATATATAAACATTAGTTGTTGTACATATATATCTAAATCATAAAATCACTTATACTTGTATTAGTATTTTATGTGAAAACGTAAGTGTGTTAGGAAACTATTAACTCAAACTATTTATGTATTCTTATTTGTTTCGTTAAAATGATTTTACGTTTGTTATCGACAAAACATTAGAAGATCGTAAAATATAAATAAATGTTTTTACGATTTATTTGTATTAACAAAATGTTTCTTTCGCCAACAACAATGGTGTTTACTCTTTTTGGTATTTACTTGAAGTTTCAAATTTTTTTTCCTTTTTAATCCAAGATACAAGTTTTGTTTTTTTAATGGCTTTTTACTTTTTGGCTTTATGATGGAAAACAAAACAAATATTAGATTTTAATCTCTATTCTTTTGAGAGGTGATGATCATGGGTTTTTTTGGCTGGCGTTTGTATTGAAAAATAAACAGTAAAATCTTTATAAGTTAATACTTGATAAATTAATAACCTCGTTAAAATTAATAATGTGTCCGGTCTTAACTTGGGATCAGTACAAATTTGGACCATATAAGATAATAATTTTTTTGAAACCTCAGTGTATATATATTTGTCTCAACAAAACTATAAATAAATAATTACTAAAAAAATCCATACATATATGTGATACACTTGAAAATTTTAAGATTTTTTAGTAAAAAATAATCTATAATGATTGTTTTTTGTTGAACTTCAAATCTATATTTAGTTCTTTAAATGTTAATTAGAACTTGACAAATTTAATTTACTTGTGAATGTTAATTCATTAAATGTTAATTGTAACTTATTTTTCTAATTTATTTTTCATCTCTAAATAGTATACATTGTAACTAGTATACTAAATATGAAAATTTATAGGTCATATGTAAAACTTCTTTAAATTGATAAATTATTAATTTATCGATATAATAATATATCTCGCTAAACTAATAAAATATTCTGGTCCCAACACTATTAATTTATAAAGGTTTTACTGTATTTGGTTGAAATCTGGATTTTTTTAATTGGGATTAATGTTGTGGGGTTATATAAGAGTAAAGGGTGTGGTCACATGTCGTCTGGCATATAGTTTTGCCAAATCAGCGCCACATTACCTTTTCACATTTCACATACCAAAAACACCCGTCCCTCATCACATGCCGTTTGCACTTTTTTTTCTCTTTTTTTCTTTTTCCAAATTTTCACACAAACAGTGAATAAAAATTATAAAATACAATACGAAAATAAATAAAAAGAAATAAGAAAAAAAAAAAGTTACGGAAACTAAAATGACATACTAAACTTAAAAAAAACAAGACTAATTCAGGATTGATTTTATTGTTGTTAATATTTTTTTTTTCATGATTTCACTTTTTTGATACTCGATGAACTTTGCGTGTTCCGGTGGCAAACTCAGGTTTGTTGGCGTGTTGAGAAACCGCAACTCTTCCATTTTCATTATCACCTCATCTTTTCTTATCGCCGACTTATACGCCATTGAGGTGATTCTCGTTTGATTTGATACTCATGTTGCATTGTAGCCGCAAGCTCCGTCGGGCCAGACCCGACGGTACTTGACGAGGTTTCGGATCTTGATTTTTTTGAGGGATGTTTTTCCTTGCCCGGGGTCGTGGTCTTGCGTCGGTGCCGAATAGATCGGCACATCCAGTTTGATTAACCGGGTCGATGGCTTCAGGCGGATCCCACTTTTGATGTTCTTTCAATATTTCCCAAGCATGTTCTTACGTAAACTTTTGATTTCCTTCTGGAGACTCTTCAAGAAATGTTTGCTTTGCACGCTTCATATAATCCGCTTCGTTTTCCCCACTTTTAGCTCCAACACGTTTTAAACGTCTAACGATAGCATTGAAACTCGTAAAATTAGCGTTCACAGTTTCCCACTTTCCCGTCATCATATCCTTGGTACGCTTGTGATGAGCGGAGTGGTTGTACAATTGCGGTTCATTTTGTAGAGGTGGATTTTGTTGGAGATTTTGAAATTGTTCGTTAAACATTTGATTTTTATATTTTGGAAATTGATCGGGATTGAGCATATTTGGCCCTAAACCCGACATACCCGGCATAGAGTATTGGGTACCAAACGGAGGATTTTGCGAAGTTGACGAATAGCCGGACGAAGGTGTATTTGGGTTAGACGAGGACGATTGTTGTGACATATTTAGTAGATTTTGGAAAAATGGATCGTGAGGATTTTGAGACATTTCTTTTGAGTGAAAGTGAAAGTATAAATATGTTTTTAAGTGTGTAAAGAAGTGTTGATGGAATGGTAGTATTGTGTGAATGTGTTTATATATAAAGTGGTAAATGTATTTCAAAAAAATAAATAAATAAAAATAAACCGTTGGATGGCGAACAGTCAAAATTTTTCAAACAAAATGAAATTGGCGTGGCGCCAGTATACTAACGCCGGTAATGGCGCAAAGGGGTGATGGTGTGGTGGCAAGCCATTGGCGGCGCTGTTGTGCTTGCCACATAGGAATGGCGCCGGGTCTGAGTGACCACACCCCTTCCTCTAATGTAGAATATGAACATTGATGAAATGATCAAATTATCCATAACAGTAATGTATAATGAGTAGTTTAAGAATTCAAAAGGCGTAATAAGTTTTTTTGAGTTAGTACATAGGGTATTTATAGACTTTACTTAAACTAAAAGGTTGTGTGTTTAAGTCTCCATAAAAACATATGTGACTAGGAAAAGGTTGATGAGCCTGCTGAGACGATTATGAAGCAACTTGAGCATGGGAAACGTGTGAAGAATAAGACGACAAAATGGTCAAAAATAACTTCAAGTAAACGGGTTGAAACCCGATTCAACCGGTACACCTAAATAACTTTCAAGGCAAAACTTTAAGTGAACCGCCTTAAATCCAGTTTAATCAAAGTAACTCCCAATGCCGTCTTACACGGGTTATGGGTACCCAATACCGTTTCCGGTGTTTGGGGGAGGTTAAGATGTAGACAGCCTTACCCTACCTAAGGTAGAGGTCGCTTCAGTTCTACCAAAGATAGAAAGGACCTCCGGCCTTTTGTAGGGAGTGAGGATCGAGTATTATTTCTTATTTTAGATTTAAGTCGGTTTTGAAGATAATTATTGTTTAGGGCGTATAATTTTTTAGTATACTTAAGTGTTGAGTTGTAGAGACTGATGTAGACTCTGAGATTAATATGACGCAACGTAGCAGATAAAGGAGAGATATAGGCTTCGAGAATTTTATTGTTTCATATTTGATTTTGAGAGAGCTTGTTTAGATCCCTGTCGGTGTGTTTATCTGAGTATTATTTCTTATTTTTAGATTTAAGTCGTTTTTGAAGATAATTATTGTTTAGGAACGTATAATTTTTTTTAATATACTTAAGTGTTGAGTTGTAGAGACTGATGTAGACTCTGAGATTAATATGACGCAACGTAGCAGATAAAGGAGAGATATAGGCTTCGAGAAATTTATTGTTTCATATTTGATTTTGAGAGAGCTTGTTTAGATCCCTATCAGGGTGTTTATCGAGTATTATTTCTTATTTTTAGATTTAAGTCGTTTTTGAAGATAGTTATTGTTTAGGAACGTATAATTTTTTTTAATATACTTAAGTGTTGAGTTGTAAAGACTGATGTAGACTCTGAGATTAATATGACGCAACGTAGCCGGTAAAGGAGAGATATAGGCTTCGAGAATTTTATTGTTTCATATTTGATTTTGAGAGAGCTTGTTTAGATCCCTATCGGTGTGTTTATGGCTTTATTCAATCTTCACTGTTCATTTGTTTCCTCATTACACTACAATATTTTTTTAATTGTTGTTTACTAGTGGTCTCAATTAATTATCACCCTATTAGTTGCTAAACATTTTGGTAATCAGCCGCATAAGCAGTGACGAAACCAAGCTTAAGGACCGTGTACACAAAGATATTCAATTGCAATATAATGCTACAATTTTTGTAACTGGGTGCAATTAGAAAAATCGATTTTTATTTTATGAAAATTAACCTATATACTAAAAGTCAGGAACGCATGTTTTGCAAAACATGCATTAAATGCAATCTTTCCTGACTTGGCAAGAATAGCGCGAGGTTCAGTGGTACTGCAAAGTAAGTCCAAACATTAAATGCAAAGTTTCACAACTTGGCAAAAGCAGTCCCTAAGGTTGAGTGTCGTTCCAAAGTAAGTCCTTTAACATTAATAATCTTTCGCAACTTGGCAAAAACAACCCCGAGGTTTAAATGTCGTTGCAAAGTAAGTCCTTTAAGCAATCATTGCGTCGCGGGTTTTCAACACTCGTTAAAACTATGAAACATAGTTCCAACAAGGTTTCGTGACACCGTGAGACACCCTGTAGTTATGACACTGCACATAAGTACTAGTCAGGTGACACGCGAAAAAAGACTCAAATTTTCTTAGCTGGTTTAAACATAAAAAGCTCTTTGTTTACTCGTTTACCATTTATTATCACTTTATAATCTAACAATTTTAAGTTTTATTAGTTGGCTATATTTGTCAAAGTAGCAAATGCAATGGCTTTCAATTAGCAAATATATCATATTTATAAAGTGTAAAGGACATGAAAGCTAATCAATAACAGTAAACGGTTCTTTTTATTATGGTTTCAGACATGAGCGTTAAAAAAAAATTCAAAGTTAAACGCTTTTTGTTGTATAGTAACTATATTGGAAACGCTAAACGCTTAGTGAAACACACCTTGTAGATATATAACTTGTTAACATATTAAGCATTTAAGCGTTAGTAAAAGCATACGTGTGGAATATTAAAGCATTTGTTACTTTCTATTTTAAGTCAAGTTACTCACGAGTCACTCGCATCTATTTATGTTGCAGATACCCAATCATAGGGGTGAGCGAAAAAACCGAAAAGACCGAATAAACCGAAAACCGAAACCGAACCGAACCGAAAATAATCGAACCGGACTAATAACCGAACCGAATTTGCTAAAACCGAACCGAACAGAACTACTAATTTGGTTCTCGGGTTGGTTATGGGTTTATTGATTTGAGCAAAACCAATTCTTATAAATATATATATTTTTATATATTTATATATATATTTATATATTTTTATGTATATTTATATATAAATAAATACTATTAAAAGGTTATCATAATATAATTAAACACTTTTTATGGTTGAAATATATTTTTATGCTAAATATTTATGTAATTATTAATTTTTTCTTAAAAAATAGTGAAATTCGGGTTATCCGGGTCAACCCAAGAATCGAACCGAATTAGAATTCAACCGAACCGAACAGAAAACCGAATTTGAATTCAACCGAATCATAATATAATTAAACACTTTTATGCTTGAAATATATTTTATCTAAATATTTATGTAATTATTAATTTTTCTTAAAAATAGTGAAATTGGGTTATCGAGATTAAAAGAATCGAACCGAATTAAATTCAACCGAACCAAGAGAAACCGAATTTGAATTTGGTTTGGTTCGGTTTTGAGTTGACCTAAAAAAATTTTTAGCAAGATTAGCAAGGCAAAACAAACCGATAACCAAACCGATCAACACCCCTACCCAATCACATTGTTTTTAGTCCATTAGACGTGGTTCTATGTCCTTTAGATGTACCATTTTACTAGTAGGTCGCTTATATCAATTTTTAGCCCATGAACTAATATGACCCAATAACTCTATCAGACATTTTGGCCCAATTCTCGACGAGAATGTTTGTCTATTTAATTCCCTTTAAATGGCAATTTAGATAAGAACGTCGCCAATGAAGTCATAAAGTTTTCGATATCGCCGTTCAAAAAAAAAGTCATTAAGTTTTCAAAATGAAAACTTTACATGTCATACAATATCATCAATTCATAAAGCTTTTCATTTCATAAACCTTTAGCACTATAGTAAACTTGATAAAGCTTTGTACATATACTAGGCATTGAATGAGTTATTCACATTTGCTTGTAATGAAAAGGTTCATTTCATAATCTTGAACCTATTTCATGTCAAGTCACTATAAACTTTACTCCACTATGCATACTAATTTATTAAAAAATTCATCTTTTATAAAAGCTTTTGATAAACCTCCCATTGTAGACACCCCAAACATTTACCATAAAATTAAATTAATTTGTAAAAGCGTTCATTAACAGTCATATAACAAATATTTTAGATTCGTATATCAAATGTTACACATATCAAGTTCTTTTGCGTCGTATTGATTTAAATGCAGAACGTCGTCTATACAAAAGAGTTTTGCTTGCGTCGAAGTCATTTATACCCTTTTCGAACCACTAAAAACCATTGTGTTTCTACATTAGCTATTCTAAATCAAAACAAATTTATTTTATTAATTTTGTTAATGAATTGTGAATTTATTTTGTGATGTTAGGGTTAGGGTTTTTGTTATGGCGGATGTTCCTGGAAGATCGGTTGTGCCTGAATGTGCTTGGAGTTAAGACACATTTCTTCGGTTATGACTACCGAGCGAACCGTGGTAAGATCGGCAAGAATCCCGATAGACAGTTATAATGGCCACGTGAGCAAATTTATCACTCAACCCATTAGTTTCATACGTTAGCACATCATCATTACTTAAAGGCGAGCCAAAAGCATAAAGCAAAGTAACAATGGACTCGATCTTTAGAAAATACACATCAATCATACGATCACCAAGTTGTATGACACGAAGTTCACCTTATAGTAATGGTATGTATCTGTTTGTTATCAAGAAAGATACTTTCATGAAGACCCTAAGAATCCTTAGCAAATTTGGGATTAGCCGTAACAAGGCTATATTGAAAGGTTTCGGATAGAGTCAGAAAAATCCAAAATTTAACTACGAAGTCTGCTTTTAGCCATTCCGCAATTAGAGGAGCCGAACTAGCTACACTAAAAGACATACCCATGATGTATTTTAACATATTAAAATTTTCATAATGATTTTTGGAAAAGTAACACACACGCATCATAGTTTGCTTCGTCTTCGTTAAGTTTAATGAGAATTTGGTTAGTATTGAGTTAACAGCATATAGTTTATCAGTACGTGGTAGGGTTAAAGTAGAGGAAGCATCGTTCGTCGTTATAAACGAAAAGAGAGATGAGTCGAATTAACAATCGACTATAAGGATAAATGGATAATCACAAAAAATCCAACCAGCCGACTAAGAAGGCAGTCGACTAAAGAAGACAAAAGCTCACTAAATGAATATATTCTTCACTTTGGTAGAATCTGGCTTCACAACCTTTCACATCAAGTGAAACCAATTTAATAATTCCAGTGGTGATTAATGAATCAAACAAAAAAGGACTTGTTGTAATCAGCTTGTTTGTAGTCGATGAAAAGAGAAACAAACAATATTAACCTTGTGGTAGTCAATTTTATCAGTGTCTTAGGCTCTTAGCTTAAACCTTGTGGTAGTCGACTTTGTTACAGTCGATGAAAAAGAAGCAAAAAATTTAAATCTTGTGGTAGTCGACTTTTGTTGGAACCCAAAAATAATTGACTTTAGGTGTTAGGATCTTAGGCTTGATATCATGTTAATGATATTCAGTGATTAATAATTGTTAGGGTTTTATACAAACTAAACGCTAAATTAACATTACATAAATCGTTCAGTAAAAAAAGTTCGTTTATTTATATTAAACGAACGAACATGAATAATATTATACGTTCGTCTAGTTAAATGAACGAACATGAACAAAAGTCGCGTCTGTTTATTTATGTTCGTAGACGTCCGACTATGCTTTTATTAACGTTTGTTTATGTTCATTTATTAGTTTATGTTCTTATATCATATTTTTTAATTGTTTATTTTTAAGATTAGGCATTTAAACAAAACAACACTTATAAAATAAAATATTATGCAAGTATTATCGAATGTAACTAATAACTATTTATACTACTAAGTTAACATGAACCGTCTCAAAAACTATTTCGACAACATGTTATTTTTATAGAGGCGTTTTATTTTCTTACTTAGATAAATAATCACCAAATCTAATTTCATCTAATGGTGAGAATTAACTTAAGATTTAGAAGGTAAGCACAAGTCAGTGTTTTTCTTGTCTTTTATCTTTCTTTTTATTCACATATTTTTGTCTTTTTTTAAATTAATGTTTTATTTTATTTAATTCACGTTTTTTATATTCATTTTTTAAATTCGCTTTTTTTATTAATTCACTTTTTTTTTCATTCGCGTTTTTCTTCGTTTCGTTTATTTTCATACGTTTTAAATCCAGTTTCATACGTTTTTGTCCGTTTTCATACATTTTCATATGTTTTCGTCCGTTTTCGTCCGTTTTCATCAGTTTTCTTTCGTTTTCGTCAATTTTTCATACGTTCATCCATTTTCAAACGTGTTTTTACGCTTTCATACGTTTTCGTCCGTTTTCATACGTATTCGTCCATTTTCTTACGTTTTCGTCCGTTTTCTTACGTTTTCATACGTTTCTGACTATCAGAATATCACTTTGTGATATTCAGAATATCACTTTGTGATATTTAATATCACTTGTGATTTTCGGTTATCACTTTGTGGTATTACGAATATCACTGTGATTTTCATATTACAAAACATTAGTTGAAAATCACTTGTAATATTCGAAAATCACGAATATCACTTGTTGATCATCGGATATTCTGAGAATATCGCTTGTGATATTGAGAATATTATTGTGATACTAAGAATATCACTTGTGATATCGCGAATGTCACTTGTGATATTGAGAGCATATAAGCGCCAAAACGTTTAAAACCGTAAAACGTGTAAGCGGATGAATATATGAACTCTAAACCAAAATTTAACCATTTTATCTTTATCGTGGTAAATGTACACTTACATATTTTTATAAGTTTCAAAATAAGCAAATTAAGCTTGTGAAACATAAACCGAAATCACATAAGCTCATAAGCAAATAAAATAAGATTAAACAATTACCCCCAAACTATGTAGTTGCTATTCAAATTATATATTTGTGATATTTTAAATATCACTTTGATTTTCTGGATATCACTTTGTAATATTCTGAATATCAATTGCGATTTTGATGTTACAAAACATTAGTTGAAAATCACTTGTGATATTTAGAATACCACAAGTTATATTCTGAATATCACAGAATATCACATAATATCACATGTGATATTCATAAACGTATGAAAACATTTAAAAGCGGACGAAACGACGCAGCGTAAGAAAATGGGCGAATATGTATGAAAATTGATGAAAGCGTATGAAAGCGTAAAGCGAGTATGAAAAGGCAAAAACGTATGAAAGCGGACGAAATGGGCAGCGGACGAAACGTAAAAATGGGCGAATATGTATGAAAATGGGCAGCGTGAAAGCGTAAAAGAAGTATGAAAGCAGCGGCGTATGAAACGGATTTAAACGTGTGAAAGCAGGGCAGCGTGTGAAAACAAGCGGCGTGTGAAAGCGGCGAATTAAAAAGAAAAAATTACCAAAGAGTCGATTTTTGAGGTTGGTCCATTTTAAGACTTTTCTCATCTCTTCCAAAAGAGTCATTTCAGTGCTTTCGATGCTCATTGCACACTGCTCAACTGGCGCCAAGTACAAAACTCCATTATTTTTATGACACGTGTCATTCCTTTTGACCGCTTCGACTTGATCGCTCTGACGGTACTCAACCGCCGACTTTGATGCTCGAATGCTCGACTCCACCCAAATTTTGACCGTGTCATTCGTTTGTCTTGGCGGTTGAGCAGGGTGGGCGATTGAGCGATGTGAATGAGCGTGGCTCTTTGGAAAGAGATGAGAAAAAATCTTAAAATGGACCAACCTCGAAAAATGGCTTATTTGGTAATTTTCTTAAAAAGCGTGAATAACGTGAATTTAAAGAATAAATAAATAAATAAATAAATAAATAAATAAAAGCGTGAATTAAAAAAAGCAGACATAAAAATAAATAAATAAAAGACAAAAAGACAAGAAAAATAAATATGAAATTAGGTTTATCTATTAAATCTTAGGTTAATCCCTACCATTAGTTTAATCTAGATAGATAGTGAGGATTTGTCCATTGATAAACACCAAAATAAAGGTAGCGAATGAAAATTTTCATTTTTTATATTCATTTTTCATGAAAGTATATCTTTTAAATATCGTCAGAACTAAAATTTCTAAATTTATACACACGTAAATATTAAGTAAAAGAATCACAGTATTCTATGATTTTTTTAACTACCAATTATTCATACCTATTAAGTAAAGAATTAAAAACAACATGATAGCAGCGCATCATGTACAAACTTTCTTTATAATAATAACTAAATATATCCGCTAAGCTTGAGTTTAAGCAATGCAAATACAAATACAAGACCAACTGCGCCTTTTGCACTAAGCTTGGTCAGGTGGGGTGTGACCCATATTCTTTTGGTTACAAAATGTGTGGCGGCCCTTGTTCATGTGCTTATGTCGAGACTTTTAATTCTTTCTGTTTTGTTTGTACTATGTCCTTCATGTGCAGGCTTCATGGGTTCTTTTGTTTGGGTCCTGTCTTTTTTCAATCGTCTCAATTATAGAGGTTAATTAGATGAGTTTTGATATATAGACCTAATTGAGAAACCTACAAATAAGCCTAATTTTCTTATCGGTACACTTGTCATTATTTCTACAACTTGCTTATTTTTCTTTTTTATTCCTAATTTGCCCATTGATAATTACTCGTAGTTTCCTAAATTTTACAGCACTATTTATTTTAACAAATGCAGAATTGCATATCGTCTTTTTTTTCTCATACGTATTTTTCCTCGTTTTTTAACGTGATTTTAGTTACCCACATGAATCTTTATATACAATTAAAATTTAAAATGATCTCACACTATTATTTAACTAAAGTTCGTAAGTAATACAATATATAATCAAAATTGGATGTACTATATATACCAACAAGAAAAAGAGATGAAAGGGTTCTCTCGTAGGACTTGCAATATATTTACATGCAAGTTAGTTTTAATTTGTTAGCCCAATAGTGGACTAAAAGTTCTCTACTGTAACGACCAACACATAAACTCCATCATGTACAACAATAATATTTGAGGATGAAAAATTGAAAGAAGAACATTGAAACCAGTTTAATGAAAATAAAATTAAAAAAAAAACTTCAACAAATATACATGGAGAGGGAGACGGTTAGAGCTTACAAGACAGAATGAGAGATAAAGAAGGAGAACCAAATTATTTAAATATTAAATAAGGGTATATTAGGAAAAACAATAATGAAAACAGTTGGGTTAATATCTACTACACGTGTAATCATAAGCTTATTAGGTCTATAATTAGGTTTGTTTTGTTAGGTCCATGTATCATTTTTCTAATTAGATACATTTGTTTAGAATGTTTCGTTGTTTCGGTAATCAATATATTGCTGACTTTCTTAAAAAAAACAAATACAAGTCAAACTGTGATATAAGTCCAATGTCCATTAACAATTATGTTACACATGTCAAGTACTTTTAATTTACGTCGCATTTACTGATTTAAATGCAGAAAGTCATTTATACAAAAGAACTTTGCTTGCGTTAAAGTCATTTATACTCTTTTAGAAGTTGGAACCACTTTGTTTTTGTTCAAATAATAAAAAAAGCACTGTGTTTCTACATTAGCTATTCTAAATGATAACAAATTCAGTTGCGGATTTGGAATTATGTATAGGAAAATCTAAGCATATATTTGTCCAAACGTACAAACCTACCCTTATAGGAGTAGAAGATAATAAAAGGAAGATCAATCAACCACCAAAAAATACTTTGGACTTGGTCCAAAAGGAGATATAATAAGTTCGGATAGGAAGTAGGAAACAATACCGGCCCATATTCCGGCCAGTTGGTCACCCGTACTCTTATATTTACGTCTCATTTACTGCAGATTTGACCTCTAAGCAAATTCGTACAATCGTTTGGCTTTAGGAAATAAATACATTCATAGCCTAGCCATATATAGATAAAGGGAAACCACAAGTCCCACGGCCAAAATGAAAGAATTGAAGTAAATCACACAAAACTATTATTGAAGGATACATGGACAAGAACTGAACCCGGCCGAGCTATATGCTACATATATACCCCACGATTGAGCTACCGTCAAGACTAAGTTCATGCCTATAAATATGCATACCTATATTAAATGTACGATTTGTTTGTGATAAGTGATAACACAGCATGCATGTACCAGTCCGTTTAGGCTAACCTTATTTAGCTAGCTTTTTTATACCTATAAAGTTTTCACTTTATGACATGAGAATGTAAAAATTTGTCTTTGCAAAAACAAGTCATAGGTACATAATTTTAGCTATTGATGGTCACCTTACAGCCATCTGTATGTTGTGTATAAATGTATTGTCCCCACAGGTCGAAGGTACAAACCTCCAAATAAATGGACTCTGATCGTATATGAGCATGCATGGACTGTACTATTATGGATAGATTTCATTTCATTTGAATTGTCTACGCATGTTGTCAATTTGTTCGTGGATCTCATATGCGTTCCGTTGGGTGTCCATAGTTTTCCTCTAGTTCTTCTGTTTGGTTGTGTTGCAGACTTTTGGGTTTTGGCACGTTGGTTATTTTTAATCAAGCGTGTGTGGGATAGTTTTCTTGGTGAGCATTTACTGTGTGGTAGTTCCACTTTGGGTTTTGTTTTGTTGGGAAAATTCTGAATCCTTTTAAACCAAATTACATTTTAAAAATTTTATTTCCCTACAAAATAAAAAAATCGAAAAAAATCATGAAACAAATTTTCCATGAAAATCACCTACACAGTTTTTAAATCAAAATCGAGGGTACAACCTCCAAATGACTTCCTGGCGTATTTGGAAAGCAATACGATTTTGGTGATTTTTAAATTTTAAACCCAAATGTTTGATCAAAGCTCGGTGGTCTAGTTCTATTCTCTTTTGGTTTTGAATTTTGAACCTTGTTTAAATCGGGGTTAGTTTTCCGTAGCAAACTTAATTATTTTTTGGGTTGGGTGAAAATTCTTGTTTTCCCTTTAATTTTGCATTAATTTTTTATTTTGGGTTAAAATTTACTTCTCTTTTTTGGCCGTAATTATAAATACCCCCTGTTGGGGTTTAAATATATCCTTTTTATTTTGTTTGTAAAAAAAATAAAAAAATTAATGATTTTTGGGGGAAATGGTGGGGTGGGAATTTTCCATAAACTTTATTGCTTTGTTGGGATTGCAACTTTGTCTTTTCGGCGGGAAGGAATTTAATTTCCGACCATTTTAAAATTTATTTTTTAAATTATCCTTAATACAGGGGATCGAAAAAACTGAAGGCCACATCGAGGGAAAATCAAAGCTTTAAAATCAAAAAACAAACTCTTTTAGGATTTACATTTTAAGGAAGTTATTTCTACTTATTTGGTTGAAAATTTGAGGAATTTTAAGTGTTGGCAGTTCTTACCATTGGTTTTCCCACATTGTTGTGCGGGTAAGGTTTGTTAGATTTAAATGTTATTTAGGTTTGGATTAGGAAATTGGTTGCCGCTGGTTTTCCATTTATTAGAAAAACCATTTTTAAACAAACGTTATGTAAGTTCCCTGTTTCTTACCGTACTAAATGAAAAATAAAATTTTCCTACATTTAATTAAGTTTGTTTTTGATTTGGATTATGGAGAACCCAAACGCCCGTTGGAAAGGGAAAAAGTCCTTGTCGTTGGTCCAAAAAAAACTTTGAAAAAAATTAAAATTTTTTGACCGGAGAAAAAAAATTGTTAACTTTGAGTTTTTTGCTTTGTTGTTACCCTTTGTTTTCGGGTTTGGAAAGGAAGTTCCGACAAATCCAGGGTTGTGGGAATTGTTATGGAGTACATGTAATAATTCCCACTTGTTAAAGGAAAAGGTTGGGTGCAGAGGGGAAAAAAGCTTGTTTAGGGATTAGGGGAAAAGGATTTAAATTCCCTTTGTGAGGGAAGTTTCTGACTCAATTATTCAATGAAAACTTTAAAAGGATTGTTTTGGGCTTGGTTGGTTAAAGAATGAACGAGGGTTAAGTGTTTAGGATGTTAGGTTGAGTGGGATAAAGTAAAAGCGGTGTGAACCGAAAAGTGCTTTTTAGTTAAACCCATCTTTGGACAAAAACGTTGGATGTTTTATCACGGCTTTTGTATTACGAACAAAAAAATTTTAATTAGGATCTTTAGGTAAATCGGAAATGTTTGGTGGATTAAGGAAAACCAATTTGAATTTTGACCACCCCGAAGGTTCTTTGATTGCCAAGTTGAACTTTTTACTATCTTTGGGAAAAAATTGGTACAGATGAAAACCCATGAAAAACTGGGATGATGACAAAAAATTGTTGACATTGGAGTTCGGGGTTGTCATTTAAAAGCATTATCGGGGTCCTTTGATCCATTTAAAAAAAGGAGTTGTAACAAAGATTTTTGAAAAGTATGGTTTCGGAAATTGTTTGTGGGTTTACCATAAATTCCCTTTTTTAATAATTTTTTTTCCCTTCTTTTTTTTTCTTTAAAATAAAAATTTTTCTGGAATGTGGATTGAATGGCGGTAAAGATTAGCGATTGAGGGTAAAGAAATTGTTGGGGACCTCTTTGGTAATGGTTTGTCTTAACTTTTTGGGGTCCAGGGGCTTTAGGAAAACGTTTATGTTTGCCCAGGCTCCAAATTAAACAGGATTGGATTTGAGGAAGCTTAGGAAGGGGTCCAGAAGTGATTGTTGTGAGAAGGGGGAAATTTGTAAAGGATTTTTCTCTTTCAACAAAAAGTCCCTTTTTCATTTGTTACTTATACATTAATCAGTGATACACATAAACAACATTAAAAGCGTTTGAACCCAAAAACTTGATCTAAATAATAAAGCCATCATATAACCATTTATTGAGTTTTTTTTTAATTTTTATTTGGCAGGTTTAAACAAATTATTTTCTTGTATTTTAAATAATGAGGTTTTCAAATTTTCCCTTTTGGGTTTTATCATCTTCGCGTTTTTAATTTTTTTGCTCATTTTAAACTTTTCACCCATTTTTTTGAATCGATTTTTTGGATGGGTTATTTCTTCCTTAGATTTTTTCCCTCCTTTTTAAATTAAATTCATGGTAGAACTTGGCGGCCCAAGGGTTTGTCCTATACCCTCCCCTTTAATTGCCAATTACATTGGTTTTAAAAAAAACCCGGTAAAGGAAATCTTTTTAAGACAAACTATACTCTTCTTCATCATTTTAAAGTTTCCATTTGGTCTGCCATTGTTCTTGGCGACAAAAGAGAAGAAGAAAGTGAGATCGTGATAATAAGAGAAACGCGAAACTAGGAAAATATTATGTAGTAGGATATGTAGTAGTAACAAGAATCTTATCTTTTACATTGTCTTTGTACTTGACTTAGAATAAATCATCTTTTCTTGTGTGCAAAGAATCTTATCTTATCTTTACAATGTGCTCTGAGTTGATATAATTATTAAAATATTAATATATCTTTTCATTAAAACATCACTTTGACAACATAGGAGACATACAAACTATTTTCTTTTATGGTTGACTTGTTGTTTGAGTGTCTTACGACAATTCATTTGCTTAGAACATTAGTTTCGGCTACTAGGACCAACATCTTGCATTGGCTCCCCTTTGTGATTGCTTAGAGTTACCAGCAGCTTGGTTCTATAACATTTTTTCAATACCGTATATCTCTCTTCTGTGTCTTCTAGCACTTGATTGGTAGGTAAGTAGTTCGGCTGTCGGTCCATATATTCATATATTTAGAAACATTACCTCTCTTGCTACCTTTATCGACCACTCCACTTTCATCGTGTTTTTCTGAAACCTAACTCCTTTAGAACTCGACATAAATCAATTAATGTTATCGAAATATGGTTATAAGCGAAAATGGATAGGAGCAAATATTTGATGGAAATATGGTGAACAATAAGATCATGGTTTCGCTATTAAATAGACATACGTGCTTAGTCACATGTAAATAGTTAAACATACATAGTCAACTTTGCGAGAGGTTTACTTTTGAAAATATCTGAGGCCCAAGACAAAGCAGTCATGCTTTGTTGTTGTTGTCCTAATATAGACACCACATGGTTAGTCATGACTAAAATAATTTATCTTAGTAGAATAACGTTTGAGCATTGAAGTTATTTAATTGTTTGGATAGTCGAGCTCCTTGTTAAAAGATGAATCGTTTTATTTTTGAAGGTGAAAAAATCGATTAGTTTTCAACTCCCTTAAGCGTAAGAGGAAGCCGAGGAGATATTGCACCTCACCTATACTACTCCGACTACCTTCTCCAAAGAGAAGGCGTTCAATGAGGATCGGTTGTCAACCCATCCCTCACTAACTCCAGTTTTGATGATACATTGGAACCGTTTGTGGAGGTATTTGACCGTGTCAACTTATATGTCTCTTACTTTGTAATACAAACATTAACTAAAGCAGTTAATTTTAATAATTTAGAATCTGGCGAAGCTGGGATGGGAAGAAAAAAACCAAAAAGGTAAGCTATGCCATATTCCGTTCAAAAATTTTGAAGAATAATGGTACTAGGTTTATTTTCCCATGGGGCAATGAAGACACTATTCTTGATCTCCGGTTTTGGGATATTTATTGGCTCACGGGTGCAAACAAGGATGGATGGGCGAGGGCGAGTGCGTATAAAATCGGTTGTTAGTATTCTACCATAAATGTTTCTTTGTGATTCCACATGTTTTAATAATGTGCGGGAATTATAATGACACCTTGACATATGGGTAGATTTCTTTGTGGCATTTCCGACCATCGGATGCCGGCGGGCTATGGTGGGTCCCTTTTCACACCTCAAGTAGTTAATGGTAGATGCGAACCTATTGGGCGGATGGTGTAAAGTACCGGTGCCTTGGGCTAATGTTGAAAAGGTATTTATTTCTTTCCATATTAAGTGGGTGTACGAAAATGTTCGTGGTGCTTTATCTGCGATATCATAAATGATGTAGGTACTATTTCCAATAAGCGAACACGACAAACGGGCGGTGGGAGGAGCATATTAATGCAGGTGTTTTGACATTGTATGATTCGTTTCGGCCTTTACAAACAAAGCGTGTCTCGGTGGAAGGATACCATGCACGCAAAATTTAAGTATTGGTGCCAAAATTACTAGATGAAGCGAGGTCTTTGCGGCAAAGGCATAGATATCAGCGCCTGTCGGATTACCTTTCAAAATGTGTTGGCGTCCCAAACAAGCAGGTCAATCGGTTGACTGCGGGATATGGTCTTGCATTAACCTATATAGGCGACTCATAACATGCCATTAGAGTCGGCGATCCGAAAACGACTCTTGCCTATCGTGAAAGAATGTTTGAGTACCTATGGAAATACAAGATTCAATATGTATGTATATAATTGGTACTTAAAGATGTTAGCTCATAAGGAATGGTCATTCTTTGTGTATGTATAATCAATTGTAGTAACTATTGGAATGATAAATCGGTAAATATCCAAAATGTTTTGTCAATGTTTTGTAAATATTATTAGTTGATATTATTATTGCTTGTTTAATAATATAAGGATCACTACTAAAAACTGATTACATATAAATTATGATATTACATTTAAACCAGCTTCCAATCTTCTAATAGCCGTTGTTTATTCTAAACTAGCCGTCGTATCATCTCAAGTAGGCGTGGTTTCAACGATCCGCATAGCCGTGGTTTTGATCATACTTGCCGTGGTATGTTTTCAACTAGCCGTGGTTTTTCTACGAACTAGCCGTGGTTTCTTTACGAACTAGCCGTGGTTTCTTCTACGAACTAGTAGTGGTTTCTTCATACTAGCCGTCGTTTCTTGAACTACCCGTGGTTTCAGGTTATTATAAGCGTGGTTTCTTCGTACTTGCGATGGTTCCAACAATAATTCAATCCATGGTTTGACCCACTGAGCCGTCTGATCATTCTTTCACGATACACACCCATTCTAATTAACCTTCCTTCACACTTTTATTGCCAAAGGACCTTGTACACCGGCAATGTTTTGAATCTTCAATAGCAATTGACCTATCATTGGATTTGTTGATATGGTTCCTTGTGGATCAAGCTTCGCTTCCAACATTTTCACAGCAGCGAGTTTTGGACAATGGATAGGCTTTATCAATAAACATGAAAAACTTATCCTTAGTAGATTATGCGGCATGTACTACGGAATGCTCATAAAGCATCCATTCAACTACTTCAAATTGTTTCGAAATTTGTCCGATGGATTAGGTTGACACATGTTTTCAGATCTCACACCAACCTTGCTAATCCTCCGTTGGCCCATGCTTTCCATATCTAAAATCAATGACTTTCCATAAGCATTCCAAATCCTCTTTTGATAGAAAGAAAAACAAGCTTCAAAATCTACGTATCTACTTACGCATCCATCGCTCTTGTTATTTCAATCACTTCTCTACCATTGTCGGTGATTATTTTCAAATCATTAGCGGTTGACTGCGTTTAGTGGTGTACAATTAATCGGCTCTTGTATATCACTCACCTTTAGATACAAATCCGGTCTATCTTCCTCTCCATCCCTTCATCCAATTTATGTTTCTTAAACGCACATTTTCCGAATTTCGCCATTCGCTTTTGTTCGTTGTTGATCCAAGCGACTTCTTTATCGAATTCATAGGAATGAAATCATCTTTCATTGTTAACCAACGTTCATACTGACTTTTCAATCTCTTCGTCCGTCCGGTTTTTCAAATCTTTGCCTTTGCAAAATTCCACGTTCTTGAAATTGAGATCATGAAATTTCTCCTTTGAACCCTAGTTGGATGTTTTTATTCTTACTATTGTATAGTGCGACACTTTTCTCATTACGCATTTGTCTCGCCTCGCGCAACAACCTTTGACCTTGATGGAACATCTAATAGTGCCCATTCTTCATTACTCCATTCCAACTTTATCATTTGGAACCTTGGACAAATGCTTGTTCCTTGTTCAATTGTTCAATCACTCTCATAGTCGCTTCATCTTGTTCTTTCTTTTTTTTTCTAATGCTAGATATTCGGCCTTAAAATTTTCATCCAATTGTATTGATAATTCACGATCATGTGAAATCGATCATCCGTACTATCAAATTGAAGTTCATCTACTTGAGGTTGAAATAGCTTCACCCTTTCCTATGTCGTTGATCTACTACTTTATTCACTTGCCTCCCATTCTTCAAAGTATTAGCCAATTGTTTATTTCCAGTGGGTTCAATTACAATGAGGAGCAGGTGCAATATGATTCGAGAATTTCTAAGGTTCTACATAAGTTCGGACGTACACTGCGACCTCCTTCTCCTGCGATGGTTGTGTTACACTAGTTGTGATAATCGTACTATCGATGGTTGTAGTACCAATATGTGTATCGGCGTAGCTGTTGATGAAATAACCTCGAGGTTCTGACGGTGATGTCATTTGTATCATCACTATATCGACATGTACAACTTCTTCCTCTTCGTCTACAAGCGCAACATTAAAGGTTCTACCATTTGTTCTTTTCCTTCCTCTATCAATTACGCTTTTCAACCTTAAACCCTTTAGCCAAAGGTTTAGCCAAGGGTTTAGGACCGATGGGTCTAAGTATAATAGGAAAATGTGCGATGCCCGATCGATCCGACTCGGTAGCTTTTACATAACTTCATCAATGTCACGTGACCTCTTTTCAAGTTCCTTGGGTGTTTGTGGGACTGTGGTTGTCATTAAGGTCGCATCGATGCTTTCATTAAGGTCAACATCCATGTTTACCTCCTCCCACGAACAAATGCTTTTGCTCCTCCCTTTGAGGACACCGCCTTTCTTAGTCATCTTCATTACTCTATTAGATGCACCAACCTTCTTATTGTTTTTTCCATTTGGTCTTCTTCTCTCCAACACATAAACCCTTTCCTTGACCTTCTTATTGTTTTTCCATTTGTGTACATTTAGCCTTCAATTCATTAACTACTTCTATAATATTCTCACCGTGGGATCGATCTGTTGGCATTGGGTTGAGGTTCGATGGTAGCGATGGGGCGACATCATTGGTTTGGGTGTTTTGTGATTCGAGTAAAGGTAATGGTGTAGCGGTATGTTCGGGCGTTGTCGGAGTGGGTTGAGCATCATTGCTTTGGTTGGGTTGGGATTCAAGCTCCTCATTTTCGGGAATGTGCGCGGTTTAAGCATATTAGGGAATAAAGGTGTAATCTTTCACGAGAACTTGTCATTTTTTCTCAAGTGTGTAAACACCCAGGAGACATATGATGTACCTCATACTCCCTTTATGATGAATGGGTGCCGTGATACATTTCTCGACTATTAATTGAACAAACCTAGGATATAAGTAGTATTTACCCTTTTCTTTAATGTTCTTTATTAACCCCTCAAAGATCAACCTAGACCGGTTAAACACCTCCACGTGATAAACATATGACGGTTGCTATTTTTGATGGAAACTCATCAAACCCAGTGGTCTTGTTGCTTGAACCACGAAGCAAAGTATGTATTAAAAACTTCCATTGGGGTGAGAACATACCTTTATGATACTTAATTCTTTCCACATTTTCTCATTAATCTTTGCAACCCACGAAAATATCATCATCGACAAATTGACAACACCATCGGCATCATTCGACTTCAAAACATCCCTAATCACATCCTCGTTGACTATTATCTCGTTCTATCAACAAGACTCCTAATAACCTCGGTTCCAACTCGTTCTTGAATTTTGCCTTCAACCAAAATTGATTAATGTATTCTTGAACAATGATAGGTTGTACACTTATTGCATAGTGAATTGGTGTGTGTTTGAGAAAACCAATCATCTCATGGAACCCTTGATATGATTGTTCTCGGTTAGGTATGCAACGCGTTGTGTGTGGTGGGATATTACATGCGGCATTTGTGTCCTTTGGATGTAAACGACGTTTAATTATGAGTTTAGGCGTTGTTAGGGTTTGTGATATCGCCAATTTCAAGTGTTTAAAGATGAATAATTTGATAGCTTGATGATTTGGGGATTATATACTAATAGATCAACATGTTACATACTGACCCTTGAGTTGCCCAAACACGAGGGTGGTTAGAAATATACTACCCGTGGGTTGCCCAAATAATTTGCACTTCTTTGTGGTTTTCCCAAACGACATTGCTTAGGAATGCCCACAACCATCTACCCACTTATAGTAAGTGCTAAACAACAAGACAAATAGTCAATGACTTCATTTACTACACAACAACACATTTGATAGTTATGCACTTCAATAGAAACCAACCCAAAGACCAAAACTTGGATATCTTCGGTAAGATTCTAGAATTACTGTGCCAACAACTCGCATTAACTTACATTGATCCTTGAACCAGTCTATAAAATCATCCCAATGCATACTTCTCTCACACCATTTTACCCCCAATTACCATTATGAACCCTAGTTTCATCACAAACACAATCAACAAAAATTGACCATGAATACTTCACGGAGGTTGTGAATCAACCTCTTCTCCATCATCCTCATCATCCGGTGATTTTCTCCGATTACGGACACCTCCATGACCTCGCCCTTTGACATCCCATTTCTCTCTTCTTACGAAGATGATGGTGTAGTGGATCCAAGTGATTCTTACGATAACAGAGAGGAACTCCTTCTTGATATATTACTCCTCGACCTCCGGCACCTCAACCTCAACAAAGGACTCGTGCGAAGGGAGGTGGTACTTCTTGTATACTGCGCCATGTTTTGGTGCATCTTCACACTTTTATATAGAGGAAGAGCTTGGTGAAGGAAAGCGGATTGCTTTTGGTGAAATCGGCGGATGAAGCATAAAAAACTTTATTTTCTTCATCATCATTATTTGCATCAATCCATCCTTCCCATTTTGATCCTTAGCTTCCTCGTCTAGTAGTCATGCATATCCGACCATCGAGAAAGAAGGAATGGGTGGTTATGCAAGACTTCTGACGCATCCGGCATCTAGTGTGAAAGATGTGGCGATCATGCCTTTCTTTTAACCTCTTAGATGTTGGAGCGGATGTAGTAGATTAGGATTAGTATATCTTGTATACCTCTTTTCTTGTAGTGGCATTTGAAGTTGTTTGCATTTTGTAAGTATGTAAGGCAAAATGCATTTCTTGAATGAATCAATGAACAATTTCACTTCAATTTATTCCCAACAATATAAGCACGGAAACAAACTTGCAAGGCGGAAAGTTAAATATATGAACTTTAAATATTTGAATATTACATGTTTTCTTATACTAAGATTAAGTTTAGGAAAAAAAAATGCATCAGTGTGCAGGTTGTTAATCTAACTTTAACTAAATTCTACTAAATTTATCCTTCATTTTGATTGTCCAGGTGACCTTATTCTATGTTCTGAGCGAGATCCTCCACATTCCCGGTCTTGCCGCATTCTCTCTTCCATTTCTCTTTCAGACCCTATCTTGTTAAACTTGTTGTTCCATTATTGCTTCATCTTCATGCTTCTTAGTAAGCATCTTGTCACCATCAACATTTCCATTTATACTTTTGTGCTCATCTTTATTATTGTCACCTATTTCCTTGACCGCCAACACACATTTTTCAACTACATCCTTCTTAGATCTTTTGTTAAGTTGTTTGCTATATATTTCATGAATCACGTCATCACATGGTCGTTCCACTTCAAAAAACAAACGCTCACGCACAATCCCTGTTAGTTATTAAAAACAAAAGTAAGAATCCCAAATATATTACTAAAACTAGTTATAGCATAATCAATTTTTACCGTTAGACATTACTACAACTTTGAAATTGGTATTACTTATTACAATGTATATATAGTTGGGATAAGTTACTAGTTTCAACCGATTAGGCGGTTGGCAAGTTTAGGAAAGTTAATAAATTTGTCACATAACACAAATAAATGTGTATCTTAGTAAATCTTAAGCGGTTGGCACAAGTACAACATTTAAAATAAACAATCACAAATGGGTGGTTTATACTTAATACACTCATGAAAGTGTATCAATGTTGATACAATAATTTTGGGCAACCTTAGAAAGTTTACGATGTTGGGCAACCTAAGTAAATGCACAAGTACAAAGGGCTTGGTAGTTTGCACTTGGTTTACTAAAAGACTTTCTTGTAATGTCCAACAATTTTTCCACCTAAGTTTGTTCAAAACACAACCATGGATTACGATGACAATTCTACTTTTAAGGTTTATTTAGTGCATCCTTCTTCTAAACATGGGTGAAACTACCTAAAAATATCACTTTCAATAAACTAGTTGCGTATGTGAAGAAAAAAGTGCCTGTTGTCAAAGAGACACCAAATGATAGAGTCGGGTTATCTTACAAAGATGGTTCCATGGAATTGGGCGTGGTTGATGATGAAGACGTCCAATACTTCATTCGTGAACTATGTTTTAAGAATGAGGAAACTCAAGCTCGCTAATTTCAACAAAAGAACCGCCACCTTTGAGGTAAAATCATCTTGACTTCTAATCATTTATCATTAGACACGAATTTTCCGCCGCTTCACAATGATAGTTACCATGACACACCAAAGGTCGAGGATACCTTTTTCACCAACACGATTATTCACTTCCTCCGTCGCAAAGAGATTCATTTAAAATATGCCCATGCCACCAAGCCGCACCACAAGCGAATTAAAAACATCGATTCCCAAATAACCGATACATTTTTTTAAACATAAAGAATTTTATAATAAAGCGAAATGCATGTTTACTATTGAAAGAAATCATTACTTGAGCGATTTGAATACAAAGTTATTAAATCTGAACCCACAGTGCTGCGTGAAATGTATAAATGAAGGTTGCTCATGGAACATATACGTAAAAAAAAAAGGATAGCACATTCTTTGTTTCTAGCATCAACAATGTCCACACATGTTCAAGAACCGAATTACATCCTAATCATCGTGTCGACAATGAAATTACTTAGTGGGTTGCTAATCGATAAATTGAAAGATACTCGGAGGGTATATCTTGGAAAGGACATACAACGAGATCGAGTCTTGAATGGAAAGTAAGCGTTTCTTACAAACGAGCTTGGGGGTAGGAATTTGGCTTTTGAGGTGTTGAGCAGTAAACATGAACAATCGTTTGAGCGATTAGCTTTATATTGTCATAACCTAAAGCAAAAAACGAGGGACCTGTAACACACATCGTCTGAGGCAGTGGAAGATTTAAGATGGTTTTGTAGCATTTGGTTTTGCGGTAAGTTTCGGACACATTTATATTACTTTGTTAGTATTAGTATTTTACTATTATTATTCTTATACACACATCTTATTAAGCTTTAGCGTATACTAATCGAATATATACTTAACGATACTAGATTCGAGTTTTATAGCCTTCATGCGGCCATTGATTATAATTGATCTGCGATCCGAAAGGGAAGTATCTCGGAACCAACATGCTTGTTGGTATGAATGATAATAATCGATTATTCCAATCGCTACAGGGTCGCATACAGGTGAGACAGCTGAAACTGGACATTGTTTTTGGGGTGGTTGAAAGAATGCATTGGTGAAGTGCCTAATCGGCGATTATTTCAGACAGGCATCATTCAATAACAAAAGCGTGTGACACAGTTTTTCCAAATTGCTTTCATGGTTATTGTTGTCGTCACTTGATGATGAATTGCAATATCACCCGTAAAAAGCATAAGGCTTTGTACTGGAAGGTGTGCAAAAGCTATACGACTGAAGATTTTGATAATGCAATTTCAGAGCTTCGTTCCAAAAAATCAGAAGCCGTCAAAAAACTTGAAAACGCCGGGTACGAAAAGTGGTCAAGAGCCTACTGCAGTGGTAAAAGATACAATTATTTGACGTCAAACAGTGCGGAGTCAATAAATTCACTAACAAGGCACATCCGAAAGGTACCAATAACTATGCTCTTGGGTACTACGAACGTCTTCTACAAGATTGGTATTTGAACGTCGCGAAAAATACTACGGTATATATCTTGGCGATTATTTGATTCTTGGTTCGATAAATGGTACATGATGTACGCTTATTTTGCGAGCCTTTTGAATTTGAACTTACAAATTGGGCATCTAGGAAGGTTGAGCATAGAATGTGGAAGAGTGCGAATTGGGAAGTAAGAGGCATTGCCATGTGTCTTTGTGTACCAAGTTATAGACAATCGTCGTAGTCATATTGTTGATTTCGTAAAGAATGAATGCGATTGCAGTACCGCAATATACCGTTGTCAATTCGGTAATTGTTGTTTATTCGTGTATGGTTTTGATTACGAATAACGTGCGAGAAATGGCAACTTCGGGACTACCATGTGGTCATGTGTGTGGTGTGTAGAGAAGAAAAAATTGACTAGCTTGTAACAAATGGGCGGAAACATGGTTTAC
Source organism: Chrysanthemum lavandulifolium (assembly GCA_022545495.1). Taxonomy (NCBI): domain Eukaryota; kingdom Viridiplantae; phylum Streptophyta; class Magnoliopsida; order Asterales; family Asteraceae; genus Chrysanthemum; species Chrysanthemum lavandulifolium. Next base: position 42,728,999 of record CM040245.1, on the reverse strand, counting down.
AAAAGCGCACTCAAAGGCACATATCATGAAATGGTGTATCCTTTGGAAATAGAGTCGAATGGGATGATCCGGGTAACTTGCAAAGGTTAAACCGCCGTTGATGGATAAGAGGCGGGGAAGACCTAAAACAAAGATCGCTTCCCATCAAAAATGAGGAGCCAAAGTTAGAAAATGTGGGAGGTGTGGTGCAGTAGGGCATACCGTGCAGATTGCATGGAACCATTGCGCAGCAAACAGGTAACCTAGATAGTTCATTCAAAATGGGCATCTAAAAATGTTTTTTACTATTCTGACAATATAGGTTATATTTGTTGTCAGAAAAAAACAAATACCAGGAAAGACAATGGTAAAGAAGTTGTGCAAGAGATGGCAGCTGAACAAGGAACGGGTCAACGTACGTCAGGTACTCATTTTCAGTTGCAAGATGAGCCACAATCACAAGCGGACTACGAGTATTTTCAAAATGGGAGAATTTACCTGGATTGGGATGCCGTGCGTTGGGATGGTGAAGCAAAATGCAGTGATCGGGAGGGTTACGTAGATAACTCGGCATTAACCTAAACTCACTCCAGAATCATCAAATACATATCACTTGGATGATTTCAATAACATGGATAATTACTAGTACAATGTTCTCTTTATTTAACTAATGAAATTGTATGCTTAAAGTTAAACACTCGCACATGGTTGTGTAGTTTTAAACAAATATTTGTGTTTTGTCATGAATAAAGCGTTGTGTTTGTATTATTAACCAAGTATTTGTATTTTATCATGGTAAATAAATGTGAAAGGTTAGTCAATGCAAAATACTGAGGCAAAACCACCTACAATTTGTCCTCTTTCATATTAGCCAACTACTACTTTTCATATTAGCCAACTACTACTTTTCATATTAATGACTACGGTTTCATATTTTTATGCTAAAGCTGAATTACAATAGAACATCTCAATTATTTGTGCTAAAGTCGCTAGAATCTATACCAAAGTTGGTGATACAAAATGCGATCATGATAGCGGACTGATTTTTGACTATAATAGTGACTCAAAGCAGTTTAGTTGATTATGCTTGTTTAAAAACTAAGATAAAAACAAATAGCGATGTCGGACCTCATAAAGTTGGTCAAAGCGAAATATGCTTGTTTATTTGTTTTCACCTGGTTAATTCGACCTTTCATTAAGGCTTTGCATGTGATTATTTTTTGGATCTTTTGTCATTGATTATGCTATTTAAGCATGCATATACATCTATTCATGATTCAAGTTTTGGTTAATATTTGGATCAAAGTAAAAAAATAAGCCATGGCAGGACAAATTAGGTTGAATGAGTTACGTGAAGCGTCAAATTCTTATCAATGGGAGGATATGTTCATCTTCTATTGTCGGAGGGCATCGGTCGAGTATTGGCAGCTGGCGGCGGATAATACTGGGGTTTGCATGAAGGTGGATCGATGAATCGTGAAAGGGTGAATTTGTGGAAGAGTTGGAGGCCGCGGTGCCGCAGTTTCTACCTAAGAAAATGGCGGGGTTTTCAAATGAACTTCAAAGGAAAGATTACATCAAGCGATGGGTGAAGGTTACGGCTAGCGAGTTCGAACTAAGGGGTGGGATATTGACCTTTTCACGAGATAAGATTAAGGGTTTGTTGCCATGGTAGGGACGATGATGCAATGTTGTATGTCGGTGTTGGCTAGTGTGTTTTCCAATAAAAGTGTTGCGGGATCGTGATGCCTAACACGAGTGTTTGTAACTTAAGTAGTTGTCATGTAATCCTATGTTTCATGAAAATTTATGTTTATGTTAATCTTAGTGGTGCGTGTCATGCGTATCTTAATCAAAACTTATGTGGTAAGGCTATGGTGGCAAAACTAGTAATAGCAAATATAATCGGGGTGGTTTAATAACGTGAAAGAAACATCAGAGACAAAGACCCCGCAATCACCAAATATGTGTTCTTGGTGTGTGTTTTCATTGTGTTCTATGTTGTTTGGTTTAATTGTGGTTACCATAACGGTGTGTGCATTTAAGTATTGTTGGATTGAAGTACCTCACAAGAACTAGTTGCGGTGGTTTACATTAAAGTAGCGTGGGTTTCTTCTCCACTAGCCGTGGTTTCTACTGAAGTAGCCGTGGTTTCTTGTCAACTAGCCGTGGTTTCTTGTAAACTAGCCGTGGTTTCTTGTAAACTAGCCGTGGTTTCTTGTCAACAAGCCGTGGTTTCTTCTACACTAGCCGTGGTTTCATCTCCACTGTCAGTGGAACCACGGATATAAGCATTCTTGAAACCACGGGTACAAGGATCAAGGCACTGATGAGTATTTCATTTAAAAATATGTTAACAAGATAATTAGTAAGTACTTAACCTAAATAATACATCCATGAAAAGGGCACTTATCTTGCAAAATGAGTATCTTTTCATCGACTAAATTCTTTAACTGCGTGATTGTTTCTTACGAGCAGTGGGGATCTGACAACATACGCTTGTAAAGGGCACTTATCTGCGAAATGCTTTTCATTATTTAAAATAACTTAAAAATAAAATGAATAAGTTGTAATAAAGGCCACCATGAAAGGGCACTTATCTGCCGAAATCACGAACCATTCCCTCCGATACATTCTTTACATAGAGCTGAATACAAAAACCCCAACGATGCGAACACTTTTAATGACACCGATATTAACAAAATAATACATCCCTGTTTGGGGTTCACATTAATTAAAGTAGTTGGTACATCAGTTTAGCTACTACATACCTAATTCATACAAAATTCATCCCTTGTTACAAGCAGTTACAATTACAACCAACATTGACAACAACATGTCTACCAAACACATACTCGTGTTTTAAAAAAATTAGACATATGCTCACGATATGCAAGGCAGCCTGCATGGTTATCGACTCGCTAATGACTTCCCATGACGGTTCAGTATAAGAATATGCATACCGGATACCACAATCACCAAGCAGTACCACGATGCGGGCGTTGGGTGCATTCTTGAAGGTAATTGCATATGTTGTCGGATTTATACCTTTCTTATGGAAGACAACGGCTTTGTCTAGAACAATTGGTAGTCCGGCTGTATATACATCGAAACATATATTGTTACTTTACATACCAACTTAACACAATACATAACAACTTAAATTTATACATCCATACATATTTTGTTATTTTACATACCAAGTTAGCACAATACATAACAACTTAAATGTTTGCATCGACACATCAAGCTACGGCAAACACTAAAACATAAACTACATCAAACTACAATGAAACAAGACATCCTAATAAACCGCCATATCACGATGAGTCTGCAAAATTAGTGATTCACATAACGGTTTGAACGTAAAGGACCCAACATCCCCTCAATGCCCAAGTCTTTGAAAGTTCCAGAGCAAGCTTGTATAGTACAATGCTTCGTTAAATCCTCTGGTTTCCAATTTCAATTATGTGGTCGTCGTTGTCGTCAAAAGCAGTTAATTTGAGTGCTATTGGGGTGGTAATGCTAAGAAGGCATCTAGCGGATGCAATCCTACCACCACAACCGATAAAACCCATATAGAAAAACAGAATCGACATCCCTTGAATGTTTCCCAAACGACCGTGATCGCTCTCGTATGTTTGAAACATAGAGCGGTAAAGGAAGGTTGCCTATTAATTCAAAGCAGTATGTCGGGACATGGAAACGGTTGGTGAGCAAGTCAAAAGACAAAATCAAATAGTCGCGGAATGTGCTACCATCGTTAGCATACAACCGCTGATAACCACACCAATAAATGTGACCCCCAACATTAGCTTGACTTGCTTTTTTGATTCTGATTGTGTTCGGAAGCAAGCAATGCTGATCTAACACCGTCCGTTGTTTAGAGGAGAAGGTGAAAATTAAAACAGTGCATGGCTATGTTTGATTGAATGGGTATGAAATTTTTAGGAAGGTCGGATCAAAATTGTCAGGACGAATCCCAAAAGCGATAAAGCGTTTTTCATACTCCTGTGATGTCAGCGAGATAGGGACAAACGTGGCGATCGATCGGTTGATGGAAGGATTCAAACGACCGCCATGGTATCACGGACAATTGGTCCATAGGTAAAACCCCAAACTCCATGTGACCCACCAATTGGTTTGGCGTCGAGAAAATGAAATGTTTGAGGACATAGGGTGCAAGTCAAAATGTTGATTTACCAAACCCACGTAACCTTTAAACCTCTGCTTGTACATCAAAACGTATGAAGCGGTGGAGTGATTCAACACCAAAGCAGACGGTGAAATGCATGTTGTCTATGCAAGACTTCCAAGCCTTGCGAGACATCGCGGCATTGAGCCACACACCTCATTGAAATGCAACATGTATTCCACCCACAACTCTATGTGCTATAAATCAACAATAAAAATTGATTTGGGTATAAAACCAACAATATCAAATGAATATACCATCGGGTGAAAGATATGTGTATTTGTTACCTCGTCCATAAGCCAACCTTTCTTAGGAGGGTCTAAACACACTAAGGATTCCCAAAATCTCCGATCCACACGAACTTCTTTGGACCAAGGAAACATACATCGAAGGGCCCTGCTTTCCAAGAAATTGTCGTAGTCATCGAGAAGATGTACTTTGTCGATAGCCTTGTTCCTTCGGAAAGAACCTACACAAACGTAAATTAAAAGCAGTTTTAAAAAATATATATTAAAAGTTGTTTTAATACCTCAACCAAGGTTTAACATTTTTAACTATGCGGTCATATCTCGGATCCGGCACCCATGTGTTCGATTATTTTGATTCCACAAATCTTTTGACCGATGTCTACGACGACTCCGCCATCTTTTTACTCCTCATGTCGTGTTATGTCTGCCTTGGCTCTTTTCCAATGGTCTGAATTATAGAAAGCTATAGACCTCTTTTTCTTTTCCTTCTCAATCTTCAACAACTTTGCCTTTTGCAACCTGCGATTCTTCTCCTCTATCATAGCCATTAGAAAATCCTTTTCCATCATCTTTTGTTCTTCCATCCTCCACCGTTCTTCCTCTTCTTTCCTCAACCTTAATTCCTCTTCCAACAGATACTCCTGAGTAACAGGTGATGCATTTAAAATACATTTAATACAGTATGGCAAAAGTGTACATTTGGATATCACATTACCAGAACTACATCATCCTCATCATCACAATCTGCCGGCTCTGAACGAATGCTAGAAATAAGAGAGTCAACCAGTTCGTGGAATTCACGATTTACTTGCTCTCGAAACTCATAGCTGAGGTGGGAAAAGGATGTAGTAAAGTCCAATTTATCCTGTAAGCGAAATAAAGTGCATTGTAAAAAAAACGGATAGTTCTTTCAAAGAAATAAAGATAATACTTGGATGAACTGGCGTACCCGAAATCCGCAAGTTCTTTCACTTGCAAGGACCTACAAAGTAATAAAGGGTATTATCCTTAAGAATAATTCTAATATAAACGTATAATTATTATTTAACATTGACTAGCAAATTACCTGAATAATAGCCTCGAGTTTGAAAACACGAGAATTCAACTCTTGAATGACACAATCCTTGAGGTTACGTGAAGAAGACTACCGGTCTGCACTTGACACAATCGGTAAATACTTTTTTTACGTCCTACCACGCTTCGTGAAGCGAGCCAACTTCAGATACACATCGTAATCATGCGGTAATTTTGTTGGAAGAGTCCTTGGTATGTAGTGCGGGTAAAATTCGTAAATTGACTATACCACTCGATCGGTGCTCGTCTAATGTTGGTTTAAGATCATAAATTATCTTCGAGTCCTAAATAACATCATCAACAACAAGGAAATTAAATTCCATATACCGATCCGGTCGGTGCTCGTCTAATGCATGTGTTTTACCTTGCCAAATAGCAATCCATAATGCGATCTTGTAAACATTACTTTCTTGACCACGCCATCGCCCTTGGTATGACATACGGGACTTTATTCCACCAACGATCGCTTTTTCAAACGACTCAAGAATCCATATCTACAATAATAAAGATGCATTACTCTCATACATTGGGTTCAATAATAATACTAAGAAGAGATAATATAAATAGGATTAACCTTGAATGCCCAAACAAATCCACAACCGTATGTGGGAACATACTCCGGTCTCTTTCGGACCCTTTAGGTGTTCCCACTGTGATTTGATACAACGTCTAGTATCCGGTCATACAAGTGCCTCCAAATGTGCTCCCCATGGAAAGGAATTCCATGCTTCTAGGTCTTCGACCAAACGAAGGAGTGAATCATCCACTCTTCAACCAATAAGCGACCCATAAAAATAACCTCTAACGATAACAATAGAGCGGAACACGGATCAATTGCGTCTTCATCGCTTAATTTACCGAACAACTCTTCATCCTCAATAACACCAACAAGATCTAAGTTGGAAAGTTTTACCCTAATTTTTGGAAATACCCTCAGCTTAAATGTTAAATCCCCTGAACTATATAAATCAAAACTTGCTGTCCCAAAACGAAAGCCAGTTATCAGAGAAAACTCCGGTCGACCAAAATGTAGACAACGACCATCAACAGTATATATAAGGGGCATGTCATAGCTTGTTTTATCCACGAAACACTGTTTTTGTAAAACATAATCTAACATATGTGGTTCATGGTCAAAGAAGAACATATCCAGCCACCCTCCAAAACAGGTTGTCCTAAACAATTTCTTTCTAGTATGATTCAGCTTTTCTTTAATTATTGGAAAGTATTTCAATTTGCTCCTTACAATGACATTGGCCAGATTCTAAGAAATAAAAATAAAACATAAAAAGCAGTTAACAATAATTATCGACTTCCTAATATCGACTTCCTAATCTGCGCGATCATATTTAACAAATGAAACATTACTATCATACTCACACCAAATAAACAATGGCCCAATAATACACAACTATTTAAACTTTTAAAACCTAGCAATAGTATATAAGAAGTATATCGACTCATATAAACTTCCAAAGCGAGTGTGCAATGTAATATGCATTAACAAGGGTCGATATGTAAAAAGTTGGATAAACACGTAACATCAGATATAACCGCCATGGTCGCAAAATAATGAAATTAAATTGCCATGGCAACATACGGTAAATCACATCATTTGCGTATAATATAAGCTAATCTGTCATCACACACGTGTCCAAAAATAAACCAACTACTTCAAACAATTACCTATGTAAAGGAGTTGCTTAACATAGTTGATTGTCAAAATGTTATAAACAAGTGAATAACAATTAAGCGTTAGTACTTTGACCTCCACCGAAATCCCATTGCCATGTCAAAACCCATTCCTATGATGGTGACATAGGAATGGGTTTTCGAGGAAGCTCAAAGTACCAACGACGATTCTAGAAAAGCATTTCTAACAAAAGTGTGGCGTGTCATGAACATTACACACTATCGTGATCATTTAGATATTGAAAGTCAATTTGAATGTATGAAGTTGCGTCTCGCCACATTCTTACTTTCAACTTGACTTTCAATCCACAAGTATATCATATCCTTTCCTTCTTTGTTAAGTAACTCCTTTACATAAAGTTATCAACAGTCTATAACAATTATATGACACTCATTGCAAATTACTGGAAATATGTAAAGACAATTTATTATTCCGTTAATCGATCTTTGAGGGTGAATATTTAAGGCTAGAAAGGTGGTGCAAAGGGTTTAGCTTCCTCTCGAGTTCATAGCGTATGTGATGTTAGTGTGTAATTTTGGTGTCAAACTCTATATGTGTGTCGAGAGAGAGAGATATGATAAGAAGAGCATTAAAGGGTTTGTAATGATATCGCTAGAATAGTGCAGAGTGAAATGGGGTTAATGAGGCACCTCACAAACCCTTTCATATCTCTCGCCACCATTCCACCACTATCCTTACCATGACCTTGACATCTCTTTTCTTATCATTTCGACCTCTTCTCGACACACACACACGTAGTTTCACACCAAAATTACACACTAAAACACCCACACGCTATGAACTCGAGAGTAAGCTAAACCCTTTGAACCACCATTCTACCCTCATCATCAAGAATAAAATATAAAGATAATATAAAGTGATCATATCAACATATGAAAAATTAACTTCCCTAAATGGACCATGGGCAGCAATGGCTTTGACATTGGTCTAAAACTCCTCCATATACTTGTTTGTTCACGTGCAATCCAGTTTGGTGATTGAATAGCATGTCGATCTAGGTTGATTTATGATTCACACAAATTATCCCGTGTCGACATGCCATTCAATCAACAAAGCTGAATTGTAAGTAAACAAACTATCGATTTGATTAACGTGCTCCATCTAAGATATAACCGCCATGGTCGCAAACAAGAGTCAGTAGATCCATCTTTGATCATTCATGTGTTAGTTTCAGAACATAATACGGAGGCTCAGATCAGTATAAATCAATAGATTACATAACATCAGATACAACCGTCATGGTCGCAATAGTATAGAATTGCGCGCCATGAAACGGACTATCGCATCATTTGCATGATTTAATAAGATACTTCTCATCACGACCTCTTACCAATTAACAAAGATATATACATAATGTGTTGCCATAGGATGCCGCCCACAATGAAACATGAGTTTGTATTTATATGCATTAGCAAGGCTCAGATCTGTAAACACAAAAACATCAGGATATAACCGCCGTGGCTGCAAAATAATGTATTAAAATTGCCATGCCAACATACGGTAAATCATATCATTTGCATATCAAATAAGATAATCATCATCACAGCCTCTTGCATGTACTAAATACAAAATACATTTCAAACCTTCCTTCTCAAGTAACTACAATGTGGGCCCAATAAATAAGCATTGGCAATAAATAAGCAAACGTTGCCCAATAAATCAGGTAAGTAACTACAATGTGGGCCCATGTCAAGTATGACATATTCAGGGTAATAAATTTTCAAACTTACCCACCTTATATGTGTGAATTTAAATTCAAGTGGTGTTGCTAAATAGGTTACAAAATTATATCAATAATGTCTACAAAAGACTTCAGCCAACAATTTCCGGAACTGTTTCCGCAACAAAAAGACTTCAGCCAACAGTTTCCGGAACAAAAAGACTTTGGCCAACAAATTGATGAACAACAACTTTTAATAGAAATGGAGGAGGCTGCTATTAAGGAGGAAGAAGAATGGGAGATAGCAGAAAGACAAGTGCTGTTAGAGATGGAAGCCGAAAGGGAGCGACTTAGAGATGAAGAAGTCTTTATTAGAGAAAGAAAGGAGCGACTTATGCTCCAAGATGAAGAAGTGTCATAGAGATGGAAGCCAAAGGAGCGACTTATGCTCCAAGATGAAGAAGTCTTTGTTAGAGATGGAGGAAGCTCGCTGGGACAGAGAATTCAATGCATTGTATGCAGAGTGGGATGAGCGCAGATTTGAAGGTTGCTCTGAGTATCTTTACGACGATGGTTACGACTCTAACAACTCTCAAACTTGGGATCACCCGGATTATATTTAGTTGTGTCGCAATTTAATTTTCTGTGTATTTTGTTTCGTTAACCCAACCAGTTTGCACCATCATTAGAGTGCTTTATTCACTTACTACAACTTTACTTACAGTGGTTTGTCAAACTTAATAAGTAGCAACAAATCACTAAAACCACAAGAACAATTAATCACCCAATAGGTTACAAGTTATCTTACAGAAACAATTAATCACCCAATAAGTTAACCCTAAAATATCGAAACCCAAAATCAAACAAGAACAATTACGTTAAAGTTAACCCTAAATTAGCGAAACCATAAATTATCGAAACCCTAAACTAGCGAAAACATAAATTAAGAAAACCATAAATCAATAGATGATTTATGATGTATTACTTACCCTAGCCCTAAAAGTTTTTCTGATAGACATTAGATCGGACAGTGTAGTGCCGATGTACTGCCAATGTGATCGGACACGGTGTTCGCTCTTGCTGAGAATTGTGTTGAGGAAGATTGTGTTGAGGAACTGTGTGGTGGCGATGTGGTGGTTTCAAATAAGAAGTGTGTTGAGGAAGTTTATCTGTATAAATGTATAAATGTATAAAGGGATGTATAAAGGTTAAACTACTTATACCTTTTTTAAAATTTTTTTATATCTTCAATACATTCAACACTTAATACATCATAAGTTGCCCAAAGTACAACCTTGTGGGACCCAGTTGCCCAATATTTGTGTACTTTTTAATAATAAAAAAAAGCATTACTTTTTGGCTAAAAGACAAAATTGTCGATTCTTAACATTAAAAGTCAAAGTTGCTTAATTGAACTTTATTACACTTGTACTAGATAAGTACAAAGGTTGCCCCACCAAATGGGACACATGTCATGTATTTGATAGAGTTGCCCAAATATTCGAGTTGGGAGAGTTGCCATGGGGCATTTTGAGAAGTTAAAAAAAGTGGGCATTTGGGGTAATAAAGTTGGGCAAGCTGGGGCATTTAGAGAATTTTCCTGTTTTGTTTCATCTTGTGAACCGAATTTTAATCTTCATTATTACTTTCTAGAAACTACAAGGACCAAACTAGTACAAAACAAAGTTTGTAACGCCATATTTCTGGCAGATTTTGAAGGGTATGACCTTTGCTTCATGCCTGTTCGATTAGGATCAAGGGTTACAACCCTTAGGCGAAAAGTTGCAATGGTTCATCATAACCATTCGCAGGCTATATATATGTACATACTTGTAACATTTCAATAGTTGGATTATTAATATAAGTTATCTAGTTTTTAGTTTGCAAAGTCTTATTCAATCCGAAACAAACACTCGATCCATATACACAAGCATACATCCGCATGAATCGTGGGACAACAATTGGCATCAAGAGCCCTCGTTTGGAAACATCTCGTTACACCGAAACCTCACGTAATCTCTCAGACGAGACGTAAACTAAACCGTAACCTTGATACGTAAAACTTTAAACCCAAAAACAAAACAGAAAACCTGTTGGAAACTGCGTTTCGTGAACAACGAATAGCGACAATCCTTGAACCTTGTTACGAAAAAGGAGGATTGCATAGATAACTTAGGACACGAGAAATAACGATATTTTTCTTAGTGTCGTATTTTTGCAAACAAGGACGCACAAACGAAGTGGTGCGTGTCCCTTTCAAGAAAAGCGACGCAAACAAAAAGAAGAAGAAAGGAACAAAAGAAGTCGAGATTCGTGTACCACCAAGATACACAAGAACATAAGACTAATCGGATATTTGGCATTGCTTGGAAAGAAAGATACGGTATACAATAAAGGACAACTAGGACGTTGGCAATACAAGAAAACAACAACAATTTCAAAAAACGACTTGATCACTCGTTGCATAAAATACCGAGAGGTGTTTAAGTGTTGTTGAAGGAATTACGGTGTGGACAAAAAGGAACGGACAAGAGTATTATGGAAAGCAGTGACAAGCAATAGCGAGAAACGACAAACAAAAGTTACTTTTGTTTAGACGTGGAATATCAAGGAGTAGAAAAGAAAGCGAAAAAGGAAGAACCAGAACTGCTTTGGTAAAAGAAAAAACTTTACCGAGATACTTTTGGAGGAGACTTGAGTAAACAACGACAACAACCGTGGTTGTACGCGCCAAACACCCAAGGGTTGATTTGGAGATTTGCGAGACACAACAAGGGTCTAAGCACATATTTGATAACCAAGTCGAGACAAGGAAACAACGTGAACGGAAACAAGTGGGAACGCATAATATACGAGGTCACAAATTCCAAAACTTTGGATTTCTAGTTACAATTTTAGTATAGGTATTTATCTTATTACTAGGAAATCCGAGAACTATATTTGATCCCAGATTACTAGGATTCCCGGATAACTATTTCTATTCCCCGTAGAAGTAAGTATACATTTGAGGTTAGAATTCCTTACAATCTTAATCGTGAAGATTGTAAACTCACTTAACATGGCCGGTGACGATACAAACACTATACCAAAACCCGCGACACCTATTGCTCAATATCAATGCCCTAAACTTAAAACCACAAACTACACAGTTTGGACTATCCAAATTAGGGTTATACTCGAAGCACAAGGGTTATGGGAAACGATAGAACCTAAAGAGAACACTCAAGTAGATGATAAGAAGGATAAGGCAACACTAGCCTTCTTATATCAAGCATCGATCAAGATGTGATTTTACAAGTAGCAAGTTGTAAAGCGCTAAGGAATTATGGGAATCACTAAAAGGAGACACGTTGGAGAAGAGAAAGTGCAACAAGCACGGTTTCAATCTCTTATGATAGGTTTTAACGCTCTTGAGATGAAGGAAGATGATACGGTGGATGCATTTACGAACAAACTGAATAGTTATGCCACTAGAGCAAAAGAATTAGGAAAAACCTTGGAAGAATCACTTCTAGTACGAAAATTACTAGATTCCACACCAGGCAGATTCATTCTGATTGTAGCATCCATAGAACAAATAAATGATCTTGATAACATCACCTTAGACGAGATCATTGGAAAACTTAAGACATTCGAGGAAAGGATAAAACTCCGAAAGGGAGGACAACTAGAAAGCCAGGACAACCTATTATTCGCACAAGGCGAACATTCTAGACATAAGAAACGTTTCAGCAAGAATAGGGGTAGATCAAACTACACACGAGGAAACTGGCCGAACAAAGGAAATAAGGATAACTCGAATGGACAAAATTCAACCCACAACGACAAGTCCGACAAGAACAGAGGTGGGTGGAATAAGATGAACATAAAATGCTTCAATTATGGGAAGCATGGACACTTTAAGAGAGAATGTAGAAGTAAATCAACAACTCAAGAACAATCGAACCTCATATTTGAAGACGATGAACCATCACGTTAATGGCTACAAATGAAGAAGTGTTGTTAAACGAAGGACAAATCTGACCGGAAAATATGCAACATCAGATACTAGCATATGGTACTTAGATAACAGACAAGTAACCATATGTCGAGAACGAAGAGTCATTTTAAATACATAGACGAAAGCATCATGGACGCGTTCGTTTTGGAGATGGATCATATGTAGAAATAAAAGGCCGAGGTTCTATAGTACTTGGATGTAGAAACAAGGAGCAAAGATAGTCTCGACGCGTTTACTATATTCCAAACCTCAAAAGCAACATACTTAGTCTAGGACAACTTACCGAAATAGGTTGTAAAATCATCATGGATGGAAACAAGCTGACTTTGTATGATAAGAATCAGAAGTTGTTGATAAAGGTAGAAAGGTCGAAGAATAGACTTTACAGTATCAGACTGCAAATAGAAACACCTATATGCCTCTTAGCAAACGTAGAAAGCCAAGCATGGCTGTGGCACGCTAGATTAGGTCATCTAAACTTTGACGACATCAACAAGATGACCAGAAAGGGTCTAGTGGAAGGAATACCAAGAATAAACCATGTAGGACAAGTTTGTGATGCATGTTTATTAGGCAAACACAATGAGAACCCCATTCCCAAACCAAGCTAAATTCGATCTCGAACCCATTGGACTTAGTTTATGGTGATCTCGTGGTCCCATAAGTCCATCAACACACTGGAAAGAAGCTCATCTTCTTATTGGTAGATGTTGTACACGTTTCATGTGGGCTTACTTTCTTACATCGAAAGATCAGGCTCAACACATTTAAGGAATTTAGAGCGGAAGGTTGAGATGGAGTTTAGAATGAAATTAAGAATGCTAAGAACGGATAGAGGTGGTGAATTCACATCAAATGAATTCACTAAGTACTGTAAAGAGAATGGAATAGCAAGACAGTTAACGGCACCATACTCACCGCAACAGAATGGAGTAGTTGAAAGAAAGAATAGAACGGTGTTGTCAACTACTAGGAGTATGATGAAAGCAATGAAGTTACCCTTAACTTTTTGGGCGGAAGCAGTCAGACACGCCATTTACATACTAAATAGGGTACCAACACGAGCTTTGGAAGATAAAACACCATATGAAGCACTCTACAAAAGGAAACCAAACTTAGAAAACCTTAGAATATTCGGATGCACAGCTTATGCTAAGATAACAATTCCCCACTTGAAGAAGTTGGATGATAGAAGCATACCGATGGTTTATTTAGGAGTAGAGGAAGGATCAAAAGCTTGTAGGCTATATGATCCAGTAGAAAAGAAAAGACACGTTAGTAGGGATGTGAAGTTTATGGAAACAAAACCGTGGAATTGGAATGAGAGCGAGAAGGATACAGATACACTAGACACATTTTGGGCTAGTTTTATAGAAGGAGAAGTTGACAATGGAATCGCTTCGCCAATCAACATTGAAGATGATAACCCGTATCCTACACGGATCCTACACGGATCCTATACCGGATCCAATACCGGATCCGGACTCACGATTACACCACCAACATACACTTACAACCCTAACTCAGATTCTGAAGAAGAAGCTACTCTTAGCTCATTAGAGCTCGGACCAAAGATTTGATCATACACCAAGACGAGGTTTAAAAGGAATAAGAGCTATCTATCAAGAAACAAGAAGTAGAAGCACCAAGCTTATTCTTCACGGAAGAAGAACCTCGTAATTACAAAGAAGCATCAAAAGATAGGAGGTGGATTGAAGCCATGGAACTTGAACTAGATTCAATCAACAAAAACAACACATGGACACTTACCACTCTACCACCGATCAAAAGGCAATAGGACTCAAATGGGTCTATAAAACCAAAAGAGATGCACAAGGAAAGATCATCGATACAAAGCAAGATTAGTAGCAAAGGATATGTGCAAGAACAAGGAATAGACTTTGACGAGGTGTTTGCACAGTTGCTAGAATAGAAACAAGACGATTAATATTAGCACTAGCAGCATATCATGGATGGCAAGTACACCACTTGGACGTCAAATCAGCATTTTTACATGGAGACTTAAAGGAGGAAGTCTATGTCGCACAACCTGAAGGTTTCATTCAACAAGGAAACCTAGGAAAAGTATACAAGCTAACAAAAGCATTGTATGGCTTAAGACAAGCACCCAGAGCTTGGAACGTGAAGCTTGATAAAACTCTGAAGTCACTCGATTTCAAGAAGTGTAATCTCGAACAAGCTGTTTATACGAAGAGGAACAAGAATTCCACACTTATAGTTGGAGTATATGTAGACGATTTAATCATCACAGGCACTCCAAAGAAAGAAATAGACTTGTTCAAATCCCGGATGGAAGAAAATTTGAAATGAGCGATCTCGGATTGCTAGCATATTACCTTGGGATAGAAGTTACACAGACAGGAGGAGCAATTACAATCAAGCAGACAGGATATATTAACAAGATCTTAAAAGAAACAAGTATGACAGAATGCAATGACGCAAAGATACCAATGGAACCCGTACCAAGTTGGTCAAGGCGGAAGAAGGAAACTCGATTGACGCAACTTACTACCGAAGCTTAATTGAAGTTTACGATACTTATCGCATACAAGACCGGATCTTAGTTACTCGATCGGATTACTCAACAGATTTATGCAAGACCCAAAGGAACATCACCAAGGCAATAAAACAAGTAATTCGATACATCAAAGGAACAAAGGAACATGGAATCATGTACAAGGAAGAAGGCGGTACGCAAGATAATCGGTTACTGATGATAGCGATTATGGAATCAACACGGATCAAGGAAAAGGAACCACGGAATTGTATTTTACTTTGGAGAGTCACCCATCACTTGGAGTACTCGAAGCAACCAACGATGGCACTATCATCTTGTGAATCGAATTTATGGCAAAGAACCGCAGCAAAGATGTCGCATTATGGCTAAAACGCTTACTCGGAGAATTGATGGACAAGAAGAAAAAGAATAACGCTTAAGGTTGACAACGTATCGACAATAGCACTTGTGAAGAACCCAGATTTCATGGAAGGAGCAAGCATATAGACATTCGCTATCATTTCATTCGTGAATGCGTAGAGAATGGTCATATCAAAGTTGAACACATTAGCGGAGAACTACAAAGAGCGGACATCTTAACGAAAGCTTTACAAAGACTCAAGTTTACAACTATGAGACAAATGCTCGGAGTTCAAGACCTTGGAGAAAGCAATGATCAAGATTAAGGAGGAGAATGTGAACCGAATTTTAATCTTCATTATTACTTTCTAGAAACTACAAGGACCAAACTAGTACAAAACAAAGTTTGTAATCGCCATATTTCTGGCAGATTTTCGAAGGGTATGACCTTTGCTTCATGCCTGCTCGATTAGGATCAAGGGTTACAACCCTTAGGCGAAAAGTTGCAATGGTTCATCATAACCATTCGCAGCTATATATATGTACATACTTGTAACATTTCAATAGTTGGATTATTAATATAAGTTATCTAGTTTTTAGTTTGCAAAGTCTTATTCAATCCGAAACAAACACTCGATCCATATACACAAGCATACATCTGCAGGAATCGTGGGACAACAAGACACATCTCTTCGGTTGTGATCATCAAGCGAATCTGTAGCAAGATCGGGAAGGGATCCGGATGGGCAATTATACCGCCACGTGAGCAAATTTATCAATCCAACCATTAATTACATACGTGACCACATCATCATTACTTAAAGGCGAGCCAATAGCATTAAGCAAAATCATAGTGGACTCAATCTTTTGAAAATATGCATCATTCGTGTGATCACCAAGTTGTATGACACGGAGTTCACCTTTCAAAGCAATTAATGGCACATGTCCATTTGTTATCAAGAAATATACTTTCAAGAAGATCCCAAGCCTCCTTAGCAAACTTGCGATTTGCCATAACAAGGCTACCTTGAAAGGTTTCAGATAGGATTTGTAAAAGCAATATTTAACTATGGAGTCCGTTTCTAGCCATTCTGCTATTGGAGGAGCCGATATAGTTGCACTAGAAGACATACCCGTGAGTGTTTTAACACATCAAAATCTTCATAATGATTTTTTAAGAAGTAACACCACGCATCACAGATTACTTTGTCTACATCAAATTTAATGGGAATTTGATCAATGATTAAGTTAACGGCATATAGTTTATGGGTATTGTGATAGGGTAGGAGTGGGGGAGCATCGTTCGTCATTATGAACGAGGGGTGAGATGAGTCGAATTAACAATCAACTAAAGGATAACAAAAAGAAACCATCCAATGACTAAGAATGCGATCTGTTGGTTTATGGATATATTTAATATGTATGACGGATTGAACTCGAGATCACGGGATTGCACACTTTACGTATGAGACTCGATGTTTTAATAATTAATATAAAATATTATGTTTAATTATTAAATTCACAATAAACGACTAAACGAGCGATAAGCACTTATCGAAAGTGACTATCGGTCGTTAAATGTCAACGGATATGAAGAAAAGTAAACAAGCCAAGAGACGGTTTTAGGAACCCTATTTTGGGCTTGTTTTTTTAAAACTATGGAATCCCACATCTGAAACCATAGTAAACTTGACATCTACCATAAGGCTATAAATACATCCCCATGTATTCATCCTTTGGTACACTTGATTTCATAAGAAGGCCAAACTTCTTCTTTTCTTCCCTCTTGTTCTTGGTCGACGAGTGAATCCCCATTGTAAGGGATTTACGAGTGACCTTGAGCATAACAAAGGTGTTTGGTTATTCTATTGTGATCAAGAACTAGCATTCGCATCGAATCGCTAATAGTACGTGTGTACAAAAACGTGGTGTAACACACTATTGTTACATCGATTGGTTTGAATTGAAAACCGGTAAGGGTCAATTCGTTAAACCACATAAACCTTAATTAGGGTTCTTGAATTGAAGAGATCTACCAATTGCAAGAGGTACGTTACGCATCTTTCAGTTATTTAATTATTGTTATGATTCTAAGTCTTCCGCTGTGTACTCTGTGTTGTCTATATGATTCTATTTGTTTTCATATATCTTAAACTCAACAGTAGCATCACGAGCCTTGTATAACAAGTAATTAATTACTGAAACACATAAAACAAATAAACATGATTGTGTTATTAATTGTATGTGTAGATCTAGGGTTTGCAAAACCTAAACCCTATTTTTTGGGCGTAATTTTGGTGCCCTAATTAGGTTTTGTAAACTTGGTTTTAATTGGATTAGAAACCCTAGGTTGCATGCAATTTTATGTGTATTGCGTAACTCATTTAATTGCACTAATTGTTAAGTGTGATTTATATCCATGATAATTACATGCATGTTTTATCATGGATCTGCTTTTATTGTATGATTTACTTGGTTAAGTGATATACACTTAAATTATGATAGATCTAAAATTGGGGAAGACCTCAATCATTATTATTTAATCAATTATGTGCTATGTGGTATATGTTTTAATTCTGACTTACGCAATCGATGAATCGATGCATGTGGCTCACCTTGTACATTGCTGAAAACGGGTGAAAGTCTTAATTAAACATATGCATATTGACATATCTAGAATTGATTATTAATAGGATTTATCAAAAGGTTTGCATGTGGCTATTTGATATGCATGACTTAATTTTTTATGTTATGTATTCATTGTTTATATGTTTATTTTTTTTAAATACTTGCTTGTTTGTTATGTGTAACAAAGGTATTTTTTATAAGAAAAATAAACTGACCTAAACAATGGTGAAACATGTAATTTTTAAGCATAGTAATCGTAATCGTTTAATTGATTGATTTTTATGCACAAAATAGCTAGAACGGCTCACCCATTATTGACAAACTTTGTGCGTCTTAATGGAGCTACCAAGTATTCCTATGAATGTGCATAAAATCTTAAGGGTGAATTGACCTAAATTCTACGCCACTTTTGTGGTAATTATCCGAATAACTTGGGTCTTAGGACTCATGCAAGAAGAGGATATAGTGGTAATTAAAGGTAATTCTTTAATTGGTTTACCAATACCTCGATTAAAGTTTGATGATGAAAAGCTTAAACATTAAAACAAGGATATGACTGTTTTAATAAAACTTTATGCTACGAAGATGAATGCATGACATCTTTGTACATATTTGATTTGACAAAAATCAAATTTATTACCCTTAATTTAAGTTGTATGCCATCCAATGAAACGAAACACCGAGATTACCTTTTATTTGCGTGAGAACGTGATTTAGATCGTAATCAAAGGGTAAAATATCCACGTGACGTGAGAACGGGCATGGATGATTTTTGCGCTTAAATTGGACAACTTAATTGAGTTTTTTGTGAGCGGCAACTCAAGGCATAAGATGGGGATAAAACATGTTTACATGGCAATTGAAATTGGCTAAATGTAAATCCCATAAATCTAGGAGTTGCAATTTGAAAATTGGCAATTGAGGTTCGACTGCACCATTTTGAATACTTTCATTACTAGCGCATCAACCGATGTGATGAAAATATGTCAATTTGGATCCTAGTTTTTCAATGAAAATTATATGGTTATATGTTTATGAACCATGGGTATTTAATTTTTCTTGAAAAGGTTAATTATCGAAAATACTAAAAATTGAATTTTGTAATTCTTTTGAATGTATAAATGCAACATTTAACCGTAAACGTGGTTTAGTCTTTTATTAGTAAATTGGTCCATTCTGCTGTAAACAAATGTTTGATCGAGAATAAATTTACCGAAAAGATAAACAAAGTCTCTTTTCCATGGGAGAAGAATGAGACTCAATCCTATTCCTTTTCATGAATGAGAAAGGTAATAATAGGAACATTTGAATTGTCTAAATTCTAATGTAACTCATAGCAATGAATTGCACATCTTATTTTCCATAAAGATTTCATTACCCTCATTTAGTGAATGAATCCTTTTGTAAACAAACATGAATGTTGGTTAACTGGAAAACATGTATGTGAATTACTAAATTAGAAGCTAGACTAATTATCGCAAAAATTGGTAAAAGGCAAACTAGCATATTTTATCTAGTTGTTTTGCTTTAGCCTTTAAAGGTGCTACATACCAGTATGGGCATGGTAGGCCTGTTAAGGAAGAAATTGCATACCCAATTTTTCAAGTTAATAACATTGTTGGATAACCCATCATTCATAGAGTAGAATACACTTTTTAGTACCTTAGTAATGATTACATATGGTTCTTTAAAGGTGTAGGAAAGTAAAAAAGCAAGCAAGTTGTTTTCACTGGTTATGCAACACTTACAATGTTGTCAGATTCAGTGGGAGCATTTGTGTTGCATTCTTGAATAAGAAGTTGTTTTATTGATTTCTAATTCGATGGGAGCTACAAGCCTTATTTCCGTGTAGTAACCAGATTATCTTCAAAGATAATTACTTTCAAATTGTAGGCACTTATATTTTAAGGAGAGTCATGTGCGTTTCCTTACTAATCAATATAGTCCTACATCTACTTGTTATATCTATGACACAAATCATATTAATCAAATAAACGAACGTGTATCGTGTTGTTTATCTGCTACATGATGTGTTTCCATGCACAAGTGGGAGAAATCTTTATTGTGTGCAAGATACAACACATATAAATATGATTTAAATGGATTCTCTTGACCGCAAGGTAAGAGAGTAACGTTCCAATAGGAATTATACATTTAAATGTGTATGATTGTCCCATTAAGAACATGTGTCAAGATGATAACAAATACTACTTTAAATATTTATGTCATTCAATATTTAAGAAACACTTGTAGTTACAATTTATGTTACGTGAGAACGTGAACTAGATTGTAGCCCAAGGTAAAATATCCACGTGTCGTGAGAACGAGCATGAATGATTTTGCAGTTTCTTACGTTGAACATCTCATGGAATGACATAACTAAATGAAGAAATCTAATACTACTTTGATTTTAAGTATTTATGTATTCGTTGAATGACTTAAATATATGTAGTATATATTAACTTGAAATTATTAATTGAAACCCGAGGTGGTGTTCATAATTACTTTAATTATACATGTTTATGATTTTTTTTGTAAAGTCACAAACATGAAGTCTTTTAATACAAGACTTACAATATAAAGTAAGACGTTAACTTGCTATGTTTTAAGACATATGCATGAAGTCAATGAGTTGATCAATGACTTATAACGTATAGTGGGATTATAACTGTTATATCTTTTGACTTGGTCAAGAATACTTGTGTTATAATGCATGCAATTGACTTGGTAATTCTATTGTACCATTAAGTTTTACTTTGTTGGTAAATAGTTAAGTCAAAGAGTAGATGGTTATCTTAAATATTGTTAGAATATCTTACAATATTAATTCTAATGAAATACCATAGTTTTTTGGTATGTTCAGTTAGAAGAATCAAAATCTATTGGCATTGTTTGATTCAAGATAACTATAGTTTCTTCCAAAAGTTATCAAGGTTAGTAGATTGAGTATACATTAAATATACTCAATAAGACTCCAACCTAGAAGATTAATAAGACACCATTTGTTTATGGAATGTGATGAATCACATTAAGTCTTATAGTGAAGTTCTGAATTTGTTAAACTACTTGTAAAGTGGGTTGTAACAAACTAATGTCAGGAACTGTAAATGTTTTTTGTAATATCCCAAAAGAGAACAATGTATTGTTGCTCTACTTGCTAAACTATTTAAAGGTAATCTTTAAATTGTTAAAGGCAAGTGGGAGTTTTGTTTAGATCTTGAAAGATTAAATTACAAAATACATAATCTTCTGAAATACACTAGCAAATATCATGATGAGGCTAAACATGTAAATGATAGACCTCAATATGATGGAATTGTCATTCATAGATCCGTAAGGATATCTTAGATATTTAATATCTTTGAGGATTATGAGTTACGTGATCATGGTAAGCCTGTTAATCATGATGATGAATTTACCAAATGTTGAATTGTGGTAAATCAATCATACTATGAATGTTGAGATGCTGTCCATAAAGACAATCAATTTTAGATACTTGGTTTATCTAAATGAAGATGATTTTCTTCAAAGGATGAAAACCCTAGCGGTTTAAAATTTTGTGTAGAAAGCATATGGACAATATTGTACACGTATTTAATGTATGTCTAGTGATAATAATATTAATCATACTTAAGCAATTAACTATGATTAAATATTCTTTCCTATATACATTAAATAGAAGTATAAAGATTATAATTGTCATACTTAGTTTCATTTATATGAAATTTTGACAATGAATATCAAAACTCTTTGTTCTGGAATTACTTTTGCGAGGACGATAAGTAATGCAAAGGAGTTTTTATGAATTCAAATAATCTTTGAATATGTACAAAACGGAAGAATCCATAAATGGATATATGCATGCATCTAGGAGATGATTCTTATGTTTAATATTAAATCCATGTTTGATTTAATAATTAAAATAAGATAGCTCATAAGTATTCCTGAAAGCTAGTGGGAGTATTATTTTTATTTTCTTAAATCTTATATGTTGTATGGCAACTACATTCCACCTAAATTAAGTTTTAGTTGGGAATGAAACTTTGTTTGTAAGATTTGGAAATAAGACATACAACCTGGAATATATGTTTATTATTATAAACATATCGGTAAATAAATGAGTCTAATAGAACATGATGGATATATAATGAGATCTTAAAGTCTAACTTGAAGATTCATCATGTACATCATGTTGTAAGATTGTTGTGTCATGCTTGATTACAAGATGATTTAACAACATTGTAATATTTATGTTTGGATTTAGAATTGCATTCCTCACCTAGAGTTGCTCCCGATTCTATACAACAATTGTTATGTAATTGTTATAGTCAACAAACTTGAAGTTTGAATGGCACCAAACAAATAGTATTCAAAGTTTACGGATGTTTAAAGAGCATATTGTTGTATACAATGATGCTAGTATAATTGAGATGACACTCAATTGTAGTCACGGTATCCTTGATGATGACCATGTTGACTAGTTATGCTCAACTAAGAGCATAGTTGCATTATACATTTAAGAATAAAGAAAACTTTAAACTTTAAAGTTTTGAAAGATGATTGTCATAAAAGGGTGGTTCAGGTTATCACGCACCTTGTGGAATGTTAAGACAATATCAAGATATGTGTAAACACATACAAGAAATTCACTTATTAAATTCTTGAAATAAGTATTCTCAAAATTCCTATAGATTAAAGTTAGTTGAAATTATGCCCTGTCAACAAGTATGATTATCATGACTTGAGGCAAAAATTCATTAACTAAGTATTATCATGCATTGATCTATTTAGTATTTGGATAAAGGATGTTAAACAACTATTATTTATAATGAATTAAAGTACTTTATACGTTTAATTTCATTTATGATATTGTATCCTGTATTTGCATGTTTAAATCCTTGAATAACTTAAGTTATTCTAAATAGTCCGTTGTCGATCAATAACATGGGAATGATATTGAATTAAGACAAATGAGTATTAGTTAGAATATACCGAAAGTATATTGATGCGTAGCATGACTAATTTCGATGATATTCAATGGATTGAGTATAGGACTTATCCCAACCACATGATGGTACTTTATGGATCTTAGTCATTAAGTACATCATGAATATTTATCCTCGACTTGAGATACCGTAGAAATGTCATGGATGTAGTGCATTTCGTGAAGCAATCTAACGCTATACGAATCGGTAGCTATAAGGGTTGTTTTCGAAGTGTTGCGAAATTTATGAATTCGTTCGTAGTCAAACAGGATTTGTTTCCTTCAAATTTATTTTGAAGTATAATCTTGATGGGCCCTCGTATGGTTGTCAAGATGTTTGCATGGCCATGCCCAAGGTCTTCTGGAATGTGTTCAGAAGGATTGGTAATCTTGATCAATCATATAAAGCGAGAAAAAGAATAGTTAATTAAGAAATGAGTGAGATCCATATTCTTATTAACATGGTATTAGAAACAAATGATAAGTATGATGATAAATCATCAAAAGGTTTTCTAGGAAACCATACTCGAGTTGTTCGGGGTCATTGGCGTGTTGCTAGATGCTAACCAATGTCATTACGCATACTAAGATATCTCCAGTGGAAGTTGTTGGTTTATGGATATATTTAATATGTGTATGACCGGATTCGAACTCGAGACCAGGATTGCACACTTTACGTATGAGACTCGATGTTTTAATAATTAATATAAAATATTATGTTTAATTATTAAATTCACAATAAACGACTAAACGAGCGATAAGCACTTATCGAAAGTGACTATCGGTCGTTAAATGTCAACGGGATATGAAGAAAAGTAAACAAGCAAGAGACGGTTTTAGGAACCCTATTTTGGGCTTGTTTTTGGCCGAAACTATGGAATCCCACATCGGAAACCATAGTAAACTTGACATCTACCATAAGGCTATAAATACATCCCCATGTATTCATCCATTGGTACACTTGATTTCATTAGAAGGCCAAACTTCTTCTTTTCTTCCCTCTTGTTCTTGGTCGACGAGTGAATCCCCATTGTAAGGGATTTACGAGTGACCTTGAGCATAACAAAGGTGTTTGGTTATTCTATTGTGATCAAGAACTAGCATTCGCATCGAATCGCTAATAGTACGTGTGTACAAAAACGTGGTGTAACACACTATTGTTATATCAATTGGTTTGAATTGAAAAACGGTAAGGGTCAATTCGTTAAACCACATAAACTCTAATTAGGGTTCTTGAATTGAAGAGATCTACCAATTGCAAGAGGTACGTTACGCTTCTTTAAGTTAATTAATTATTGTTATGATTCTAAGTCTTCCGCTGTGTACTCTGTGGTGTCTATATGATTCTATTTGTTTTCATATATCTTAAACTCAACACAGTCGACTAGAGAATACGTACAAAAGTTCACTAATTGAATATCTATTCTCCATTTTGGTGAAATCCAACGACACAACCTTTCACAACAATTGAAACCAATTTAATAATTCTAATGATGGTGATTAATGAAAAGGACTTATTGTAATCGACTTGTGTGCAGTCGATGAAAAGAGAACCAAAAAATATAATCCTTGTGGCTGTCAACGTTTGTCAATGTTAGGCTCTTAGGCTTAAACCATGTGGTTGTCGACTTTGTTGCAGTCGATGAAAAAAGAAACAAATGATATAAACCTTGTGGCTGTCGACTTTTGTTAGAAGTGAAAAAATTTGACTTTAGGTTTTAGGATCTTAGGCTCAATGCCATGTTAATGTGAGATATTTATTGATTCATAATTGTGATTATATTCGTAATATTTATATTAATGACTAAACTTATCTATCTGGCTTGACTTTAAGCAATATAAATACAAATATAAGTCTAACGCTAATATAAGTATATTAGCAAAATGTAAGTGTTAATGTTCCATTTTTAGCGTTAGCAAACAAAACTATTATTGGAAATATACATAGCGGCATAATTGTGTTATGTTCAACTATAGCAATAATACATACAGTAACATTGAAGGTAGGTTTATCTAAGGGGTTAATGGTCTAGAAAACATACAAACTTTTCACTTTTTACTATTGTGACAATAAACTTTTTTTTTCTTCCTATTGTAACAAAATAACTTAATGACTATTATTGTAACCAAATAATAGTCATTAAGAAGTAATTAACTGTGGTAATTAACTATGCCACGTGGCATATTTGGTTACAATAATAGTTATTAAGAAGTTATTTTGTTACAATAGAAAAAAAAAAAAATTATTGTCACAATAGTAAAAGTGAAAAGTTTGTATGTTTTCCGCACTATACATCATTATCAAATGGCTAGCTAATGCATGTTAGTTATACTGTTGTTTCAAGAATGCTCAGAGTGTACAATGACACATTTTGATTCCATATATTTATATTTATTTAGTCATTTTATTAAGAATACGAAATGTTAATATATAAATTAACTGTTGTTCAAGTTCGGTTTAAGAGTCAAGAAACTAAATTTAATCACGTAATCAAAAAGGTCCCTAGAAGCTAATTAAATTAACGTGAACCGAGCCTAATTATTCCGATTTCACTTGGTTTGTGTACGAAAACTAGATTTAACACGCACAAAACTCTTTTATTGAATCTTTATTCAACACAAACAAAACAATCTAATTTAAAGCATTGATCAAAACCACAAGACAAATACCATTGCTAATCGGTGTGATTCATTTACCTAATTCTTGAATGTTCTATTACAAACTTTCTAAAAAAATTAACAAGAAGAGAAGCAAAGATCATAAAATTGTGTGTGAAAAGTGAGAGAAAAGGGTTATTAACCTAAATCTAATATAATGCGATCGCTTATAGCAAAGTGATAAGAGACTAAGTCACGTACATCTTTGGTCCTTGAGCTTCCAACAAATGCATTCGTGACCCTCAACTTTTTTATCACTAACTCGGTTACAAAAGAAAGAAATAAAAATACACAATAAGTCCTTGTGACATTAAGGATGGAATCGAGTTATATTTTCACATCCCCCCTTAAACATCCACCCTTAAGTGAATTCCTAAAAGCATCCAACATTTGTAACTTGGAACACAAAAAATTGTGTTGTTTTGTATTAAGTCCTTTGGAAAAGAAGTATGTATCTTTTCTGTTTTAATGACACAGAAAGAAACTTTCCTCTTACATAATGTAAAGTAAATCTCCAAATGTTTAGTTATTTCAAGAAAGACTGGATTTGCAGTTATCTTATTAGCTACTTTAGTATCACAAAAAAACTTTTCATAGTTTAAATCCATAAGAATTTTTTCAAGTCCAAACAATTTTACAAGAAACAGAGCTTTAAGCTATGTATGAATCATAGAGATGGTTTTACAAATTATTTTATTTTCTCCTTTAGAGGTTACAAAAGATCCATACAAAAGAAATACAAGAATTCTTGTTACTACTCACTTAGCCTAGTCTATATCTACATATGTAGTGAGAGAAAACTTATTTAGAAATATGAATACCAATAGATGGGAGCCTTTAAGATACCTCAATACTTTCATTTCAATTTTTAAATGAGATTTCAAAAGATAATGCATAAACTTACTTAGGAAATGAACTGCATAAGAGATATTAGGTCTAGTGTGGGTAAGGTAAATAAGCTTACTAATCGGCTTCTGATATCCGGTAATGTTGGAAAGTAAAGGATCATCAACAAGAACCTCGGTTAGTAATTCTAACATTTGGATCTAAAGGAACCTTTGTAGGTTTTCCAGCTAACAAGCCAAACTCGCATAAAAGATCTTGATAGTATTTTCTTTCAGATAAACAAATTCCATTTTCAGGTTTAAGAACTTCCATTCGAAGAAAATACTTTAATTTTCCTAAGTATTTGATCATAAAATTAGACATAAGATAGTTTTTGAAGTTCTCAATTTCCTAAACATTATTTCTAGTAACATCAATATAAACCAACAAAGCAATAAAAAAATTTCCATTTGTTTTAGTAACTAACGAGCAATCACTTTTACTCTGAACAAAAACCATTTTTAAACGAGAGCTTTGGTAAGTTTCGCATTCTATTTTCTAAGAGCTTGCTTAAGCCCATATAAATGCGTGTTAAATTTACAAACTAGTTTTTTCATTTTTATAAAAAAAAACAAAAATAAAAAACAAAAACAAACCTTTAGATAAAGATATATGCACAATTGCATTTAAATCGTCATACAAGAAGGCATTATTAATGCCTAACTGAAACAAAAGCCAATTATTATGAACCGCTAGATTAATCAAACATCTGACACTAACAACTACTTTAATAATAGAAGAGAGAGTTTCATCAAAACTATTATTTTTTCTTTCTAATTGTATCCTTTACAACCAATCAAGCCTTATACCTTTCTATCTCACCATTAGACGATATTTAATCTTATATGACCATTCACATATTACAACCAACCGCTTTTTATCACTAGGTAATTAGTCACTTTCCCGATGCGCTGCATAGGCGCTGTCGGGGTCAAAGGAACTTCCTTTCACGAGAAAGTTTTCAACACCCTAGACAAATGAGCCTAATCGCTGTAGAGTAGCATTGGGTAAGCCTCGGGTATTGATATCGTTCTCTGTGGGAATAGGAATGCTAGTAAGAAGAGTATTACGCTAAGGTTGGGGTTGAGGAAGATTATTTTTTATCTTTTTATATTTTTTTTATAAAGCTAAGAGTAAAATCTCGGGGTTTAGATTTGGGGGTGGTACTTCTACCAATTACTTCTACTATCAAATTATCTAAACTATGGGTAGTCTTATGTCTATTGATGTGTGCTCGTATGATGATTAAAAATGTGTTTACCTAGATACTATTACTCCCTAGTTATCTTTTATTAGTGGTTGAATTGTCACGTCCTTATTTTTAACTCGTTGTGCTTTCTAAGGTCGTAGGGTGTGCCTTTTTCCCTAACTCTTTGAGACTACCTTAAGGTTATTGCCTACGAAATTCTCTATGATTCATAAACTAACTTTAAGGGTTATCTTTGGATGTTTAGACTACAACCGCTTAAGTGATTCATAAACTAAGGTTCACAAAGATTACTCAAGCATTTAAACACAACGATGGTCTAATTGCACTCCTAAGCCAATTACAATTAAGATAAGAGACAACCAATCAATAATTGATAACTAGTTTTCATAGATCTAAGCAAACACACAAGAAATTTAGCCGGACATGTTAAACACGCAAGCATACACACATTCAATCGAAGACATAATGAAATTAAGAAGTAAAACACTTATCTTGATGTAAAATAGGGTTTGAGAACCCTAAGATACTGTCCAAGTCGGACTACAAACGTTTAGGGTTTTTACTCCACAAGTCTACCTCTCAAAATTCTAAATATTCGATTTCTATATATAATTTTACACTTGCGACGACGTCGCCTTATAGGTGGGACGCCGTTAGATCGCCGTCATTAGGGTTTCGTCTTAGCCAAGTCATCGTTGGGACGGCGTCACGTTGTAGTTGTGACCGCTTGCTTCGTGAGTGACGCTGCCTCGATTCGGATCTAGGTCGCCGGGATGAAAAGTCTTCGTGACGCCTTCCTCTTCAAAGTCCGACGCCGTCGGTGTATTTTAGCAAAAATTCACCGAGCCGCTATAGATTTTATTACGATATAAAGGACGGCGCCTTTGATTGGGACGCCGTCAGTGCAATTCCAGACTTAAGTGTCTTCGATCTTGACTTAGCCATTTTCTTCATATATTCACTCATTTTCATTCAAATATGCATCATTCCAAGATTTTGCTTCCAAGAGACCTAAAAGTGAAAATGAACGAAATTAAGCAAGAACGGATATAAAGTGGGCGATTAAGGGCTTAAATGACCCCTTAAAAGTGTAACGCTTTAAATCCTTATCAAATATCCCTACACTTGTATTTGCTTGTCCTCAAGCAAATGTGCTTTAACAATCAATTTATAAGTTAGGGGCATGAAGCATTGCATAACCATTACCTAACTTTCATCTTTTATGACTTCTTGTGTATTTTTAGGTTCTATGGTTGAGACAAAACAAAATAAACTACTTTGGTTTTGGACTTGAGATCTTAAGGTTCTTTCATTTGACTTTCCTATGACCTTATCTACGGGGTGATCTTTAGACTCTTTAATATTGATGATTTCATTGTTTAATGATTCATCTTATTTGTTTATATTTTCCTTGATTTCTATGGCTTCACTTTTGATTATCTCGTCATCGACAAGAGGTTGGGTAGGTTTAGGTGGACTTTCATCAAATTTTACGTTTAATGACTCTTCAACCTTCATTGTTTCTTTATTTAATATAACATAAGCTTTACTATTAGGAGAGTAACCTAAGAAGATATCTTCGGTTGATTTAGGATCAAATTTAGTTAGGTAATCTTTAGTGTTAAGCAGAAAACATTTGCTACCAAAGACTCTAAAATGTTCTAACGTAGGCTTTTTGCCTCGAAGTAACTCGTATGGAGTTTTACCTAAGAATGGTCTAATTAAGACTCGGTTAAGTATGTACGTTGATGTATCAATGGCATCGCACCAAAATTTTTGAGGAATAGATTGCTCATTTATCATGGTGCGACTCATTTCTTGTAGGGTTTTATTTTTTCTTTCAACTACCACATTCGATTGTAGAGTGCGAGGAGCCAAGAAATTGTGATTAATACCATTAGCGTCACAAAAAGCTCCAAATTGCACTTCATTATCGAATTCCCTACCATGATCCGTTCTAATACACACTATAGGACTTCCTAATTGTCTTAGGATTTTCTTACTTGATATTTCAAAGTATCGAACGTTTCAGTTTTTTCTTTAAAAATTTTGTCCATGTGTACCTAGAGTAATCATCCACTATGACCAAAGTGTTAGGTCACTAGTTTTACAAACACAAGTAATATAGAAAGAGATAAGGCGATTGAACAAGCAAACCAAACACACACACACAATATTAAGGACGGTTATGCGTAGGTATGTGAAAGAGAGAATAACTTGAACAACCAACCTTCAAATGAAGGTTTACATAGAGTATTTATAGGAGGAAAGCTAGGGCAACACTCCTAGTTTCCATCCTTTCTTTAATGGACTTGGGCCTAAGCTCATGGGCCTTCTACATAAGCTTAAGGCTAATAACAAACATAAAGGCCATAATAAAGCTAACTATTACATAATAATTACTAACACTTGATTATGGTTTAGAGTGATTCCAACAATCTCCCTCAAGTGTTGGTGATGAACGTGAAGGAGTTGATGTAATAGTAGCTCGACGTCTTCTCGACATTCTTCTTTCTTGTGAGAAGAATTGCCTTGATTCGAACAATCTCTCCAAAGGTAGAGAAATTGTCTTCTTTGAATGGTTATGCTTTGACGCCATCATTAACTTTGTTCTTTGATTATTGTTCTTGTGGTGAAAGTGATAGTATGTTGTTGTCTCGCATCAATTCTACCTCGTGTCGCTTCATTCGCCATAAAGTTGTCTCCACGCCATTCTTCAACATGCTCACACGCCTTTATCGATGAAGTTCTTTAAGTCTTTAACTTTGTAGATTCTTTGATTTGATGAAGAATCATTCGACTATTGCGTTGCTTTTGGATAGAACTTCCATTAGTGATTATGTTGGCGTGAGCATGAGAAGAATCAGACGATCATCCCGTCCCGAGCTTCCATAAGAAGAAAACATTTCAAACGGTTAGTAATAAGCGGATTCCAGCACTTACAAGTTTGAACTTGAGAGTGTTAACAAAGATAGTGTGAAAACACAACTCTAATTTTATAAGGGCTGCTCTCGAACTGAGTCCCACAAGTGAGATAACGCGATGTACCGGTACATCTACAGCTCAGATGAGTCGAGGTACATCAAGCATCACCTCACGATCAGAGACCGCTTGAGACACACTCCGTAATCCACGGGAGTTACCGAAGAGACCGCCGCCGTGGCTTTGATGTTGACCCCGGCAGGAGTTTCCATTCAATCACCGAGGATCATGATGTGAACCTCTCATAAATGTTCTCGACGGATTGCTAAGATCCGTGAAGGACTCGATAATGTACCACCGAAATTTTATTGTTGAACGTCAAGTGATAAAATGTCAAGTGTACCTAAGAAATCTTTTGATGAATCTCGTGGCTCTAGACTCAACAAGCGCTTTGGTTTTCCCCGAGCGGAGACTAGGAGAGGGTCTCCTCTTTAATACCAACGATCTCTAAGAGAAAGCCAATAGTTTACGTAGGGTTCTCCCGAGAATGAAACAAGCTCATTGAGAGAAACTTGAGTGGCTAAGAAGGTTTAGTGCTTGCGCCATCGGGTCCATGACGACTTTTAATCTTCAATACCGATGTCATCAAGTGACAACCAAGAGTATATGAATTGAACCCTTGTCGCCCTAAGTTAAATAACTGAGGGCTATTTCTTTTCACCCTTTTCTTTGCATTTCTTTTGATTCTTCAACCTTCTTTCTCCGATTCTCATTTTCTCCTTTTATAATCATACCTAAGGACTTCTAAGTACTAACTATTTGTGATGTCCTTGGGTAGATCCCTCCGGCTCTGGCGGATCATAGGACTGTTATTCCTAACCTTAGTCACCTTATAACCCATGACTAACCTATGTTGCCATTAAAACCACAACAGAAGAATCTCTCAAAGGGTTTGTTAATGAAAAACATGTTTGAACCATCGTGAGAGATAGGATTTTGCATAAATACTCCCTCCACATGTGCTTTAGAGTTTTGACGAAATCAGACTGTGTGGGAAGAGCGCACATTTGAATTGATCAACTCAAGATAGACAATCCCATGAGACACGATTACGTTGCATAGTTAAAGAGTTACATTGTCGACTTTTAGGTGACAACTAGCTCTAATAACTACCTTGAAGGTGTAGACAAGCCTCGAAGGTTGTCATACCCGCCGAGTTCATGTCACCAAGAGTTTCTCGAATGGTACATTCTACTCTGGACAAGTCCTTTATGAGACATGTTTACATTACTAGCGAACTAGCTTGAAATTATTACCCGTCATGGACAAGTCTTTTCGAGTTACTAATAGTTTAGTACCGCCAATTCGCTGGTTAAGTCTATTACACAAAGATTCATTTGCATTTGCACAACATATTTCTTATCACATAATTTTCTCCCCCTAAAAAATGGCATATAGAAATGTTATTTTAGAACGGTTGAGAATAAATATGACCATTTCGAGTGTTGCGGGAAGATGACCACTATGAACAATTTGTGAACAAAGTTTAATTCAAATACTCCCCCTCAACTAGTGACATAAACGGTTGAGGTTTTGAAAATCATATGGGGGAAGTACTTGTTATTTTGAGCAAAACCTTGAAAAATGAAAGGTTTAATAGGTTTTACTCAAAAATAAGAAGCTTTCGCTCCTTTTATAAGGATTGTGGCACTGAAGCGTACCACATGGTCCTTTCTTGACAATTACGGGTTGTACAATCGTTATGTGCACAAGCCATAGACATATGTAATCACACATCCAAATTTATAATGAAAGAACCAAATCGCGGGTACCAGAAGTCCAAAGTGATGTCGCCAGAGTGCGAACAGGCGCTGATAGCCGTGATGTTAATCCCGGTCGACCACCAACAAAGCTTTCCAATGTTCAATCGATCCTTCGAAACAACCTTTCATCAATCATTTCGATGATCCTCCTCACATCCCCGCGATCCCGAGAATTTCATCGCTTAGAGACCCAATATTTTGACGTATGTCCTTCAACCTATATGCTAATCCGTCCCTAACCATCTTCAAAGTGTGATTCCAAACTTGTGAAGTTCACTACGCCATTAAGCAATTTCTTTGTAGTTCACTACGGTAAAAACGCCAAAGGTTTGGTCGATGAGTGTATATTGTGAGAGTGGTTGATGTCGGGAAGATCTAGCTGAGGTGGTGTGAAGTTGACACGGTCCGATAAGATTCAACGCCGGTGAAGATCTTCTACACGCCCTTGATGACTATGCGTCGATGAAGATGAGCAAAGTGACTTGTTGAATTCACGTTGTACTTCGTTGAAAATTGCCTCATACGACCTTGTACTTTAGCAAGATACATGTCTTCAATGTCGCTGATAGACAAATTCTCAAAGTCACTTCAAAGAAAGCATAGTCCCTTTCATCTTGTCTTTTGACCACGATATTCTTAAGGAAGGTGTAGTCCCACTTAGATGATAGAACAACATGTTTGATGGCAACGATATCCTTAGTAATCGAACACCGCATGTTGAGACTTCAACACGATGTTTCGGTAGTAGATTCTGCCGGCGTGCCCGCCAATGATGAATCCCGTACATTGCATCTTGGTCGATGCTTCCACTTTGTCGAGAACAAGTGTTTGGCACGCCTCAATGGCTATGCAATTCGAGTATATAATTGGAAATGGAAGTGTCAACGATGTAGCGATTTCTTGAACCATCGCCACCATGTGAAGAAATTCCGTGTCTTTGTTGAAAAATATCCGAATGGAATCCTAGGTTCAGTTGTTTCGCCAATTGTTGGTAGAGGTCTTGACCAATCGGTGTAATATGGAGGGTTGTCCCCTTAGTGAAGTTGACGTTTGCTTCGGGTTGAGCCAATCCATGTTGTTAGACATGGCTCGAGCAATGTTCTCAAGGTGATATTCACCTCGATGGCACTTTCGAGCTGTCTTTTAACAGTTGAAATGCTTCATTCTTGATTCGCCTCAACTCGGATTTCGTCATCTTCTTCACATGGAACTTTTCTTGCAAAAGTTTTGCATGCTCCAATGTATTACCGCTCACCAAATCGACCTTCTTCGTGGTAGGGAGTGCTATTAACAAGAGTAGAGAACCATTCAACCATCAGCTTTATCGCCATCTAGCCAGATACGACGTCAACCATGGGTGCCTTCTTCTTCTTCTTTTGGAAGGCCTAGATGATGATTCGGTTTCTAAACTTGTTTGGGAGAGTGGGTTGTTATAGGGCTCAAGGACCTCTTCATCGCCACCACCCGTATACTCAAAGTGATCACCGGTTTTTCGAGTCGAGGTGGTAACTCGGAATCGCCCCGAGGTTTATCTCAGAGAAGAACGGGAGGAGATCTTTGTTGAGTAGAAGTCCGTTGGAGAGGAGGTAACATAGAAGATGATTCACCGACTTCTTCCGACGCTTAGCTTTATCATGCTTATCCCGATCCTTGTCTTCATCGCCTCTAGGACGCTTATACTTTTTCGCTCGAATCTACATGCTTTGAGTTGGTAGTCCAGCAATGCTTGAAACAGCTTTCTCCCTCGTAAGTAAATGTCCCGATCGTAGACATTTGTGTGACAAGCTTGGCCACCAATTCATTATCCGAGAAAACTACGGATCGATGGATTGATTGTGACGGTTAAAGGTGTGGATCTTATAGTTTGCTTGGCTATTCGCATAAGATTCGGATATAGTTGTCTGTAAACATATCCTTTAGACTTTAGGAACGAAATCTTGAAGGTACTTGTTAGTGTAACCTTCGATCATTTCGCTCAGCCTCTTGACGATGACTTTTCATGAATTCCTCGAATAAACTTCCTTTCTCCTTTCATCTTTTCATGCTCGTCATATAGATCAGATGTGATCACCAAGAAATTCAACTTCTTTTGAGAATGTCTTCTTTCGATTTGTTTGACAAAGATTCCCAATTCGCTTATGAGCATGAGATATCCAAGAACGAGGTGGTTTCTTCACCGATTCGATGATGATTTGGTTGATCTCTTTGATGGTGGTGGTGATGAATGAGAAGAAGAATCGATGAGGATGAGACGTGAGGAGACTCGGGGTCCTTGGGCGTTCAAGTTTCCTTCGTGATCGTAGGACTTTCCGAGCGACTTGTCATAATCAAGATCTTTATCTTTCTCGCACTTCTCGCCGCTTTCTCAAACTCATATTCGATAGTATCCTCCACAAGCTTTTGTTGTTGCACAAGAGTGGTGGCACCGCATCCCTATCGGGTCGATTAACAACATCGATCTAGTGAAGAGTGGCAACACCACT
This sequence comes from Chrysanthemum lavandulifolium, assembly GCA_022545495.1. Classification (NCBI taxonomy): domain Eukaryota; kingdom Viridiplantae; phylum Streptophyta; class Magnoliopsida; order Asterales; family Asteraceae; genus Chrysanthemum; species Chrysanthemum lavandulifolium. The sequence goes on along the minus strand of CM040245.1, from coordinate 42,693,658 downwards.
TGATCCTCCGGCCACCCATTTGGTCTTTTGCAAATTCTTCACTTTTGAAGTGACCACTACGAATTTAAGCTTCTTCCTGTAGGATTGATCCAGTAGCTCTTCTTCTTCGAGCTCTCATCATAGGGCACAAGTGCGGGAGTCTTCCTTTCCTTTATCGCCTTGAGGACTTGGTGGTTTTGCACGAAGGATTGTCATCCTTGCGCTTCGAGTAGGTAATCTCTTCATCTCGTGTCGATTATTTCGTAGCTTTTGTCCAAAAGCTTTTTGGTTCGATGTGGGAATAGGTTCACTTCCTGCGGGAACAATCCTTTACGAGGAGGATTCCTTTGGGAAGTTTCTATAACTTTCAGAACTTCATCGCACTTCCAAAGACTTCCTCTTCGGTTCTCCGAGTAGGAGTTCCCAAGGTTTTTCATCAAGATGACCAACTTTGCCTTCATTTACCGCTACTAGATACCTTTTGTAATGCTTCAAGCTTCTTGAGTTCTTTAGATAGAAGGTGATCAGCAAAGACGCACCGCTTCTTAGTTGTCGATTCCTTGATTCGATAGAAAGGATAGGTTCTGACAACAAGTCGTGATTGCTCGGGTCATTGAGCCTCCGTGGAATATCGATTGAGTCCAAGTGCTCTCGGGATCAAAAGCTTTGTGTATCCGACATAGGGAATCTTTGAGCTAAGCTTCTTGTGAAATAACATCATGTCCTCCCATATCGCTTACTCGATTTCGATGTCCTTCTTATTGATCAAAGACGTAAGATTTGCGCCCATGAGCTTTGGATGCTCATAACCACCGCCACCACGAAAATGACTTGGTAATGATGATGTAGAGGGTTCTCCACGGTTGAGGAATGTTCTTAAGCTCCACGTGAGAATGCTTAGTAACAACCCCAAGCTTCATCATAGCCAATGTCAAGAAGAAATTGTAGAACTGCCTCTTCGGTAGGTGTGGCAAAGAAGTCGGTTGGCTCGATTTCGTGAATGAGAAGAACAACCCGTAAGTCTCGCATGAGTGATGGTGACTTGTTTGTGGTTAATGTCACCGTCACAAGACTTTGACTGTGATCCTCCTCGCATAGAATTCCGTAATTCTTCGAATGTAGATTTCCAGTGCAAGAGCAGTGTGAGAGCATGTTCGGTAGGATGATTCCTTAGAATATCCACAAAGAATGAGACAAGAAGATTCGAGCATGTGAGGGTTTCAAAGTCAACCCTAAGGTTATTCTTTCCAATCTTTCTCGGATAGCCATTTGGGAAGATATCATCAATAGTGAGAACCTCGTGTGCATCCACATTCATTTGGCGACCATGTCGTGATCTCAAATAACATTAGCCAAAAGAAACAACATATCGAAGACATAATGTTAGTCAACGTAAGGTTTTATTGTCTAGTTATTGAATGTACAAGGTCAATGATTGTTATGAGTCCTAAGTCACTTGTTTGTCCAATAGTCTAATGACGTCGTGAAATGTTTCGTGAGTTAGTTAACTTTAAGTTTAAAGTTTATGTTATCACTTATTGTTCACAACATATCAAACGATTAAGTTTATTAGTGACATTGTTGGATTCGTGACGTTATGATTAGTTTATTTACAAGTTTGTACACGTAACAATTCATAATGAAGGTCAATCAAGGCTTAGGCGAGATTTGGCAAAGTTAGCGTCAACAGAAATGATATACGCCAGACGAAAGCCACGCCAGATCCTAACTTACGCGTAATAGAAGTTACGCGTGAGGAAAGGGGGCCTTATGCGTAGGGCTTACGCCAGAGGCGTATAAAGACCTTACGCTGCAAGGCTTACTGTAAGAGTAGACCTTATGCATGAGGTCATCACACGATATCCTTCACGTGATACGCGTAGTCCCATTGTAGAACCTTATGCGTAGTAGTTACGCATAGGATTTCTCTTACGATAACCGCCACGCGAAGGTAATCCCATGCGTGAGTAACAATCAACCTTGATTCTGAATTTTATGCGTAGCAATCACGAAATAAAACCATCATATCATCAATCTTAACACATATATTCATTCTACAATCAAATCATGGCATGAAAGCTTGTTAATCATTTATGCGAGAAACACCTGCACGTAGGTCAAAACCCAAGGGTTATGAATTACGATAAGATTTCTAACCATGGAAATTGCACCAAACTTTTTCTCGGTAGGTCTTAGATGTTATAAGAGTCTAATAATCAAGTTTTAACACTCAATTCGTGATGAATAAAAATACCCAAACTTTAGAACTTTAAACCCTAATTCCTAATTCGAGGGCAAAATTTTTTTAAAAAACGGCCCCCCCGGGGCCTTTTGGGCCCCCTTTCCGGGTTTTAACTTATTTTCCCCTTTTTTAAAAACCCTTTTTAAAAACCCGTTTTTTTTTAAAAATTAAATTTTTCCCAAACCCCCTTTAAAATTTTGGTTTTGGGGAAAAATTTTTTTTTTTTTTTTTTTAAAAAAAAAAAAAGGGGTTTGGGGGAATTGGGGAAAATTTTGGGGTTTTGGCCCCTTTGGGGGAAATTTCCCTTTTTAATTGGGGGGGAAAAAATTAAAAAGAAACTTTTTTTTTTTTTTTTAAAAAATTTTTTTAAAAGGTTTTTTTTCCCCCCCAAAAAGGGTTTTGGGCCAAAATTTAAAAAAAAAATTTTTTTGGGTTTTTTTTTGGGTTTTTTTGATTTGGGGGAATTAAAAAGGAAATTTTTTTTTTTTTTCCCCCAACTTTTTAAAAAAATTTTTTTTTTAAAACCGGGTTTTTTTTTTTTAATTTTTTTTTTGGGGGGGGTTTTTAATTTCCCCTTTTAAAATTTTTTAAATTTTTTTTTTTAAAAAAAAATTTTTTTCCTTTTTAAATTTTGGAAAAGTTTTTAAAAAAGGGGGGGGAAAAAAAAAAAAACCCAAAGGAAAAATTAAAAAAAAATTTTAAAAAAAAAAGGGGGGGGCCCCCCCTTTTTTCCCCAAATTAAATTTCCCTTTCCCCCCCCCAAAAAAATTTTTTTTTCGGGAAAAGGCCCCCCCCAAAAAAAAAAAAACCCCAAAAATTTTTGGTTTTTTTTCCTTAAAAAAAAATTAATAAAAAATTTTTTGGGTTTGGGCCCCCCCTTTTTTTTGGGGGGTTTAAAAATTTTTGGGTTTAAAAAAAAAATTTTTGGGGGTTTTTTGGGGAAATGGGTTTTAAATTTTTCCCCCCTTTCCCCCCAAAAAATTTTTAAAAAGGGAAAAAATTTTGGGGGGGGAAAAATTCTTGGGTTAAAAAAAAACCTTTTGGGGGAAAAAAAAACCCTTTTTTGGGTTTTGGTTTTGGGGTATTTTTTAAAATTTTAAAAAAACCCCCTTTTAACCCTTTTATTAAAAAAAAAATTTTTTTTAAAAAAAATTTTTTAAATTTTTGGAAAATTTTTTTTAATAAAAAAAAAAAATTTTTTTTTAAAAATTTTTTAAAATTTTTTTTTTGGGAAATTTGGTTTTTTGGTTTTTTAAAAATTTTTTTAAAAAGGGTTTTTTTGGAAAATTTTTTTTAATTTGGTTTTTAAAAGGGGGTTTTTTTTTTAAAATTTTTTAAATTTAAAATTTTTTTTTTTTTTACCCCCCTTTTTCCCCGGGTTTTTTTTTTTAAAAAAATTTTTAATTTTTTTTTCCCCTTTTTTTTTTTTCCCCCCTTTTTTTTAAAAGGGGGGTTTTTCCCCCCAACAAGGTTTTTTTTCCCAAAAAAACCCCCTTTCCATTTGGGGCCCCCCCCCTTTTTTGCCTTTTAAAATTGAACCCCCCTTTTTTAAAATTTTTAAAAGGGGGGTTTTTTTTTTAAAAAGGGGGTTTTTTGGTTTTGGCCTTTTTCCCCCTTTTTTTTTTCCCCCCATTTTTCCCAATTTCCCTTTCCCCCCCGGGGGAAAACCCCCCTTTTTTGTTTAAAAGGGGGGGAAAAAAATTTTTTTCCCCCCGGTTTTAAAAATCCTTTTTTTAAATTTTTTCTATTTTTTTGGGGGAAAAAAAGGGGGGGCCCCGCCCCTTTGCCCCCCTTTTTTATTTTTTTAAGGGGGGGGAAAAAAAGGGCCCAAAAATTTAAAAATTAAGGGGAAAAAAAAAATTTCCCCCCCGGGGGTTTTACCCCAAAAAGGAAAACCCCCGGGGGGGTTTTAAAAAAAAATTTTTTTTTTAATTTCCCCAAAAATTGGGCCCAAGGGGTTTTTTCCCTTTTTTCCCCCCCCAAAAAAACCCCTTTTTTTTTAAAGGGGGTTAAATTAATTTTAAAACCCAATTTTTTCCCAATTTTGGCCTTTTAAAACCCTTTTTTTTTTTTTGGGTTTTTAATTAAAAAAATTTTTTTCCCCAAAAAATTTAAAAAAAAAAAAAAATTAAAGGAAAAAAAAAAAACCCCCCCCTTTTTTTTAAAAAATTTTTTAAAAAATTTTTTTAAAATTTTTTTGGGGGGGTTTAAATTTAAAATTTTTCCCTTTTTTTTAAAAAAGCCAAAAATTTTTCCCAAAATGGGAAAAAATTTTTTTTTTTAAAAAAATTTTTGGGTTTTTTTAAAAACCCCCCCTTTTTTTTTTTTGGGGAAATTTTAAAAAAAAAACCCCTTTTTAAAAAACCCCCTTTAACCCCCCAAATTTTTTGGGGGGGGGGGGTTAAAGGGGGAAGGTTTTTTAAAAAAAAAGGGGAAAAATTAAAAAAAAATTTTTTTTTGGGTTTTAAAAAATTTTTAAAGGGGAAAAAGGGGGCCCCCCCCCCCTTTTTTTTAAAAACCTTGGGAAAGGGGTTGGGTTTTTTTTTTTTTTCCCTTTTTTTTCCCCCAATTTTTTTAAAAATTTTTTTGGAAAAAAAGGGGGCCCTTTTTTTGGAATTTAATTTCCTTTTTGGGGGGTTTTTTTTTTTTTTTTTGGGGGTTAAATTTTTTGGCCTTTTTTAAAATTTTAAATTTTTTTAATTTTTTTTTTTTTTTTAAATTAAAAGGAAAATTTTTTTTTGGGGAAAAAATTTTTTTTTTAAAATTTGAAAAAAAAACCCCAAAAAAAAAATTTTGGGAAATTTTTTAAAAACAATTTTCCCTTTTTTTTTTGGGTTTTTTGGGAAAGGGTTTTTAAAAAAAGGGGGTTAAGTTTTTTTTTTTCCCGGGGCCCCCAATTGTTGGAAAACCAAAAAAAAAATTTTTTTTTTAAAAAATTTAAGGGTTTTGGGTTTGGGGAAAAAAAGGGGGAAAATTATTTTTAAAAAAGGTTTTTAAAAAAGGAAAAACCCCAAAATTAAATTCCCAAAAAAATTTTAAAACCCAAAACCCAAAAAAATTTTTAAAAAGGAAAGTTAAAAAAAAATTTTTTAAAAAAAAAATTTGGGAGGGGCCCAAAAAAAAATTTTTTAAAAAAAAAAAAAGGGGTAAAAAAAAAACCCTTTTTTTGGGGGTTTAAAATTTTTAAAAACGGGTTTTTTAAAAAAACCCCAAAAAATTTTGGGGTTGAAAAGGGAAAGGGCCCGGGGAAAAACCCCTTTGAAACCTTTTTTGGGGGGGAAAAAAACAAAAAAAAAAAAAGGAAAAAAAAAAATTTGGCCCAAAAAAAAAAAAAAAAAAAAAAAAGAAGGGGAAATTTCCTTTCCCAAAGGGTTTTTTAAAATTTTTTTTAAAAAAAAAAAGGGTTTGGGGGGAAAAATTTTTAAAAAAAACCCCCCGGGAAAAAAAAAAATTTTTTAAACCCTTTAAAACCCAAAATTTTGCCCCCCCAATCCCTTTTTAAAATTTAACTTTTTTTTAAAAAAAAAAAACCCCAAAAAAGGGGGAAAAAAAAGGGGGGGAAAGGGGGAAAAAAAGGGAAAAAAAAAAAATTTTAAAAAAAAAAAAAAAAACAAATTTTTGGGGGGGAAAAAGGTTTGGGGGTTTTTTCCCGGAATTTTTAAAAAAAATTTTTGGGAAAAAAAATTTTTTAAAAAATTTTTTTTTTTTTTTCCAACCTTTAAATTGGGGGGGAAAAAAAATAAAACCTTTAAAAGGGGCCCCCCTTTTTTTTAAAAAATTTCTTTAAAAAAAATTTTCCCGGGTTTTTCCCCCGGGGAAAAAAATTTTTTAAAAAAGGAAGGGGGAAAAAAAAAAAAATTAAATTTTAAAAAAAAATGGGAAAAAATTTTTAAAAAAATCCAAAAAAAGGGGGGGAAAAAAAAAAAAATTTTTTTTTTTAAAAAAAAAAAAAAGGGAAAAAAAAAAAATTTTTAAAGGGTTTTTAAAATTTTTAAAAATGAAAGGTTTAAAAAAAAAAATTTTTAAAAAAATTTAAAAAAATTTTTTAAAAAATTTTTAAATAAAAAAAAAAAAAGGAAAAAAAAAAAAAAAAAATTTTTTTTAAAAAAAAAAAAACAAAACAAAAAAAAAAAAAAATTTTGGGGAAAAAAAAAGGGGGGTTTCCCTTTTAAAAAAAATTTTTAAAGGGCTTTTTTTTAAAAAAAACCAAACCTTTTTTAAAAAAAATTTCAAAACCCTTAAAAATTTAAAAACAAAAAATTTTAAAGGAAAAAAAAAACCTCCCAAAAATTTTAAAAAGGAAAAAACCCCTTAAAAATTTTTTGTTTAAAAAAGGAAAAAAGGGGGGTTTTAAAAAAAAAACCAAAAATTTTTTTTTTTTTCCCCCCTTTTTTTTTTTGGGGTTTTTTAAAAAAAATTTTCCCCTTTTTTTAAAAAAAAAAACCCCTTTTTAAAAGGAAGGGGGTTTTTTGGGGGGCCCCAAAAGGGTTTTAAAAAAAAAAGGGCCCTTTAAAGGGGGGAAAAAATTAAAAAGGGGTAAATTTTAAAAAAATGTTGGGCCTTTAAAAAAAAAAAAAGGGGGGCAACCTAAATTTAAAAAAAAAGGGGGAAGGTTTTTTTTTTAAACCTTTGTTTAAACCCAAATTTTTAAAAAAAATTTTTTTTTTTTTTAAAAAATTTTTAAAAAAAAATTTAAAATTTTTTTTTTTTTAAAAAAAAAAAAAAAAAAAAAAATTTAAAAAAAGGGGGTTTTAACCCCCGGGGGGAAAAAAAAAATTTTTGGGGTCAAAAAAAATTTTAAAACCCAAAAAAAAAAAATTTTTTTTTTTTTCCCCCCAAACCGGAAATTTTAAAAAAAATTTTTTTGAAAAAAAAAAGGTTTAAATTTTTGGGGGAAAAAAAAAAACCCCCCCTTTTTTGGAAAAAAAAAAAATTTTTTTTTTTTTGGGAAAAAATTTTTAGGGAAAATTTTTTAAAGGAAAATTTTAAAAACCCCTTCCTTTTTTTTAATTTTAAAAAATTTTTTCCCCAATTTGGGTTTTGGGTTTGGGGGGTTTTTTTTAAAAAAATTTTTTTTTTTTGGGGCCCCCTTTTGGGGAAAAAACCCAATTTTTGGGAAAACCTTTTTAAGGGCTGTTTAAAAGGAAAAAAGGGGGTTTTTCCCAAAAAGGGGTTTTCCCCTGGGTTTTTGGGGGGGGGGAAAAAAATGGAAAAATTTTTTCCCCTTTGGGGGGTTTTGGGAAAAAGGGGGGGGAAAAAAAAAAAAATTTTTTGGGAAAAAGGGGAAAAAAAAAAAACCCAAACCTTAAAACCCCAAAAATTTTGGTTATTTTTTGGGGGTTTTTTTTGGGTTTTTTTAAAATTTTAAATTTTTTTTTTTTTTTAAGGTTCCTTTTAAAAATTTTTAAAATTTTAATTAAAAATTTTAAAAAGGGAAAAAAAAAAAAAAAGGGGAAAAAAAAAAAAAACCCTTTTTTTAAGGGAAAAAAAGCCCCCCCTTTTTTTAAACCCCCGGGTGGTTTAAAAGGGGAAATTGGCCCCCCCCCAACCTCGGAAAAATTCCATTTTTGGGGGGAAAACCCCCCTTAAAAATTTTTGGGGTTCCCTTTTTAAAAAATTTTTTTTAAAATTTAAACCAAAAACCTTTTTTCCTTTTTGGGGGGTTTGGGTTTTGGGGGGGGGTTTTTTTAAGGGAAAATTTTTGGGTTTTTAAAGGTTTTGAAAACCAAAAGGGTTTTTAAAAAAAGAAAAAATTTTTAAAAATTTTTGGTTTTTTGGGGGGGCCCCCCAAATTCCCAACCCCTTCAAAAAATTTTTTCCTTTTTTTCCCCCAAAAAAAACCCGGTCCCCCTTTTTAAAAAAATTTTTGAAAATTTTTTTTTAAAAAATGAAAAAATTTTTTGGGGTTTGGGGAAAAAAGGGAAAGGGTTTTCCCCTTAAAATTTGGGGTTCCTTTTTTTTTAAAAAAAGGGTTTTTTTTTTAAAAAAAAATTTTTTTTTTTACTCGGTTTTGGGGGAAAAAAAAAAAAATTTTTTCCCAAAAAAGGAAAAATTTTTTAAAAAAAAAATTTTTTTAAAAACAAGGGGTTTTCCCCCAAAAAAAACCCCCCAAAATTTTTCCCCCCCCTTAAAAAGGGGGTTTTTTGGGGGGCCCGCAAACCAAAAATTTTTTTTTTTTTTTTCCTTAAACCCAAAAAAAAAACCCCCATGGAAAAAAGAAGGGGAAAAAATTAAATTTTTTTTGGGTTTGGGGGGGGGTTTTTTTTAAAAATTTAAATTTGGGGAAAAAAAAAAAAAAAAAAGGGAAAAAAAAATTTTTTGGGATTTCCCAAAAGGGGGGCCCCTTTTAAAGGCCCGGGGCCCAAATTTTAAATTTGCCCCAAAAAAAAAATGGGAAAAAATGGGGAAAAAAATTTTTGGAACCTTTTGGGAAAATTAAATTTTTAAAAAAATTTTGGTTTAAAGGGGGCCTTTCCGGTTTAAAAGGCCCCCCCTTTTTTAAAAAACCCCCTTTTTTTTTTAAAAAATTTTTAAAAAAAATTTTAAAATTGAAAATCGCCGAATGAGATGTAGATGACTCATTTGAATAACCCGATCCGTGCTAGGATTCGTATATTGGCGGAGATATTAGTTCGAGATATGATGATGGTTTGTTCGGTACCGAGACAAGACATCGTGTCATACATCGGGCCTGCTTTCACCCATGTGTAACTCATGCATATTAGCCATCAACATAATAAATGTGCATTGGCCCGCAAGTCCTCCATATCATCATCCGAATCGCAGATCGCCATAAAGCTCGTTTTGTTTGTGAGATCCACCACTTCATCCTTAAGAGCCAAAAGAAGAGCCTCTTGAAATAAGCACCGCCCTAGTCCTTGGCTTTGGGCATGCATTAGCTGTGTGTCCTTCTCATTGCGCTTGTAGCATCAAGACCATTCAACCCATTCTCGAGCATTTCTGCTCCACCACTTGAGCTCGTTGTTATTCCTACCCATAGCATTAAACCCTTGACCACCTCCCATTTGACGCACCATAACCACGATTCTCAACTTCAACTGCCCATTGTTCAACACCGATTTCGTATTGATGAGGAACGAATACGATTGTTGGATTTGTTTGTATAACGGCTAAAAGCATTAGCAATCATAACAAACTCGTTGCAATGCTCAACAGCATCGATTCCTCATTAGTTTGACTATGAATTGCTTGATCATTGTTGTAAGGAACCAATTGATTTTGTTGAGGTTGTTGTGATGGATCGCTTGGTGACCGAGGCGCTTGGTTGAGTTGCTTGTTGAGGAGGATAACTTTGTTGAGCATATAAGGCAAGTTGTTGATTTTCCTGATGTGTAGGTGAAGCAATTTGAGCACGGAGAATCCTTTCCGTCAACTTCCTTCTCATGAGGTTTCAAGTAATCGTACAACAATCCATATGTAGAATGATGCATATTCTTCGCTGACGGAGAAAAATGACATACTTCTCCCATTCGTGACCAAGACTACTCAGAACTTAGTATTCACCGCAATTCTTGGCATGATGATGTTGTGTTTATCCAAATCATTGATGATGTCTCAAAATCGATGATGATAAGACTCTAGTGTCTCTCCGTGTTCAATCATGAAGTGTCATAAGCCAAGTAAATTTTGGATTCCAAATCCTCCCGATTGAGTGCATCCTTCCATAAGAAGATGAATATTGTCCCACATTTCCTTTGCGCCTTTTGAGCATCAACACATCAAGAATTGGGTTAGGTAATCCTAAAAGGATATATTGCATTGCAAGCTCATCACTTTCATAGTGTAGAAGTTCTGTTGGATTTAGATCCGCAATGAGAGCAATGTTTGTTTGTTCATCTCTGGTGGAATAGCGTAGGATCTCCGCACATTGATGATGAGGCATCTCAAATGGACCTTCCAAGATAACCTTCTTTAAGAACTTTCCATGTGGCTTCTTCGATCACAAAACCTAAAAACCTTATCACCCATTGATCGTAGTTTCGGAGGAGCATTGGAGGTCTATCAAGTGATCCACTTCATGAATTGATTGTTGGCTACTTAAAGCTTCACACAACTTTACAAACCAAGTGGGTTCCTTCATAGTGTTCCTTGATGGATGTTGATTGAATTCATTTGTGTAGGGTTGAACTGAAGACTTGCGGTGTTTGAACCATTTGTGGTGGGGAATTGCACCAAGTTGTGGAGTATGTTGTTGATTAAATTGTTGTTGATAAATTGCTTGTTGTTGATTCCATTGTTGATGTTGTGGACTTAGTTGTTGTTGTCGCTGAGGATAAGTGTAAGGGAAATAGTTAGAGTATGGTGGTTGAGACATGTTGAAAACTTGTGTTGGTAAAATGGATCTTTATAGTCGAATGAACCTTTGATGAAGAAGTATCCTTAGGCGAGAAATCACAATAGCCAAGTAGCACTTATGCGTAAAACACCAAAGTTACGCCGTAATAATAAGAAGTTACGCTGTAGATTTAGCTTACTGTAAGTATGGAAAAGACGCTAAAGTTATGCGAGACAAAAGTTAGCGAGAAAGTTAGAAGGGATTATCTTATGCGTAAGACCGGGCTTAGCGTAAGAAAAATCTTACGTGGATTTCTACGCCGTAAGCTTATGCTTATGCGTAATTTTAGGTTTTATCTCAAGCAATCTTTACACTTCACAAAGGCAAAAGATATCCAAAGTCGACGATTTTCAAAGCTTATCCAAGCAAGAAAACACGAGTAAAAACCACGAAACGAAGATCAAACCAAGGATAATCTTACGCGTAGTTTTAGGGTTTCACTACGCTGTAGGTCTACTCGTAAATTTGATTATGCTCAAAGATGTTTCTAAACCAGTTTTGTGTGATGAAATAGCTTCAAGATCACCAAATAACACAAGAGTGTGAGATTTGATGAACCAAACCTTCTAAAACAGCATGCGTAGAACTATACCCACGAATAAAAACTAGCTCAAAACAATGATCCACGATAAAGTTCCAAACTTTTGCCAAAAACAAGTATTTTAACACCTTAAAACGTTGAAAGTACAAGAATCTCGATTAAAAAGTAAAAAACAAGTTTTAAGCCAAGCAAAGAATACGTATATCTTTACGCCGTAAGACCCAAAACCAAAATCTTCAAAACAAAAGTGTGCACCCAACTATTTGGCGATTGATACCATTAGGTCACTAGTTTTACAAACACAAGTAATATAGAAAGAGATAAGGCGATTGAACAAGCAAACCAAACATACACACAATATTAAGGACTGTATATGAGGTATGTGAAAGAGAGAATAACTTGAACAACCAACCTTCAAATGAAGGTTTACATAGAGTATTTATAGGAGGAAAGCTAGGCAACACCCTAGTTTCCATCCTTTCTTTAATGGACTTGGGCCTAAGCTCATGGGCCTTCTACATAAGCTTAAGGCTAATAACAAACATAAAGGCCATAATAAAGATAACCATTACATAATAATTACTAACACTTGATTATGGTATAGGAGTGATTCCAACACAAAGTATAGTAGTTACCCATAACTTTGAATAATGGATGGACCAAATAAATCCATGTGAAGTAGTTCTAGACACTTAGTAGTAGAGACCATATTTTTAGCTTCATGACTAGCATGGACTTGCTTTCCCACGCTACAAGCATCGCAAAATGATGTTCAGATTTTAATTTAGGTAGATCTCTTACTAGTTCTTTAGATGATAGCGATCAAGAAGTCGATATTGGCATGACCCGCCTTCGATGCCATAAGGTCAAGTATCATCCATAGAAGTAAGATAAAGTTTGTCTTTAGGTTCATTACCGATTTTAATGACATAGACTCCATGTTTTCTAATGCCTCTTCCTATAGTAATACCGGTTTTCAATATTTTACTACCGGTTTCACTAAAAGTACGTTAGACTTTTATCACATATTTGTCCTATACTTAGAAGGTTGAAGTTCGTGTTTTCTAGGTGACACACATCGTTAATGGTCAAATATTTGTGAGAAATTGTACCTTTACCGATGATTTTGTTTTGCTATTACCAAATACCACATTCCTCCATTGAAGGATTCGTATATAGAAAACAAGTCTTTATTGTCGGTCATGCGCCTCTGCACCCGCTTATCTTTGATCCATTCATCCGGATCTAGGTCGACCTTTAAGCACACCTAAAAAACAATTAACTCGAAAGTTTCGCCCCATTTGTTCATGGGTCCATTAGTGTTATACATTTCATTCATGTTAGGTATATATGGAAAGGTGAGAATGCATTCCATGGTGTAAAGTTTTGAAAAGGAAAAAAGCTTTGTACATTAGGATTCCATCCCATTTGATGGTGGTTGCTTCTGATAAAAATTATTAGGTCTCCTTATAAATGTGTTTGGTTTTGAAAATGATGGACCTTGTTTCTCATAAAACTTTGATTATGTTTTAGTGGTGGTGGTTGTCAACAAGAACGCTGGTTGGTTTCTTCTTGTTAACGATAACAAAGTCGGTTCTAGATGAAATAGCTACATTATTTCTCATGCTTAGACTCATGCACCCACGTATCCATGGTTTTACACTAGACGGTTCCCTGCTCAAGGGATCCGTGGGATTGTGACTACAAGAGCTTGTTTTTCAGCTTGCTTTGACTAATTTTGTTTCTTTATTCTCGCTAGTTGATGCATTATGTTCCCGAAAATCTAAACCCTTTGATTGTTTCTCGCTTTAACACTATCTAGTATTGTATATAGAGTATTAGTATTCATTCTATCAATCTTGGAATCAAGATTTTCAACTAGTGTTTGAAGTTGAACACAAAGCTCACATTCCCTACTTGCTATCTTCTCTTTTCTAAACATTTTAATTTGCCTTTAACTCAATGACTTTTTTTCTAAACGCTTATTTTGTTTTTCAAAATCTTATTTTGTTAATTACTTTTAGACTAGTTTTGCAAAGTTTATCATATTCATGATGCAATGAATCATCATCTAATGATGAGCTACTATAATAGAGAGATTCGACATACCTCGCTTGAGTCATTTGCCATGAGACAAATTTCTTCGCTCTCCTCCTCACTCATTCCCCACGTAACCACTCACGAACGCTTTTGTTTCACATTTGGGAAAGTCACTAATGAAGTGATTAGGTCCCCACATTTAAAACATGCACGCTCATCCTTTGCTTTCTTGTCATCTTTGCCTTCCGAACCCTTCTTGTCGCCATATGGTTGCTTGACATATCTTCCTTTCTTCTAAAGAACTTTGAAATCCTCACCGTTATGGCATATTCTTCGTCATCACTACCCAACTAAGAGTTTTCTTCCTCGCTGAGACATTCTTGGCTTTAAGGAAAGAGATTTGTGCTTCTTTTTTTTTTTCTTTGAGGCTTCGGAATCTTTAGCGAGGAAAAGCTCATAGACCTTTAGATTGCCTATGAGTTCGCCGAGGTGAGAATTGACAAGTCTTTTGATTCTTCGATGGTCACACCTTTGATCTCCACTTGATGGAAGTGCCCTTAGATATCTCCAAACATGATTACGACTAGAGAAAGACTCATCAAGTGCTTGTAATGATGTAATTATAGTATTAAAGTTAGCAAAAGAATTATCTATAGTATCCTCATCCGATATTGAAATTGTTCATATTGTTGAACAAACAAATCTATTTTATTGTTTTTAACTTGTTGATTTCTTGATGAGCTACAACTAAAGAATTCCAAATTTCTTTAGAGGTTTTAAGCATAGAAATTCTTTCAATTCCTTTTTGGATAAAGCATTGTATAAAACCATTTTAGCTTCACTCTTCAATTCTTTTTGGATAAAGCATTGTATAAAACCATTTTAGCTTCACTATTTTTGAAAGCTTTTTCTTTTGATCATCTGAGAGTTGATCATGAGGTGTGTTTACTAGATTTCGGTTTTATCATCTTTTATAGTGGCTTCAAAGTCACCTTCAACAATGATGTACCAAAGATCAATAACTTTTGACTTCACATACGTTTTGAATCTATTTTTCCAATAAATAAAACCATTAGTTTGAAGTAGTGGAGGTCGTTGTATAGATTGCCCTTCTTTATAATTTTCAGAACCCATTGTGATCGAAAAGTTTTTAAAATACTATTTACTTTAAAACTTTTGTAAACTTAGCTCGATACCAATTGTGGAAATCTAGAATGGGGTTGAATAGTTTTGCCGATTTTAAGTTAGTTTCAAAACTTTAGATTCGATGTTATGTGAAATCGTATGGATGGATAGAAAGTATAGATCAATAAGTAATGTAAGTAAAGAAAGCAAGTAAAGTAAAGGATAGAAATGACACAACCGATTTATAGTGGTTCGACTACAAGGACACCTTCCTTGCCCAACTCCACCCCGAATCACCTACTCGAGAGTTCAAGCACTATGTCAACAAACTCCTTCAACTCGTGGAGAAGCCTTCACAACATCGCTTATACTTTTTCCTGACAAAGCTAAATACCGAGTCCTTAACAAGGAGGACCAAACCAACAAAACTATAACACAAAAACTATGTGAAATATGAAATACAAGATCTTCTACATGTAAATCTTGTGGAGGAACAAATCAATCAAGAACCCCTTGCTTGGATGACTTGTAGTATCTCGTGATTTCGCTTTGAGAAGGACCTATATGAGAATCACAACAAAAGAAAGAAGAACTAGTATATAGATCAAGAGTTCTAGATTGAAGAGAGAAATAGTATATGAGAGTTTGCAAGAAGAGGGCTGAGTTACAATGAAGAAATGGCTCACTATTTATAGGCAAAACTTCACCATCGCTCGGATCCCTACATGAGGATTCGTCCCTGTAAACTGGGGATCCAGACTCCTAAATGGGTTATGGGTCATGGATCATGGGTCTGGGTCATAGACTTTGGTCCATGGGTATCCAAATAGATACAATGTATCTGTATGGTGCAATGCATCTATTCAATGGGTCATGGGTTAGCTCCATGGGCTATGGATTTGCTCCATGGGTATGGGTCATGGGTTATGGATTTTACCCATCCTAATAATCTATTACTACCAATGAATTATTACAACAATTTATATTAAATGACTATATATGTAAATGCTTTACAAAAATAACATGTATCCTTATAATTTTACTTATGATAACTTTATATTTGTTATCAACAAAACACAAAGAGATCGCTAAATATGAATAAATGTTTTTACGATTTATTTGTATTTACGTATGCATTTAGTAAGTTTCTTCAGCCAGGCCTATGTGAAATGCAATTTAACAAAGAAATAAAATCATTCCAATGTGATCATGGGGGTGACTTTGATAACACACCACAACACGATCTCTTTAAAGCCAACGGGATCCAATTCCGTTTCTCATGCCCCAAAACATCCCAACAAAACGGAAAGTCGGAACGCATGATTAAAACCATTAACAACTTTATACTCACACTCCTCTTCCAAGCTCACTTACCACCGCAACATTGGACCGAAGCCCTCTTCATGGCCACGCATCTCTTTAACATCCTTCCCTCTACCGCTATCAAAAATGAAATCCCATATACTAAACTTTTCAACAAACAACCCTTATACACTCACCTCCGCGTATTTGGTTGCCTATGCTATCCATACATACACACCACCCATAAGCTTCAAGCTCGGTCTACACCATGTGTATTTCTTGGCTATCCAACCAACCACCGTGGCTTCCGTTGCCTAAACCTCGCCACCAACAAAATTATCTTATCGCGCCATGTTAACTTTCAAGAACTGCTCTTCCATTTGGTTCATTCACCCCAACAAACCCTCATCCTATGAATTTCTAAACGAATAAGACACACCTCCTCTCTACAACTTAAACTCCTCACCTCACCAAATCTAACACCCACGCCCGCCCACAATACAAGCCAAGTCCAACAACAAACGATAACACCCCCACACTACTCCTATTGCTCGGCCTCACACCACAACTAACACCTCGACCCAACAACATGTTCCATTTTCACCATCGACACAACATCCCACCCAATCACCCCACTTCATATCCTCACCGACTCACACAGCCCATAAACACCATTCCAAACCACAACACAACCTCTCACACCTCATGGTCACATCGGTCACAAGTTGGCACGACAAAACCAATTAATCGCTTCATTCTTCACATCGCCTACTTTGTCTCCCATTCCTAAATCTCATATTCATGCTTCTCATAACCCTTATTGGTAAAATGCTATGTAAGATGAATTTAATGCGTTAATTAAAATTGGAATGTGGGTTCTTGCCCCGCGCCCGTCTAATGTGAATGTTATACGGTCTATGTGGCTTTTCAAACATAAATTTAAGGCATAGGGAACACTTAGCAGGTATAAAGCTCAGCTTGTAGCCAACGGGAAAAGCCAATAGCTAGGCATCGATTACGATGAGACATTCAGCACCGTTGTCAAGCCTGCCACGATACGTACTGTCCTTAGCCTTGCAGTGTCCCGTCAATGGCCTATACATCAGCTTGACATGAAGAATGCTTTCCTTCATGGTGAGCTTAGTGAGCCTGTCTACATGCATCAGCCACCTGGTTTCATTGACCCCATACAACCAGATTATGTGTGTCACTTATAGCGCTCTCTATATGGCCTGAAACAGGCACCCAGAGCATGGTTTTAGCGTTTTTCCAGTTATGCGTCGTGTCGGTTTCTATCACAGCAAAACTGACACATCTCTCTTCATCTTTTGAAGAGGCAGTGATGCAACTTATCTATTACTTTATGTTGATGATATCATACTGACAGTTTCGCATTTCCTGCAGCGCATTATTTCATCTCTTCATGGAGAGTTTGCTATGACAGATCTTGGGCAACTAAATTATTTTTTGGGTATTACTGTAATTCATACCCCTAATGGCGTCTTTCTTTCTCAGTCCAATATGCCAAAGAGATTCTAGAGAGGGAAAAGATGTGAAATTGTAACCCCTGCAGGACACCAGTTGACACAGAGAAGAAGCTTGGTCCTGAAGGACCTCCAGGACCCGATCCTACACAATATTGTAGTCTAGCTAGAGCTCTGCAATATCTCACCTTCACACGGCCCAATTTATCTTATGCAGTTCAGAAGTTATGCCTCTACATGCAGGATCCTCGCGAGCCACATTTTCACGCTATGAAGCATGTTCTTCGTTATCTTTGGGGCACCATTGATCTTGGCTTACAGTTATTCAGGTCTTCTACATCACAAATTACTGCCTATTCTGATGCTCATTGGGTAGGCTGTCCAGCTACTCGTCGGTCTTCTTCTGGATACTGTGTTTTCCTTGGTAACGACCTTCTCTCGTGGTCCTCTAAATGCCAAGAGACATTGTCTCGCTCCAGTGCAGAGGCTGAATACCGAGGAGTTGCGAATGCCGAAGCTGAGACATCTTGGGTTCGCAACCTTCTCCGTGAGTTACACACACCCATTTCTACAGCCACACTAGTCTACTCTGATAATGTTAGCGGTATACATGTCCAAGAACTCGTTAGGAATTAGAAATTCCGTATTAAAGAGTCGGTCACCTCAAGTATATGTAATCGCAGAAAGCTCGTAGTCATAGTTCTGCTTTAGGTAAGTAGTATTTAGTTAAGTAACACCGTGGAGGACGGACGGGTCTTTACCCACCGATGCCCGATCCACACTGATGTGTGGCAATTTATGTAAGACTATAAATACTCTCACCTCCCAAGGTAGAGTTGGAGCTCATAATAATATCTTTCACTTTCTCTCACTAAGTTCCCTAAACCTCTAACTTTCTCTCTCTAAAACTCCACTTATACGCCCACTTTGTGTTATGGTTTGATGTGTATGTGAAAAGTTATAACTATCAATTGGTATCAGAGCCATGGTTGGATCATATCTTGCACATCTTTAGATTTCTAGTGGTTTTTGAGTTTGAAAAAGTTTAGTGGTTTTTGCATCATTTGGTTGATTTCTTGTGTTAAAGTTTGAATTTTGTTAGTACTTTTATGTTTAGAATCATCACAAGTGTTTAGGTTTTCATTTGGTTAGCTTGAATCATCTTGGTTGGGTTGTTTTTGGATTGAAAAGTGATGTTTATATGGTTTTTCTTGCTAGCGACTTAGCTCACGGATTATTTTCTTCATAGCGACTTGCTTTACAAATTTGTAGCGAGTTACAGCTTTAGACCCAGCGAGTTAGTTCTAGCGAGTTAAAGCACAAGTAGGACCTCCACCACGAGTAGCGACTTGGTGGTAGCGACTTGGTCTCAGAGCTTAGTTGCTCTTTAGCGACTTGTATTTCTAGCGACTTGTGTAGTAATTGTCGCCAAAATTTTGCTAGCGACTGAGGGTTAGCGAGTTACTACTTAGCTGACTTGCTTTTGTCTAGCGACTGGGACTCTAGCGACTTAGTTGTTCAGCTAATTAAGTGTTAATGATTTAGTGCATTATTTTCAGCGACTTAGTGCATTGTCTTCAGCGACTTAGTGCATTATCTTCTAGCGACTTGAGTGATTGTTTACGGTTTCTCTTGATTTAGTAAAACCCGTGAAAGAATCTATTTCCTGCTTAATCATAGAGTTATAAAATCCTCGATAACTGCTAACATGTCTACCAATGTCCCTACTATCATCTCCATCGTTGTCGAGGATGTACAAGCACTGGCTCGGATACTCGCCCACCCATGCTCGACAGAATCGACTACGATTCTTGGGCTCAACGAATCGATTGTATTGCCTTGAAAGGAAAATGGTGTCAACATTCTCAAATCCATTAATGAAGGACCATATCGAGTTGAGACGACTAGAGACATACTTGACACTAATGAAGATGGTACTCCAGCTTTACGGAATGGATGCACCTAAGATGTATGATGAGCTTGATGATAAGGATAAAAGAGATTTGATGCATATCGTGGCTTCAAACATTGTTCTTCAAGGTCTTCCTAAAGACATCTACAAGTCGATCAATCATAACACCGATGCAAAGGCGCTTTGGGATAATGTTAAGATGCTTCTCTCGTGTTCGTAATTAACTATGGAAGACAGAGAATCCCAACCTATGACTAATTTGAGCACTTCAAGATGAAACCGTATGAGAATGTCTATGAGTACTATGTGAGATTTCATAAGTTAGTGAATGACATGAGGAACATCGTAATGACTATGCCTAACATTCAAACCGAACTCAAAATTTGTGAACAACATGAACCCGAATGGCACAAGTTTGTTACCACTGTGAAGCTCACTAAAGGATTGAAGAATACAAACTATGAGCAACTCTATGCCTTCCTCCTTCGTAATAAGAGACATGCTATGTTTGAAAAGTTGATTCTCAATCGCTTTAAAACCAACCAGGAGAGACGAGCTCGCCTAATGACTCAACAACTTTCTAATCAAACATAGGAATCACAACCAAAGCATCACAAGTCATACCCTTGGGTAATGGTAATCACAAACTCATTCCCGATCCTATGTTCAAACAAGTCGATGTTGATGCTCACTGGTAACTTCATTAATCAACTAGCTCTTCTCATTAGTCAAAACATGAATTCTCTCCCACAAACCAACAACAACCTCGAATAAAGATCTAACCCACACAATCAAGCCACCGTTAAAGATGGAAGGATCGTAGCAACCACCCGGAAAGATAGTATGATCGTGGAAGAGATGGAGTCGGGAGAGGTTATGTTGGCAACCGTAATCGAGGAAGAAATGGTAACCAAGGTCAAGCTAAGCAAATCAAATGTTATAACTGTGGTGGTGAAGGACATATTGCAAGGAACCGCACATCTCCAAAGCGCCCATGCATCGCCGACACTGTGAGATAAGATGTCGGGCACAAGCTCAGACAATGGTGTCGCTTGATGAAGAGGAATTGCTATTTTTGCCGAGGCAATGCCAAGACCTATGATGCGGATATGGATGAGCAATTTATTCGTGAGATAGGTCACAATCATCGAATGCCTTTCAAGTCACCGACCGTGATGCATACGACTGATGTAGATGATGGACCCATCGCACACACAATTTTATGGCTAGCATCTCTCCAATGGTTTCTCCCAAGGTCTCTTCTTCACCACAAGCTGGCCCATCCAAGGACAAACTCATCTCGTAGGTATTAAAACTATACGATGATGCCGATAGCAATGATGCATAACAAAGTACAATCAATCAAACTTTTGAATCAAATGTTGAAAATATGGGTAATAACAATATTGTCCCATACGATCAATACGTGAAACAAAGTGAAAGTGAAGTTGTACCAAGTGATGCATCTTTCGCATCAACAATGACTATGTTTTTGATGAATACACCGCATGTGCCCCCGATGATTCTCGTAATTTCAACAAAATGCCTATAAAGAACGTGTTGCTATATATGAACAACGTGTTAAGTTTGAGTTGACCACCGTGAGCAGTGAAATGGATGACCAAGTGAGTACAAGAATTAGAAAAAGTAAGTTTAGAGAAGAAGTATTGAAACAAGAATTAAATTCCTTGCAAGAAAAACTTTCTAAAACAAATTTAAACAAAACAAGAACTTCAAGAAATGTGAAAATGCTTAAGCAAGAATTTAATGCAAAGGAATCAAAACTCTTGAGAGATTTTTCTAATCAAAACTTTGAAAACAAACTTGAAAACAAGTTGTACATACAAGGAAACACCATTCTGATCGCTTCACATGGTCACTAAACATCGAGTCTTAAGCGATAAGCATAGCATTCCCCTTGTTGAGGAACCAAATCCAGAGGTAATTAAAAGGCTAGAAATGCTCATAAGGTGCTTTATGATGGTAATGAAACTTAAGCCTAGGCGTAAACCTAGTTGCGCTGAGTGCACCGAGGAAGATAAGAAATCAAATGAAATCACTAGGAAAAGATGAATAAGAAACAAAATGATCCCAAATGCAAAGAGAAAAACATAATTATCACCCTCATGATTACAAGAAGGAAAACTGGATTTCCTTGAACAAGTTTAAGCCTCGTACATTGTTGACTCCCGAACAAGTCTTCGGAAAAGGATTTAGATAAGGTAAAGCGGAAAATATTATTGAAACAAACTCTCCCTTGGAAAATGCCTAGAGCGACCGTGTATCCTCCTAATACACCAATGCATCTTGTACCTAGAACAATTGCCACTAAAAGCAAGACATTAATTAGCCAATACGTTATATTTCAACTATTTGTTGATTTTGAGAAAACTTGCAAGAAAAGGATCACACCCACCGGTATAATCAAGGAGAAAGGGTTTTGAACAAATGAAAGAATGTTATTTAACTCGAGGTCATGCCCTTCTTTAAACTTCTAAAAGATCACTTTGAAAGTCTTAAAAAGGGATAGAAACCGATATTAAGGAATGGAAAAGGAATTTGATGCAATGGTTGTCAAGTTAGTGACTATGAGCGTGCAATCAAATATAATGAGATTGAGAGAAAGAACCCGCATACATTAAATGAGAATCTTATTAATCGAATGTGTTGCTCAAGATGTGTTTTTCATCGCTTCAAATTGCTCTATTAATGCTTCCAAATTTCATGAACTATCTCGCGGCCCCGAAAGTCTCCCATGATCGTGTCATTGAGCTTGAAAAACTAATTCTAAACTAAATGAGAAAATTAAACCGATGATCACGACAATTTGGTTAAACATTTTTCTAAACTAGAAGTTGAGTATTTTAATTTACAACTAAAATATCAACATCTCAAAGAAAATGTCAAAACTTCAAATATCAAGACATCTTCGATGCTCCGAGTTTGATGCGCTTTTCAAATTAACAAACGAGATGAACAGATTCAAGCTCGAGGCAACACGATCGTAAAGTTGAAAGCCCAAATCTCAATTAAAGGGTCAAACGAACAATATGACAGCTCCCAAATGCCTCCTCCTTTAGATTCTCGTAATTCTCAAACGCTTCATCTTCAAAACCTAGTAAATGCTTTACAAAAGGAAAACGAAAGTTTTCTAGAAGAAAATGAAAAGGTTAAACGTCATTTCAATGAGTTATTTGAATCAATTAAAGTCACTGTAATAAAAAACAACGAACAAATAGCTTCATTGCAAAAGGAAATTGAGAATCAAGAGTCGTAAAAGGAAAATGCCAATGACCAATGGGGAGAATGGTGGATCAAAGGTTCACTTGTAATAAATATACTTTGTCTCGTGACTTATGTCCCTCCTCATCTAAGGAACAACAAACTTGCTATTCAAACATACTTCTCATCCCTTAAGGATTGCCTAGAATGTCTGCGTGAGATTGTTGAAGAGGATAAGTTAGAGAAACCTCATGATAATGCAATTGGACATGCATGCTTATATGCCAAACGATCTCAAGAAATCTTAGAATGCTTGATCACAATATGCCCAAAGTCATTAGGTGAGAGAGTTAATCCTTTGATTCCATGCTCGATGCCTAATGCCAGTATGATATGCACTGATTCCCAATGTTTTGAATGTGAACCGAGTGCCTTTAAGGGGTTCAGATTCTAGATCCGCTCAATGCTAAGAAAGAGAACTCAAGTGTGCCTTCTAGGAGTACAAATCTCAAGACTCTAGTTTTAAGAATGCGAACCGTAGTGCACTGCATGTAGTTCGATCCCAAAGACATCTAAACAGTGATGCAAAGAGTAGTTAAACCAACTAATGTTCCCATTCCCTACAGAGTAATCATGACATTAAAGGGAGCATGTCAAAGTCTCAAGACAATACAAGGAATGATAGGACCTCGCAAGCTAAGAATGTGCATCGAAAAGAGAGAAGAACAATCTAGGAACTTTAAGCTTGAATCGAATAAAACGAATCGTGTTGATTCTAGTATTAGCCATAGGCGCATCGTAATTAATTCAATTTCGATACTATTTGCAAACCTTGTACCGATGTCCGCTTGAATTTCGCTTTCTAATCATGAATGTGGTGTTAATGTTCGCCTAATGATGTTAATTGTCCGCTTCTTATTGTTAATGCTAAAATTCATGCTAAGAAGGCTAAAAGTAAAAATGAATGAAAGTTAGAAAACAAAGGAAACCCACAGGAAGAACATTCAAGAAAATAGGCTTCTATTGATACTTGTTGGTCATAAGACTAATCGATAATGCCCACTAGAAAATGGATGCCCACCGATAGAACTATTCCTTTAAGAAGTGTTCACACCGTGAATGTGGCTAATACGCACACTAGTATCGCATCTATTCACAATGATTCCATTGCCTCACTTTCCGATATGAATGCTTCTATTTCGATGCGGGTGTTCTAACCATTGTAACTAACCAAATGGAACCCATTCTTGCATGGGATCCCAATTATCCAGCTTATCCATTCTTGTCTATGTTCAACCGCAGATCGCTCAAATCGCTCGTGGTACCGGACTCAGTCGCTCCAAGCATATGACCGAGACCGTCGCGCTCATGAACTTCGTGAGCAAATTCATCGGACCGTTAGATTTGGTAATGATCATTTTGGTGCTATTATGGGTTATGGAGATTATGTTGTTGGTGATAGTGTCATCTCTAGAGTTTACTATGTAGAAGGTTTGGGTCATAACTCGCTCTTTGTTGGTCAATTTCGTGATTCGATCTAGAAGTTGCCTTCGTAAAACATACCGCTTTGTTAGAGATCTTAATGGTAAGGAACCGCTAAAAGGAACTCGTGGCTCAAATCTTTACACCATCTCTATCGATGACATGATGAGGCTTCTCCAATCGCTTGTTATCAAAGGCTTCAAAACAAAGTCATGGTTATGGCATCGCTGCCTCAATCACTTGAACTTCGGCACCATCAACCATCTTCCGTAAAGGACTTAGTTGTAGGTTTACCTAGACTAAAGTATGAAAAGGATCATCTTTGTTCAAAGATGTCAATTGGGAAAAAGCAAGAAGTATGCCCATAAACCCAAACCTACTAACTCGCACGTAAGTTCTTCATATGATTCATATGGATTTATGTGGACCCATGAGGGTGCGTAATATCTTGGGAAGAAATATGTGTTAGTTGTGGTTGATGATTACTCTAGATTCACCGGTCAAGTTCTTAAGGACAAAGGATGAAACTCGATATCATCATCAAACTCATCAAACAACCGCAAGTTTGACTAAACAAAACCGCCGTAATTATCGTAACAAACAATGGAACCGAGTTTGTCAACAAACAACTTAGTGAATTCTATGAAAGCGTTGAATCACCATCAAAGAAGTGTTCCACGAACCCTCAATGTAACGGTGTAGTTGAAAGACTAAATCGCACTTTGTTGAAGCCGCTAGAACAATGCCGATCTACTCAAAGGTTCCGATGTTTCTCCTGGGTCAAGCAATTGCCACCGCATGCTACACACAAAATCGCTCCCCGATTCACACTGCTCATGGAAAAACTCCATATGAACTTGTCCACAACAGAAAACCTAATCTATCTTTCCTTCGTGTGTTTGGTGCATTGTGCTACCCAACTAATGAGAGTCAAGATTTAGGCAAACTTAGGGCCAAAGTCGACATTGGAGTATTTGTAGGATATGCATCAAACAAAAGGGATACCGAATCTACAACAAAAGAACCCGAAATATCATGGAAACAATTCACGCTACGCTTGATGAGTCGATCGGTCAAATGGCTCCTGGATACTCCATCTCGTGACCCGCACTTCAAAACAATCCCATTGGTTCATCCCTTGTTCCAAACTCCTCTCAAGAAACTCCATATGTACCTCCATCCAAGATGATGTAAAGAAATTGTTTGATCCTATGTTTGATGAAATGTATGATTCAATTACTAATGAGGTGTTGATCCCTACAACAGAGGATGCTCATATTCCGTTGAATGAAGTCAATCCCTCGCCTCAATATCTTTAAGTCAAGAAGCACCGTCACGATCCTTCGCCATCAACAAATCATCATTCTTCAAATGTACATCATGGAAATGTTTCGCATCAATGATGAAGTTAATCCTTTGCGACTCTCAAGATGCTCCATTTGAAAACATATTTCCTACTCCCGAATCATCATCGAACCATCTTCTTCTGGAGACATCGACGCCTACCCCGCCTCAACAACCGCCACATGAACACCTCGTAAAATGGACTCACGATCACCCCTTAGACAACATCATTGGAAATCCTCTCGTCTGTGATCAACCCGGAAACAACTCGCAACCGATGCCTTATGGTGCTTCTTCAACTCCGTACTATCTAAGATCGAACCAAAAGATGTTAAACCGCCATGAATGAAGATAATCGGTTCAATGCCATGCAAGATGAAATTCATGAGTTTGATCGCCTTGATGTACGGGAGTTAGTACCGCCCAGATCGCTATGATTATAGCTCTCAAATGGATCTTCAAAGTAAAACTTGATGAGCATGGTGATGTGTTGAAGAACAAGGCTCGATTAGTTGCTAAAGGATATCGCCAAGAGGAGGGTATAGACTTTGAAGAATCTTTTGCTCCGCTTGCTCGAATCGAGGCAATCGTAATCTTTCCGCTAATGCGCTAGTAAGAACATGGTAGTATATCGATGGATGTAAAGACGGAATTTCGAACGGAGATCTTAAAGAAGTCGCTCACGCCACCAACTCAAGGATTTGTGAATCAAGAGCATCCTACTCACGCTTATCGCTCAAGAAGGCTCTTACGGTTTAAAGCAAGCTCCAAGGGCATGGTATGATACATCACAAAGTTTCTTCTATCAACCGGATTCATCAAAGGAGCAATGATCCTACATTGTTCACCGTGAAGTCGTGCAAACATTTAATTCATGTTCAAATTTATGTTGATGATATTATTTTGCCTCGATAGACCCAATGGAATGTGATCGTTTTCAAATGAAATGAGTTTAAAGTTTCAAATGTCAATGATGGGACAAATGTCATTTTTCTTGGGATTACAAATTTCACAAAGTCCCGGAGGCATTTTCATAAATCAATCTAAATATGCAATGTAGATTTTAAAGAAATTTGATTTGATTCAACGACCTCGCTGACACCCCCATGATCGACCGAACCAAACTAGATGAGGACCACTCTGTGGATCATGATTGACCAAACAAAATATCGTAGTATGATTGATCCTCGATGTACCATGCCTAGTAGACCGACATCTTGTTCATTGCTTGCATTTGTGCTAGATACCGTGCTAAGCCTACTAAAAGCACCTTGAAGCGGTTAAACGGGTCTTTCGGTATCTCCAAGGAACCATCAATATGGGACTTTGGTACCCAAAAGACACCGGTATGTCACTAACAAAGATATGCGTATGCGCATCATGCAGATGTCAAGATACCGTCAAGCACGTCAGAGGTGCTCGCTGGGTGATAAGCTTGTGAGTCGGTCTTCAAAGAAGCAAATGAGTACTTCTATTTCTCTACGTAGGGTGAATACATAGCCATGTCATCTTGTTGTGCTCAAATCTTATGGATAAGATCTCAATTATCCGACTATGGCTTTGAATTCAACAAAATCCCTCTCGATCGTGATAATAAAGTGCTATTGCTCTCTCATGCAACAACATTCAACACTCAAGAGCAAAGCATATCGACATTCGACATCATTTCATCGTGAACAAGTGGAAAAGGTGTGGTGGAACTATATTTGTGAGGTCTCGAATATCGCTAGCGCACATCTTCACCAAAGCTCTTCCAAGAGAACGCTTTGAGTTTATTCTTCCACGACTTGGTTTGAAAAGCCTTCAACCGAATCCTCAAACGCCTTCGTGGAGGAAGACGAGGAGTAAAGGTTTCCTTCATCTATCTCTTGTATATATCTATTCAAAAACAAAATACAAAATTATAAAACCTTCAAAATCAAATAGAAAAATATAAAACTTTCAAAATCCATAAAATTTGAAAATTCAAAATCTTCAAAAATATTGTCATTTTGTCATGTTTCTCTCGATTCGATAATATCTACGGTCTTAATGTTGTCATTCAAAGAATGACACGGACTTTAGATGTTGTTCGAATTTTATATTAAAAAAAAAAAAAAAAAAAAAAAAAAAAAAAAAAAAAATTCAAAAATCAAAAATATTTTTGGGAGAAAGAGAAACAATGGTTTATTGTCATTTTCGTGCAATAACCCGGTTTTAAAAGAAAGAACAGAGCCATGTTTCACCATGTTTCAAATTCCATGCTCGATTCTATAAACATTTATCTCGAAAACTAAATGCTTTGAAAAATAACTCGGTTTCTATTTTTGATAATCATCGACTTATTTGTCAAAATCTTCTATCTCTCAATCAACAACCTATGTCATTGATTGATGGGGAGAATGATTTCAATTAAATTAAAAAGTTATTTGACATTAAATTATTTTCAAAAGATATACATGCATGTTTTATCAATGGAGTTTAAAGTCTTAAAATCCGATCCTTATCGGCTCAAACGCTTTCACAATCAAGTCACAATCCTCCATAAAGCTTTCAAAATCAATTTAATCTATACGAGATCACAAATCTCAAATGTTTTGATAATTGTGATCGGGGAGAATGTGTGATTTAAATTGGATTTAAACCGATAATTCAAGAATGGTTTTATAAGGATGTACATGTCATTCCTTCCCACATGTGACAAACGATTTCAAATTTTCAATGCACATGTTGAGGGGGAGCATCTATCTTAAACCTTTGATTTGTAACGTGATCATTCATCTCAATGTGCAAGTTCCTCTAGTATGTGCAAAACTCTTTTCAAATCTCGAGGCACATATCGAGGGGAGCAAATTTATGGAAACCTCATCCTTCCCGGAAATGCTATATCTACTTGATTTGATGTAGGAAGTGATGTTGATATCTTTTAGAAAATGGTAATCAAAGAAGTTAATTTTCTCTTGCCTCCGTGCATAACATTTTCAAATACTTGATGCACATGTTGAGGGGAGTTCTCGTTTAAAAATATCAAAACAATTCGTGTACAAAATGCTTTGATAATATATCACAAGTATCCGAATCGATTTTCAAATGGTTTTCAATTGGTTCCAATAGCGATGAACAATACCAAATAGACCGACCAACTCTACTTTATGTACGGTGATATAAGGATGATAAGGTTAGGTATGTGTTCCCATGATCCGCCGTAATCCTGAGGGATCTACCAGTGGACAATCCACTAGTTAGTGTAGAAGTCCTTAGGTATGATGATAAAAGGAGAAAAGTGAGATATGGAAGTGTGCGGATCGAGATAGAGCAAGCATCGAACAAACCCAACAAGGTTCTTGCTATGAAATCTCGTAAGCAATCAAGGGGTTGAAGAATTAAAAGAATTGAATGAGAAAAGGGTGAAACAAATAGCCTCCATTTATTCAACCTTAGGCGTAAACCGGTTCACTTCATATGCTACCGATGGTAACATCGGTATTGAAGACAAGACGTCATGGACCCAAAGGACGATCGCACTTCAACTTTCCAAACCACTCAAGTTCCTCTTAAAAGGACTTGTTTCATTCTCACGGGAACCGACATTATCTATCGACTTTCTCTTAGAGATGGTTGATATTGAAGAAGGAGACCTCTCCCTAGTCTCCCAAGACAGATCCAAATATGCACAAATTGAGTCTAGAGCCACGAGATCATCAATAAATCTCATTAGGACACTTTCAATGAAGACTCTCTGCTTTCACAATGTGGAAAGAGAGATTATATCTTGAGTCCCACGATTATCCTTGTGATATTGCCGTAACATCCGAGTAATATGTATACATATTCACAATGAAGATGGAAAGCCTCGAGCCAACATCAAACAAGCTCCGGTAGGTGCATGTGAGATCTATTATATGGATCAACCATGTGACAACCGAATGTAAACGATGGGGCGATTCAATCTTGAATCAATCCTCGGTTCAAAGTTATGGATTGACGGATACCTTTGAAAACCGGTCTTTGTGCTTAACAACTCTTTTATTCAAGACATCGACCCGTACTCATTTTTCAAACCAAAAGGTGTTTTATGATTGATAATTGATTTTCAATAAAACCTTCGTTGTATTGCAAAACAATTTTCTATTGAGCAATACACGAGTGTTTTCAAATCTTTTCATCAATCGCTGGACTTAAAATTACCGTTCACTCACTTCGTGTTGTCTTCTTTGAGATGTTCCGTTTGAGAACAAATAGAACCGCGAAACCCCGTCAAGGAAATTCTTCGAATTATACCGATCACAAAAGACATGTAACGATCAACGGGAACCGCGGGTCGTGGTACTCAATTCAACGAAGTGATCAAAGACACTTTCGTGCGATTTATTGCTAATCGTAGTATGCGTGTACACCCGACATTTGCAAATGATCGTAATGAAGCGGTCAATCCATAGCCGCATGCTCACTTAACACATTCAACTCAAAGAAATCATGATTAGTGCATCAATGACTCGATATTTTCACTCCATGCTTCGCTACGCCGCCAATATCATGACTCAACAAAAGCTTCCGCCACTCGATGAGAAGATATCATGATCCGTAATGTGAGCATGTCGGTCCGAATGTCACAACTTCACATAATACCAACACCACAATGGATGTCACAGATATTTTTGATAGCTGATGATCTCAAATGATGGCTCATAATTTAATATCACGTGGATCAGTAAAAGACCTCCACTTAGAGAAATCAATCATGCAATGTGAAGAATCAATGACTACGAGCTTAGAAGCAAAGGACTACATCAAGAATACAAGAACAATTTTTAATGTAATATCTATTTGTATTCAATGTAATTTTGGTACATGATTGAGGTGACCTCCTTGGGAGATTGTTAGGAATTAGAAATTCCGTGTATTAAAGAGTCGGTCACCTCAAGTATATGTAATCGTTAGAAAGCTCGAGTCATAGTTCTTTTAGGTAAGTAGTATTTAGTTAAGTAACACCGTGGAGGACGGACGGTCTTTACCCATCAGATGCCCGATCCACACCCGATGTGTGGCGATTTATGTAAGATTATAAATACTCTACCTCCCAAGGTAGAGAGTTGAGCTCATAATAATATCTTTCACTTTCTCTCACTAAGTTCCCTAAACCTCTAACTTTCTCTCTAAATTCCACTTATACGCCCACTTTGTGTTATGGTTTGATGTGTATGTGAAAAGTTATAACTATCAAACCGTGCAACATCAACAGCACTCAAGCACATCAAGATCGACATACATTTTGTTCGAGACAAGCTAGGTGGCAGTTGGTCATGTTCGTGTCCTTCATGTTCCACACGCCAAGATGGAGATATCTTTACCAAGGGCCTTCCTTACCAGCTTGTTTGTGGATTTTTCATCCGCTTTGAGCGTCAGGAATCTCCGCTCCAATCATGGGGTGTATTAGTCTATATATGTATATGTTCTCATTGTATTTTCCTGTATAATCTCTAGTACTCAGCCCATAGGCCTTATGGCCCATTATAGTTTGTAGTAGGGCAACACCCACGTAGTGTTTGCTATGTCGTAATGAAAGGATGAATGGAAAAGATTATTATGGTGTAATGAAGAAAACATGTTTGTTTACTATAATGTAATGCAATGAATCATTACATGAAATGACTCATTACATCAAAAATCGTCATTTTGATTAATTAGGGGCCCCCTTCTTTTTTTCATTACATCTTGTAATGGAATCAAATTACATAAAAACCTATTTTTTTAAATACTCATTATACTAAAAAAGTTCTATCATAAAGAGGGTATTTTAGTCTTTTTATGTTGATTACATTACATTATATTGTACCAACCAAACATGATTAATAATGGTAATGAATCATTTCATTACATCATTTACTCCATTATGTTGTCCATTCAATTCAATTTTTATTTCATTCCGTCCTACCAAACGAACCCCGAGTGTATTATTCTATATATTGACATGAATGATCGCTTAGAGGCAGTGGAATACCGCTTAATTTCAATTTTAACCCGACGCACAATTTATTATCTACGACCCTTCTAAGTCGACCCATTTATAGAAAAACCTTATTGTCCCAAATTTAAATATCACCAAAACGACCCAAAACTAATGGTAAGCTATTCTACTATTCACCAAACTTATATATCGATTATTTAACATGTTAAGATAATTTTCATCGTGCCCATAAGCTATCATACTAGTTTAAGCACTTAATAAGCTTGTTCTAAACACTCCTTATCTTAACATAATAAACATAACATCAAAACCATAACATGAATTCTTACTAGTCTTTAAGCTATTTTCTAACACATGATTCTTGTTATACTTCTAACATAACATAATTATCAAAACCATATTTCATCATAATTCCCATTATTTAAAACTAGGTTTACATAACCTCAAATAAGCTTAAAACACTTAATATCTTCAATTCTATCATGAACATAAAATCATAACTAAAGTTTAACTACTTACCTTTGATGGAGAATCACTTAACACTTTGAAGGCCTCAAAAGTTACACCAATCACCAAGAACACAAACCCTTAATCTTGAAGAAGCCTTTGTATAATTTCTTGATAATAAAATAACTAAACTAGTTTTCCTTCAAAATTTTCTTAGCATGCCACGTATGGAATAAGACATACACATATGTGTTTATTTTGTTTAAAATGTGAGTTTTCTTCACACTAAGGAAAGGTACTTAAGCTTATCTAGTAAGTTTTGGAATTTGCCAAGATAAGTCCTTGTTAAACCTTTTGCACCGTTAGTCCCTTTGCTAACTATTTGGCATTCTAAGGTGGTGTTTGTTTTTAAGAGGCCCGAATCAACTGAGGCGAATGTCTCAATCAATCAAGATCCGAACGGAAAAAACTCATGTTTGAACCGCACATTTGCTTGCTCGCATTATTTATTTATTTTTTTTTCTTCAAGAAGAGGCAACAAGACACCCCTCTCAAGTCTAGACCATTAAGATCTTGCCGCCCCGAACGCCCCGAACGGAAAAAACAATTCGAACGACAAAATGTCTCGACCGTCTCGAATCTGTTCAGATTAAGAGGTCATAAGAGCCTCTTTATGAAAAACAAACACCAAATAAGTCCTTTCCTTTATAAAATATTAACATAAAGACTTTTCTAATTTTCTAATACCAATATATAATTCTATTTCAAATTTATAACAATTGGGTGTTACAACTCTCCTACTAGAACTGCTCGTGTCCTTACGAAAATCGTCGTGAAACTATTCGCTTAATTTCGCTTTATCCGATAAGTCTCCCTAAATGCATGATCATTGATATTACGATTTATGAATACTTATACTAATGCTCATGCAAATGCATATTTTCAAAATCCAAACCAACTTAGCGTGCATCCATGCATGTATATATGTATCTTGATTTTTAAACCGAATAAAGTTAGCGTTAGGGTTTAATTTTTGAGAGGCTTTGTGAATGATCTATAGTTGTCATAGTAGGTTTTGAGACATTTGGTTTCTTTTTTTAAGTTTTACATGACTATTTTTTTGCATGGAACGAGGCCAATGGATGTTTAGATAAGTTGTTTAATACAAAAACATGATTACTTAAATTACGTGAACTATTTTCGGTACTATCCCGTTTAGTACCGTTCCGTATTAGTGATCTCGATTTTTTTTCCTCGATTCATGATTCCAGTTCCGTACCGTGTATTGAGAGTCAATATCGTCTCGCTACGGTTCCTATTCGATGTCGGGATTCGGGCCAAGATGCCCATCCCAAAATAATCGTATAAAAATATTGTGGCAAAATAAAAGCCATTTAAAAACCTTGATCGAAGGCATACCTACAACGACCAGACTCGAGGTTAATATTAACATTACTGTGAATGGTTTGTCCATTTAAATCGCAAACAGTTAAAAGTGATATTGTTATATTGTGTATCAATGGAATATCATCTTGATGTTTTAACATTTTAATTTGTTGAGACGTGAAAATAACATTTTAACACTTTATTTTACAAACCTTTAAATTGATGCATACCAAGGAACAGATCTGCACCGTTGGAACAAAAGGACAAAATTTAATGAAGAAAAACACGGACGGACTACTATTGTAAATTGCTATTCTACCCTCAGAATATATTGGATTTCACAAACACATCCACAATCACAATAAGGGGCGATAGTTTAGAGGTTTTAGAGAGAAAGTAGAATGGGAGCCTTTCTAGAGAGAGAAAGTAAACAAAAGAGAAAAGGTTAGATTAGAATGAAGGTCCAACCTCTACCTTGGGAGGTAGAGGGTATTTATAGTTATATACTAACGTCCTCCTTCGGACTGTGGATCAGGCATACAGTGGGTAAAGACCCGTCCTTCCTCCACGGTGTTACACTAAACTAATCTACGCTACTAACTAACTAATAAACTAAAAAATAACGTAACTAATGATATGTCTACGAGCTAACTTATGCTAGATAATTCTTGGGGTGACCGATACTTCACTATGGAATTTCTAATTCCTAACAATCTCCCCCTAAGGGAGGTCACCCATGTTTTACATTTCGAATCCTAGCATTCTATTTTGTCTTCTGTTCGGAGCTCGTAGACTTTAATTCTTCAATGTCCGCATTCTTTGTGATTTTGTAGTGACTCTTCATTGTCTTATTATTTTGTGCTTTCAGTGGAGGTCTTTGAACTGATCCACATCTTGATGATCTTCAAGCTTTTTGAGATCATCACCACAAAGAAATCTCTCCGGATCATCCATAGTTGTGTTGCCTTCATGTGATGTTGTGACTTTTGGGCCGACATGCTCACACTTTCCGGATCATGACATCTTTCCATCGTAGTAGCGAAGCTTTTATCGGTTCATGATATTTGCAGCAGCAGAGAGGTAGCATAGTATAAAATATCGAGCCGATTATTTAGATATGCACTTGTCATGATTTCTTTAATTAAGTGTGGATGTCGAGCATGCGGCTTTGATTGACTCCTCAATTCGATCACCCAACCGCGGTGTTCCCGCATAAAACAGTTAGTAATAGCGCACAAAAGTGTCTTTGATCACTTTTGTTGAATTGAGGCACGCCCACGGTTCCCCGCTGACAAGACAAGTACCGCCGTGATCGTATAATTCAAGAATCTCCTCGACAGTGGTTTCGCAGCCTAATCAAGCCGCTCTCAAACCGAGCGCCTCAAAGAAGACAACACGGAGCGAGTGAACCAATAATTGAGATTCACCGATTGATTAAAATGATTTGAAAACAATCGTATTGCTTAATAGAAAGTGTTTTGCAATACAACGAAGGTTTTATGGAAAATCAATTATCAATCATAAATACCTTTAATTTTGAAACATTATAGAGTCGATGTGCTATTGAAAAGAACTTTAAGCACAACGACCGTTTTTCAAAGGTATCCGCCAATCCATTTCCGGACCAAGGTTGATTCAAGAGTGAATCGCCCCATCGCTTGTATCCGCTTGTCACAAGATTGATCTTTGCAAGATCTCACATGTCACCCACCAAGAGCTTGTTTGATGTTGGCTCTGAAGATTTCCATCTTCATCGTGAATATTTATCATATCACTCGATGTTCGCAATACCACAAGGATAATGCGTAGGACTCTCAATATATTTTACTTTCCACATTGTGTGAAACAAAGTCTTCATTAATTTTGTGTCCTAATGGATATTGTAGATGATCTCGTTGGCTCTAGACTCAATTGCGCATTTGGTTTCCTATGCCGGAGACTAGGAGAGGGTCCTCTTCAATATCAACAACTCTAAGAGAAAGTCGATAGATAATGTCGGTTCCCCGTGAGAATGAAACAAGCCCTTTAAGAGGAACTTGAGTAGCTTGGGAAGTTTAGTGCAAGGCCGGGTCCATGACGCCTTGTCTTCAATACCAGTGTTACCTTAGTAAACACCAAGAGCATATGTATTGAACCCGTTTCGCTCTAAGGTTGAATTATTGGAGGGCTATTTCTTTTCACCCTTTTCATATTCATTTCTTTTCATTCTTCAACCCTCTCAAGCTTACCGAGACTTCATAACTAGAACCTTGTTGGGTTTATTCCAAGACTAGCCTGCCTCATCCGCACTCTTCCCATTTCTCATTTTTCTCTTTTTTCATCATACCTAAGGACTTCTACACTAACTAGTGGATTGTCTCTGGGTAGATCCCTCCGCTCGTGGGATCGTGGGAACGAATACCTAACCTAACCATCCTTATATCACCATGCATAAAGTAAATTGGTAGGTCTTTTGGTATTGTTCTTTTCTTTCTTGAAACCAATTGAAAAATCATTTGGAAAATCCAATCAAGGTACTTGTGATATAAAATCAAAACATTTTGTACCTTAATTGTTTTTTATCATTTAGAAATGCTCCCCCTCAACATGTGCATATGATTTTGAAATTGTTTAGCACATGGAGGAAAGAGTTCTTTGAAATAATTTCTTGATCATAATTTTCTTAGGAAAAGCCATTTGATTTTTTGGTAAATTCTCCCCCTCAATATGTGCGTTGTTAAAACATAAAAGCTTTTGTACCTCGATAGTTTATTTTATTTTGAAATGCTCCCCCTCAATATGTACTTTTAGATTCGAAAGCGTTTAACACATATGAGAGAGCAGCCTGCACAATTGAATCAAACAATCACCTTTTATCAAATTTCATTATTAAATCACAAATTCTCCCCCGATCAAAAATATCAAAACCTTTGAGATTTTGGATCTCAAGTGATTTAATTAGGTTTAGAAAACATGGGAGAATATGTGCCTGGTTTAAATACTCATCTTGTTTTTGGATAAATGCTCCCCCTCAACATGTGCATTATGTATATTGAAATTGTTTGGCACATGAAGGTAGAAGTGCCTTTTAAGGACTAAAACCAATTCTATTAAAACAGATTTGAGATTTAAATCACGATTTCTCCCTTGATCAAAACTTTCAAACCAATTGAGATTTGTGATCCCAATTGATTAAAATCATTTAGAAAAGTTTGGGGAAAGACGCTGGCAAGATTTAATTTTGAAAATGATGATAAGGACCAATTTAAGACATTAAAGATTGTTAGTGTCGTATGATTGTTTTAAGAGATCTTTAAGTAAAATAAAATAATTTCACAATCAAACAAGAAAGTAAAAATTTCATTTTGATGATCTTTGAGTTTTAAAGGAAATCATACCATGACATAACATTAAATCTTTAGATCACCACATTTTAAGGTACAAACCGAACTTTTATGAAAAAATATCGCTTGAAAATATTTTATTTTAAATCACTCTCCCCCTCAATCGATGACCGAAGTCGATAATTGAGTGACTTAGGTTTTGATAAACAGAAGTCCGGTGATTTTCAAAATTTAGTCCAATTTATTTTTAAAACAATATTTTTCCATTTTCAAAACAACTTTATTCAAAGTTTTAGAAAAATGGTATCCCTGCACAAAGATACGTTAGGTGGTTAAGCTGCTTTTGTCGTTGTTGCTGTAGGGTTTGGAAGAAAACCATCTGCAGATGCAGTGAGACTTCTTTCGTTGCATTTTTCCATGCCAACTTTTCATAGAGGTCCAATTAAGCTATGTTTCTTCATTTGATGATGCAGAAAACCATCTGTTGATGCAGTGAGACCTCTTACGCTGCATTTATGCCAACTCTATAGAAGTCAAATTAAGTCCGCTTTTCGCTTGTCAACCCAAGATATAGTTACCCTTCCTTCGCATCCAATCATCTTCATTTGTGGGATCCGGATCGAACATTCTTATGAACCATGATATCTCGCATGCTAGTAAACATACAAATGTATATATGGTGGTCGACAACACCCAAACAAAGAATCGACTAATAAAAGTCAATCCAACATATCAATCGGCCATATAAGGCATGGGAATAATGTGTTTCATCAAACTATAATCATCTAATCCTAACAATCATATCCTAAATTCCTAGTCCTTCTACATAGGCACATATCATTTTTAATTAAGCACGAGGATAATTAAGAAAGCCTCGTTAGATGATATAGATTTGAAAACATTATCCCCTCAATCAATGACTCATTTTATGAAAAGATTAAAAGCGCTAAGTCATTGATTGAGTTTGCAAATTTATGAAAACTACTATACCGATTGATTTACAAGCAACACAATTTACCACCATTTTGGAAAACAAAAATATTTTTCTCAAGAATTTTAGAAGGAAAAATATTTGAGTAGGAACAGTAGCCCTTCGACATACTTTCTCAATTTGTTTTAGGATAAGTGCATGAAATATTTGAAAATTGGTTTAGCGCAAAGACTTTCCTTTCTTGAAGAGCGGGTTGCTATCTCAAATAATAGCAAACCATAGTTTTAAGCACGGGTTACAATAAATAACCGCAAGCCATAGTTTAAGCACGGTTACTAATCAAATAATCAGAAGCCATATTTTGAGACATGTTTAGAAAGAAATATTTACACCTCCCGCCGAACTTCATCTATGGTCCTGCATCAGATGTTATCGATACCAGAAGACATGTCTTTGAAGAACAATATTTTTGGTATTTTCCAAATTTTCTGATTTTTATGGGTTTTTGTAGGTTTTAAATTTTTCTCTTTTCTTTTTGTTGGTTGTATATTTTTGTATTTTGTTTTACGATAAAATATGTACAGATAGAATAATAGTTTAAGAAGATGATGATACAAGTACCGAGATAGGAAAATCGTTCAGCACTTTGTAGAAGAAAGAAATCAACATCTCTTAAACTTTCACCACCAAAGCATTCGAGGCTTCTAAGAAGATCGTCTGAACATGAGCCTTTTCAATTTGAATCTTTGGTAACTTCTCCCCCAAATCGGAAAACATCGAATAAAGACCATTTCCCTATGAAGTAGAGTTGAAGACAAAGCGGTCTCATTGAATGAAGCTCAACACCCCGAAGAAGACGAAAACACCTAAGTAACAAGTTGAAACATGGATCATCGCTGCGGTTATCAAACCCGGAATAAATGATTAAGTTCGAGATCACATGAACTTGTTGTGCATCCTCGATGTACACATTACTCTTGAGATTGAGCGCTTCATGCTGTGGGAACCATATATCAACATCTTCATTTTACCAAGTGCATTCCAGCTTATCTTCCATATAACCAATCACCCCATTATGTACACAAGTACCCAACCGTAGTAGAAACAACGACATCACAAGAACTTTATCATCGGAATCATCATTACACCGTACATGAAACACTAACCGAAGCACTTTATCATAAGTCATGTAGAAGATGTCGATAAGCAATACCATCTCACGCCCAAATATTCTTCTCATGTTTCTTTCATCAAGGCTGAGTTAACACATACCGAAAGTATCCGAGACCACTTCTCCTAAATGGTTGGAATAACACACCAAAGGCTATGAGTAAACACCGAGTTTCTACGGTTATGACATTTGTCTTTCCCGGATTACTTCAATAGAGAAGAAGTATTAGTTTCATCACGTGTACTCATTGTGTGTTTAGATGTATGTCTCCTTCCCTGCGTGTTTTGATACCTTAGCAACACGTTATACGCCGTGTACTTGAAATATTTTGAGAAGAATACCATAAGCTCAATTACATCTCGTGAGCCAACTTGTCAAGAGTGTGAGCAAGTCTAATTGGGATTAAATCGACATTTCAACCTCCCCCAATTAGTGCTCTCCCCTAAACCGACAATCTTTTTGATAAATGTCTTGAATAAGAAGAAGTCTTGAGATCGTTAAATGCAACTCGTCTTTAGTCTTTTAACATGTAGCAGAAAATGAAGAACCGACTGTAGACATGACCTTCTTCAAGATTGTCCAATTGGGGAATAGATAGTTAACATCTCCATCCCACCAAGAAAGCATCCCAATTAACTTACATCTTGCAATTCCCCTTAACTAACACCCCTCCCAATCAAACAAGAACAAAAAGATGTTCATCATGAAAATTAGCAATCAGCCCGCAACGAACACACGAAATGGTAATACCAAGCAAACAATCACCTCAAACAAGAATGTAGGTTGTTCGGAATCATCATGTTGATGCCAAGCACGTGAAGCATTAACCTAAGCACTTGTCTTTAAACTCATCACCGTGAAGATGTCAACCAACGGATCTTAGAAGAAACTCCATGTAACGATGACCGATAAGAAGAAGCTTGGTTCTTACATGAGTTAGGAGCCGCTTTGACCATTTATTCTCTAATATCAATCAACCATGCAAAAATTCACACTTTTCTCCCTCAAGAATTGCATACGGAGATGCCATTCTTGATTAAGTAAGTGAATATCATCCAAAAGTATTCTATTCACACTTCTCCCCGCAAAATTTAGCACATGATGTCGCCATCGTCATTATAGTTGAGCAAGCGGAATAAGAAAACAATCAACAAGAGTCTTGTTCACTTGATAATTGAAAGCGATGGAAAAGTATGAAGCATGTTGACGAGAATGGTCAAACGAAATGAACTCCTAAACAAAGAACACATTATACATACCAAATATTCTTGAAATAGAGAAGAACAACAATTAGCTCAAATGAACTCGTGAGAATCAACTGCTAGAAACTCTCTCCGACTATCTTTATCAACCCATATGTAGACAATTTGAAGTGACCACCATGAAGAACACCCGATATACCAAACTTGAAACCAAGTCAAATTCCCACATTTGTATCTTAAGCTTGCACTTAATAATGGAATAACGGTGTTTAGAATTTATGCTTCAAGCAAATTTCTAAGTACCCACAATCATATGCGCGTGACATCGAAAACAAAGTAACTCCTAATAGTGATAGTTAACTGTGCCTTCAACCATCCACCTCGATCGCCGGGTAACTAGATAACCCAAGACTTCAACTCAAATTCTTAAGCCCGAGCAAGTTATCAAATAAGAACACGCCTTTGTGAATGTCAACTTCAACCTCAAATAAGTGATAAATGAGTAACTTCAAGTAATCAACTTGTGTCAAATGTCCAACATGTGAATAAACATACAATCGGATGAACATTGACCCATCGAATGAACCGGAGCAAATGATTCCTCAACATCAATGCATTCTTCCTTAAGGTATACATGTAGAAACCGACCGAAGATTTACCAAAATGTCTTCTAGCGGATGAGGTAGTCATTTTCCTTAATGTTCATGTGGTTGATTTATAGCGCAGACAATGAGAGGAACAATAATCCGTGAAGATTTGGCAAAGGAATACCAAAGAGCGGATCATTATTCAATAGTGCATCTACAATATCATGATAGTCATTATCAACGCCATGTGAAATAACTGGAGGTAATGTTTCGAGGATTCCGAGAAGTACTTCTTAGATGGTGAACCATTGAGTCAAGAGGGAACCGTGAGCATGAGCTTCGTAAACTAGATGATCATCATTCGTTGGAGGTTGAAGTACTCATCAAACATATCTTGAAACCAATGAATCCCAAGCAATGAATCCCGCTATCCTTAGTAAGTGATGCATTAGGGCGTTGAAGGAGAGTCAAATGACCATAAATCAAGCATCCATCAACATGTAGTATATGCACTTTTTTCCCTCAAAAATTTCATCCGTTGCCATTTTTGATTTGAACAAGTGAATAAGAATATACACCAATGAACGAGATCCACTTGAGAGTGGAAAGAGCGTGGAAAACATGAATCTTGTTGATGAAGAATGTCATGAGAATGGTCATACACATGAAGATTTCTTCTTTTGAAGATAAAGCGCATCAAGCGTACACCTTCTTTTCTTTGAGGAACGGGCCTCAAGAGTTATCTGCAGACGCCATAATGATGAAGTACGAGTCCCGAATCGATGTGAATGACGTCATAGCCGAATGAATATCAAGATTGAGTTACTTGAACCCGTGATTTATGAGATATCAATCCATTTGTAATCCATACTTTAAGCCACCCATGTAGTGAAGGATCAAGTATCTCAGAATCGAGTAAGGACTACCGCACTAATATTACAAACTTGATTGCATATATTTTGGTTAGTGACATTAGTATCCAAACCCTTTGGGGTTTCACAATCAACCTTGATTTTGTCATCGATAAATGCTTTCCTGTGAGGTATCCACCTAAGTCCAAGATCCTTAAACATTCTACCGCACGGTATCCACTTATGGCAAGGTCTAGGATTGTTAGCTTTATGCATAGTGAAAGACTTATCCTTATTCCTAGTTTCCACATATTTAGCACTTGGTATCCATCTAGGCGAAGATTTTGGTTTGTTTTGCTTCATATGCATAGTAGATGACTTAGTGAAAATCCTAGACTTAACAGGTTGAACCTTTGTATGAGCATTTACCTTCTTTAGGGATTTCAAAAAACAATTATCATGATTTGCCTTAGAGATGCATTTCGTAAAATTTAAGCAAACAACTTTTTGGATTTAGAAAATGATCTAGAGTTCTTAGAGGATCTCACATGGAATAGATTTATTCAAACGCAACTACTCTTAGATACAAGCTAATCCCTAGTCTTTAGTTTATTGTTCCTAGGTAATGGTTTAGAACTACTAGCAAAGGTTTTGAAATTTCAAAGAATTCATCACCCTAGGTCTTGCACCTAAAATTCGCCTTTTTCGAATCAGCCTTCTTTCTAGCCATTTCTAGATAAGAGTTCTTATACAAGTCATTCATAGCATTTTACTAGGCAAGTGAGGTAAAGTGACCGGTTTTGTCAAACTTGTTTCGCATCAACTTAGGAGGCAAACCGCTTTTGAAAATTTTGGTCGCTCGGATCTAAACGCATTCGATTGTCTAATAACCGGTTTCCCAAGATTGATGGTTTTGCAAACTTAGTGTTCACACTATTCTCTGTTGTTTTCTCGAGCTCATTCTTTAAGGCAACTATTGTGAAACTCTTATCCAAGTTGAGCTGAGTTCATCAATATTGGCAATCAAAGAGTTTGTTTGTTCCAATGACTTAATTCTAGCTTCTTTGACAGAGTCACTTAGTTCTATGTGATGCATACTCAATGACTCATTTTCCTTTAGTAATTTGGCCACGCAAACCGCTAATTCATCATTTCTCATTTGAATATCATCAATAGCATTAACATCGTAATTACTTGTAACCACATTACTTTTCACATGCATATTAGAAATATGTTTCTTCAAATTTTGATAGTTGACTTTGTCTGAAGTCGAGCTTTCAAAGTGTTAATTTCAAAAGTTCACGAATTCGTGAAGTTCCGATTTTTACATGGTTTGTTGTTGAAAACTTTTTCTTTATCAGATCGCAATTTCAAGTGAAATGCAATGTTTTTCAAGTTTTGAGAATTTGTTTGAAAGTTCATCAAAAGCCTTTTATCAACCATATCATTTGTTTTGAAATTATTAGACTCATTTCAACCAAGGAACATTTATCATAATCATGTTCAAAGATTAAGATCAATATGTTTAGGTACATTAGCATATGTTTTTTTTAAAAAATTTTCCTAGGGAAAAATTTTTTTTTCCCATTTTTTAAAAAAAAAAAAGGGGGGGTTTTCCCCCTTTTTAAATTGGGTTTTAAAAAAAAAACCTTTTGGGACCTTTTTTTTTTTTTTTTTTTTTAAATTTGGGGGAAAAAAAAAATTTTTTTTTCCCCAAAATTTTTTTTAAAAAATTTTTTTGGTTTTTGGGAAAAAATGATTTTTCCCCAAAATTAAAAAAAAAATTCCCCTTTTCAAAAAATTAAAAAAATTTTTAAAAATTTTTTTGGGGGAAATTCTTGGGTTTTAACCCCAAACCCTTTTTTTTGGGGGGGAAAAAAAAAAAAAATTTTTGGGTTTCCCCCAAAATTCCAAAAATTTTTTTTTTTAAAAAAATTTTTAACCAAAAAAAAAAAAAAATTTTTTTAAAAAAAAAAAATTTAAAATTTTTCCCAAAAATTTTTTTTTTTCCCCCAAAAAAAAACCCCCCCCGGGGGTTTTTTTTTTAAAAAAAAAAAAAAAAAAAAAAAAAATTTTCCAAAAATTTTTTAAAAAAAAAAATTTTTTTTTTAAATTTGGTTTTAAAAAGGCCCTTTAAGTTTTTTTTTAAAAATTTTTTTTTTAAAAAAAAAAATTTTTTTTTCCGGAAAATTTCAAACCCGACAAAAATTTTTTAATTTAAAGGGAAAAAAAATTTTTTTAAATTTTTTTAAAAATAAATTTGGGTTTTTAAAATTTTCCCCAAAAAAATTTTTTTTTTTAAAAAAAAAAAAAAAAAAGAAAAAAGGGGTTTTTAATTTTTTTTTTTAAAAAAAAAAAAAAAAAAACCCCCCCCAAAAAAAAAAAATTTTTTTAAAATTTCCAAAAATTTTTTTAAAAAAATTTTAAAAAATTTTTTTTTTTCCCTTTTTTAAATTCTTTAAAATTTGGGAAAAAAAAACCCCCAAAATTTTTAAATTTTTAATTAAAAAAAAAAAAAAAAAATTAAAATTTTTTTTTGGGGAAAAAAAGGGTTTTTTTTTTTCCAATTTTAAAAAAAAAAAAACCCAAATTTTCCCATTTTAAAAATTTTTTCCCCAAAAAAAAAAAAAACCCCTTTTTTTTGAAAAAAAATTTTTTTTTTTTCCCCCAAGGGGTTTTTAAAAAACCCTTTGTTTGGGGGGGAAATTTAATTAAAAAAAAAAATTTTAAAAAAAAAAAATTTTTTAAAAAAATTTTTTTTTTGGGGGTTTAAATTTAAAAAATTTTGGGGTAAAAAATAAATTTTAAAACCCTTTTCCCCCAAAAAAAAAAGGGGGGAAAAAGGGGTTTTTTAAAAAAATTTTTTTTCCCTTTAAATTTTTATTTGGGGGGGTTTTTCCCTTTTTTTTAAAAAATTTTTGTTTTCCTTCCCCCTTTTTTTTTTTAGTTGGCCCCCCGGGGCAAAATTTTTCCCTTTCCCTTGGGGAAAATTTTTGGGGCCCTTTTTTTTTTAAATTATTTAAAAATTTTTTTAAAAGGGGGGAAAAAAAAAAAAAAAATTTTTTTTTCCCCCTTTTAAAAAAAATTTTTTAATTTTAAAAGGGGTTTTTTAAAAAAAAAAAAAGGTTTTTTTAAACAATTTTTTTAATTTTTTTGGGGTTTTTTTTAAAAAAAAAAAAAGGGAGGAAAAATTTTTAAAATTTGGTTTTAAAAATTTTTATTAAGGGTTTTTTTTTCCCCCCGGGGGTTTTCCCAAAATTTCCCAAGGATTAAATCCCCAAAAAATTAAAAAAAAAAAAAAGGGGTTTTAAATTAAAAGGAATTTTAAAAAAAAAGGGGCCCCTTTTTTGGGGGGAATTAAAGGGGGGAAAAAAAAAAAAAAAAAGGGGGAAAAAAATTTTTTTTCCAACCTTTTTTGGGGGGAAAAATTTTTAAACTTTTAAAAAAAAAAAAACCCGGGGGGAAAAAAACCCAAACCCCAAATTTTTAAAAATTTTTTTTGGGGGAACCGAAGGGAATTTTTAAACCTTTGGAAAAGGGGGGAAAAACCCCCTTAAATTCCCGGGTCCCCAAAAAAAAATTCAAAAAAAAAAAAAAAATTTTGGGGTTTTTCCCAAGGGAAGAAAATTTTCCAAATTTTTTTTTAAATTTAAATTTCCTTTTTTTTTTTTAAAAAAAAGGGGAAAAAGGTTTTTAAAACCCCAATGGGGGAAAAAAAATTTTTAAAAAAAAAAAATTTTTTTTTTTTTTAAAACCCAAAAAAAAAAGGGGGGGGGGGTTTTTTTAAAATTAATTTTTTTTAAACCCCCAAAAAACCCCCAAAACCCCTTTTTTTTTTCCCCGGTTTTTTTTTTCCCCGGGTTTTTATTTTTTTTTTTTTTTTTTTTTTAAAAATTTTTTGGCCAAAAAAAATTTTTTTTTTTTTTAAATTTTCTTTTTCCAAACCAAAAAATTTTAAAAATTTTTTTGGGTTTTTTTTAAAGGTTTTTTTTAAAAAAAAAAAAAATTTTTTTTAAAAATTTGGGGAAATTTTTTCCGGGAAACCCAAAAATTAATTTTTTTTTTTTTTTTTTAAAA
Organism: Chrysanthemum lavandulifolium; assembly: GCA_022545495.1. Lineage (NCBI taxonomy): Eukaryota > Viridiplantae > Streptophyta > Magnoliopsida > Asterales > Asteraceae > Chrysanthemum > Chrysanthemum lavandulifolium. Next base: position 42,648,707 of record CM040245.1, on the reverse strand, counting down.
AATTTTTTTTAAAAAATTTTTTTAAAAAAAAAGGGTTTTGGTTTTTTTTCCATTAACCAAAAATTTTTCCCCAAAAAAAATTTTTTCCTTTTTTTCCCCCCATTTTTAAATTTTTTTTTCCCTTCCCCCCCTTTTATTATTTTTAAATTTTTGGGGGGCCAAAAAAAAAAACCCCCTTTTTTTTTAAAAATTTTCAAAAAAAAATTTTTTAAAATTTTAAAAAAACCCCAAAAAAAAAGCAATTTTAAAACCAATTTTCCTTTTTTAAAAAAAAATTTAAAAAAAACAAATTTTTAAAATTTTTTTTTTTAAAAAAAAAAAAAAAAAATTTTTAAATTTTTAAAAATTTTTTTCCAAAAAAAATTTTCAAAAAAATTTTTAAACCCCTTTTTAAAATTTTAAAATAAATTTTTTTTAAAAAACCCTAAAAAACCCCCTTTTTTTTTTTCCCCCCTTTGGGGGCCCCAAATTAAAAAAAAATTTTAATTTAAGAATTTTTAAATTTTTTTAAAAAATTTTTTTCCCCCTTTTTTAAACCCAATTTTTTAAAAAAAATTTTTTTTTTTTTGGTTTTTTTTTTTAAATTAAAAATTTTTTTTTTTTTTAAAAAACAAATTTTTAAAATTTTTGGTTTTAAAATAAAAAGGGGGGGGGCCTTAAATGTTGGGGGGGGGAAAAACCTTTTTAAAACCCTTTTTTTAAAATTTTTTTTTAAAAACCCCCTTTTTCCCCTTTTTTCCCCCGGGGGGGGTTTAAGGCAAAAAGGGGTTTTTTTTCTTAAAATTTTAAAAAAAAAATTTTTTTAAAAATTTAAAAAAAAAAAAAATTTTTTTTAAAATTTTAAAAAGGGGAAAAAAATTTTTAAAATTTTTAAAAAAAAATTTTTTTTTTTTTTTTAAAAAAAAAATTTTTTTAAAAAAATTTTTTTTAAAAATTTTTTTTTTTAAAAAATTTGGTTTAAAATTTTAAAATTTTTTAAAAAAAAATTTTTTTTTTAATTTTTTTTAAAAAGGGTTTTTTTTTTGGAAATTTTTTTTTAATTTTCCAACCAAAATGGAAAATTTTGGGTTTAAAAATTTTTTAAAAAAAATTTTTTTTTTTTTTTAAAAATTTTTTTTTCCTTTTAAAAATTTTTCCTTTAAAGGGGGAAATTGGGGGCCCCCGGGGGGGAAAAAAATTTTCCCCCCAAAAATTTTAAAAAAAAAAATTTAAAAGGAAAAACCCTTTGCCCAAAAAAAAAAAAAAACCCCAAAAAAAAATTGGTTTAATTTTTCAAAATTCCCCAAAAATTTTTTTTTTTTGGGTTAAAAAAATTTTCCTTTTTAAAAAAATTTTGGGGTTTGGGAAAAAAAAATTTTTAAAAAAACCCCCTTAAAAATTAAAAAAAAAACCAAACCGAAAATTTTAAAATTTTTTTTTTAAAAAAATGGGGTTTTTTAAAAAAAAAAAAAAAAAAAATTTAACCCCTTTTTTTTTTTTTGGGGGTTTTTAAAAAAGGTTTTAAAAATTTCCCCTTTTTAAAAAAATTTTTAAAAAAAAAATTTTTTTTTAAATTTGGGAAAATTCTTTTTTTAAAAAATTTAAAAAACCCCCCAAGGGAAAAACCCCCCCCTTTTTTTTTTAAAATTTTTTTTTAATAAAATTTTTTTTTTTCCCAAAATTTTTTTTTGGGGTTTGGGGAAATTTTCCCTTTTTTTTTTTTTTTTTTCCCAAAGGGGGTTTTTTTTTTTTGGGGGTTTTTTGGGAAAAATTTTTAAACCTTTGCCCTTTTTTTTTTCCTTTTTAAAAAAAAGGGGGTTTTTTTTTTGGGGCCTTTAATTGGTTTTTAAAAGGGCGGGAAACCCCCTTTTGGGGGGGAAAAAAAGGGTTTCCCAAAATTTTTTCCCTTTTTTTTTTTTTTTTTGGGAAAGGTTTAAAACCTTTGGCGGGGCCCCAAAAAAGGGGGGGGGGGAAAAAAAAAAAAAACCCCGGTTTTTTAAAAAAAAAAGGTTTTAAAGGAAAAAAAAAAAAAATTTTTTTTTAATAAAAATTTTTAAAAAAAAATTTTTTTTTTTAAAAAAATTTTAAAATTTTTTAAAAAAAATTTTTTTCCCCCCCTTTTTCCCCCCTTTTTTGGTTGAAATTTTTCCTTTTAAAAACCCGGGGCCCCCAAAAAAGGGGGCCCTTTTTTTTTATTTTTAAAAACCTTTTTTTGGGGTTTTTTTTAAAAAATTTTTGGGTTTTTTTTTTTTTTTTTTGGGTTTAGGGGAGGGTTTTTAATTTAAAAAAAAAAAGGGGTTTTGGGGAAACAATTTTTTTTTTTGGGTTTTTTTTAAAATTTTTTTTTCCCCCGGGAAAAGGGTTTTTTTTTTTTTAAAAAAATTTTTTTAAAAATTTTTTTAAATTTTTTTTCCCCCTTTTTAAAACCCCGTTTTTTTTTTTTTTTTCCTTTCCCTTTTTCCTTTTTTTTTTGGGGGGGGGGGGGTTCCAATTTTCCCTTTTAAAATCCCATAAAAAAGGGTTTTTTTTTTTTTTTTTAAAAAAAAAAAAATTTTTAAAAGGTTTTTAAAAACCCAAAATTTTGGGTTTTTTTTAAAAAATTTTTTTGTCCTTTAAATTTGAAAATTTTAAAAGGAAAGGGTTTTTTTTTTTTAAAAATTTTTTGGGATTTTTTTAAATTTTTTTTTTTAAAAAAAAATTTTTTTAAAATTTTTTAAATTTTTTCCCCCAAAAATTTTTTTTAAAAAAAAAATTTAAATTGAAAAAAAAAAATTTTTTTAAAAAATTTTTTTCAAAATTTAAAAAATTTTTATTAAAAAAATTTAAAAAAAAAAGGGGTTTTTAAGGGTTTTTAAAAGGGGGGGTTTTTTTAAAAATTTTCAAAAAATTAGAATTGTTTAAAAAAAAAAATTTTTTAAAATTTAAGTTTTCCTTTTTTTTAAAAAAAAAGGGGTTTTCCCTTTTTTTTTTAAAAAAAATTTAATTTAAAAAAACCAAAAAAAATTAAAGATTTTTTTTTTTAAAGGTTTTAAAAAAAAAAATTTTTTTAAAAAAAAATTTTTTTTTTTAAAAAACCCCTTTTAAAACCCCTTTTTTTTAATTTTCCCCTTTTTTTTTTAAAAAAAAATTTTTAATTTTTTTTTTTCCCCCCTTTTTTTTTTTTATTTTTTTTTTTTTTAAAAATTTTTTTTTTAAAAAATTTTTTTAAAACCCAATTTTTTTTTTAAAAACCAAACTTTTTAAAAATTTTTTTTTTTGGGGGGGGAAAAAAGGGGGGGTTTTTTAATAAAATTTTTTTAAAAAGGTTTTTTTTCCTTTTTAAAATTTTTTGGGTTTTGGAATTTTTTTTTTCCCCGGATTTTTTTAATAAACCTTTTGGGAAAAAAAATTTTTTTTTTTTGGAAAAAAAAATTGGTTTAAACAAAAAATTTTTAAAAAAACCCCTTAAAATTTTTGGAAAAAAAAAAAAAAAAAAACCCAAACCCCTTTTCCTTGTTAAAATTTTTTAAAAAATTTTTCCAAAATTTTTTTTAAAAAATTTTAAATAAAAATTTTAAAAAAATTTTTTTTTTTTTTTAAAAAAAAAAAACCCCTTTTTAAAAAAATTTTTAAAAATTTTGGAAAAATTTTAAAAAATGAATCCCCTTTTCCTTTATTTTTTAAAAAAATTTTTTTAAAAATTTTTTAAAAATTTTTTTTGGGGGGTTTTTTAAAATTTTAAACCATAATTTTTAAAATTCCAAAAAAAGGGGGTTTTAAACCCCTTTTTGGGGGAAAAAGGTTTTTTTAAATTTGGAAAAATTTTTTCCCTTTTTCCCCTTTTTTCCCCGGGAAATTTTTCTTAAAATTTTAAAAAAAATTTGGAAAAATTTTTTTTTGGGGCCCTTTTTGGGGGGGAAAAATTTTTTTGTTTTTTGGGGGGGGTTTTAAAAACCTTTAATTTGTAAAAAACCCCTTTAAATTTTTTTTGGGTTTTTTCCTTTTTTAAAAAATCCTCTCTGATCTTGTGATAATAAAGTGCTATTGCTTCTCATGCAACAACATTCAACACTCAAGAGCAAAGCATATCGACATTCGACATCATTTCATCGTGGAACAAGTGGAAAAGGTGTGGTGGAACTATATTTTGTGAGGTGCGAATATCGCTAGCGAACATCTTCACCAAAGCTCTTCCAAGAGAACGTTTGAGTTTATTCTTCCACGACTTGGTTTGAAAAGCCTTCAACCGAAACTCTCAAACGCCTTCGGAGGAAGACGAGGAGTAAAGGTTTCCTTCATCTATCTCTTGTATATATCTATTCTAAAAACAAAATACAAAATTATAAAACCTTCAAAAATCAAATAGAAAAATATAAACTTTCAAAATCCATAAAATTTGAAAATTCAAAAATCTTCAAAAAATATTGTCATTTTGTCATGTTTCTCTCGATTCGATAATATCTACGGTCTTAATGTTGTCATTCAAAGAATGACACGGACTTTAGATGTTGTTCGAATTTTATATTAAAAAAAAAAAAAAAAAAAAAAAAAAAAATCAAAAAAAATTCAAAAATCAAAAATATTTTTGGGAGAAAGAGAAACAATGGTTTATTGTCATTTTCGTGCAATAACCCGGTTTTAAAGAAAGAACAGAGCCATGTTTCACCATGTTTCAAATTCCATGCTCGATTCTATAAACATTTATCTTCGAAAACTAAATGCTTTGAAAAATAACTCGGTTTCTATTTTTGATAATCATCGTGGACTTATTTGTCAAAATCTTCATCTCTCAATCAACAACCTATGTCATTGATTGATGGGGAGAATGATTTCAATTAAATTAAAAAGTTATTTGACATTAAATTATTTTCAAAAGATATACATGCATGTTTTATCAATGGAGTTTAAAGTCTTAAAATCCGATCCTTATCGGTTCAAACGCTTTCACAATCAAGTCACATTCTCCATAAAGCTTTCAAAATCAATTTAATCTATACGAGATCACAAATCTCAAATGTTTTGATAATTGTGATCGGGGAGAATGATTTAAATTGGATTTAAACGATAATTCAAGAAATGGTTTTATAAGGATGTACATGCTGTCCTTCCCACATGTGACAAACGATTTCAAATTTTCAATGCACATGTTGAGGAGGAGCATCTATCTTAAACCTTTGATTTGTAACGTGATCATTCATCTCAATGTGCAAGTTCCCTCTAGTATGTGCAAAACTCTTTTCAAATCTCGAGGCACATATTGAGGGGGAGCAAATTTATGGAAACCTCATCCTTCCCGGAAATGCTATATCTACTTGATTTGATGTAGGAAGTGATGTTGATATCTTTTAGAAAATGGTAATCAAAGAAGTTAATTCTTTCTCTTGCCTCCGTGTGCATAACATTTTCAAATACTTGATGCACATGTTGAGGGGGAGTTCTCGTTCTAAAAATATCAAAACAATTCAGGTACAAAATGCTTTGATAATATATCACAAGTATCTGAACTGATTTTCAAATGGTTTTCAATTGGTTCCAATAGCAGATGAACAATACCAATAGACCGACCAACTCTACTTTATGTACGGTGATATAAGGATGATAAGGTTAGGTATGTGTTCCCATGATCCGCCGTAACCGGAGGGATCTACCGGGGACAATCCACTAGTTAGTGTAGAAGTCCTTAGGTATGATGATAAAAGGAGAAAAGTGAGATATGGGAAGTGTGCGGATGAGATAGAGCAAGTCATCGAACAAACCCAACAAGGTTCTTGCTATGAAATCTCGGTAAGCAATCAAGGGGTGAAGAATTAAAAGAATTGAATGAGAAAGGGTGAAACAAATAGCCCTCCATTTATTCAACCTTAGGCGTAAACCGGGTTCACTTCATATGCTACCGATGGTAACATCGGTATTGAAGACAAGACGCTATGGACCCAAAGGACGCACTTGCACTTCAACTTTCCAAACCACTCAAGTTCCTCTTAAAAGGACTTGTTTCATTCTCACGGGAACCAGACATTATCTATCGACTTTCTCTTAGAGATGGTTGATATTGAAGAAGGAGACCTCTCCCAGTCTCCGACGGGATCCAAATATGCACAAATTGAGTCTAGAGCCACGAGATCATCAATAAATCTCATTAGGACACTTTCAATGAAGACTCTGCTTTCACACAATGTGGAAAGAGATTATATCTTGAGTCCTACGCATTATCCTTGTGATATTGCGTAACATCCGAGTAATATGTATACATATTCACAATGAAGATGGAAAGCCTTCGAGCCAACATCAAACAAGCTCCTGGTAGGTGGCATGTGAGATCTATTATATGGATCAACCATGTGACAACCGAACGAAACGATGGGGCGATTCAATCTCTTGAATCAATCTCGGTTCAGTTATGGATTGACGGATACCTTTGAAAACCGGTCTTTGTGCTTAACAACTCTTTATTCAAGACATCGACCCGTGTACTCATTTTTCAAACCAAAGGTGTTTTATGATTGATAATTGATTTTCAATAAAACCTTCGTTGTATTGCAAAACAATTTTCTATCGAGCAATACACGAGTGTTTTCAAATCTCTTTTCATCAATCGATTGGACTTAAAATTACTGGTTCACTCAATCCCGTGTTGTCTTCTTTGAGATGTTCCGTTTGAGAACAACTAGAGCGGTGCGAAACCCCATCAAGGAAATTCTTGAATTATACCGATCACAGTAAAGACATGTACCGATCAACGAGTGGAACCGTGGGTCGTGGTACCTCAATTCAACGAAGTGATCAAAGACACTTTAGTGCGATTTATTGCTAATCGTTGTATGCGGTACACCCGACATTTGCAATGATCGTAATGAAGCGGTCAATCCATAGCCGCATGCTCACTTAACACATTCAACTCAAAGAAATCATGATTAGTGCATCAATGACTCGATATTTTCACTCCATGCTTACGCTTCGCCGCCAATATCATGACTCAACAAAGCTTCCGCTACTCGATGAGAAGATATCATGATCCGTAATGTGAGCATGTCGGTCCGAATGTCACAACTTCATAATACCAACACCACAATGGATGTCACGATATTTTGATAGGCGATGATCTCAAATGATGGCTCATAATTTAATATCACGTGGATCAAGAAAGACCTCCACTTAGAGAAATCAATCATGCAATGTGAAGAATCAATGACTACGAGCTTAGAAGCAAAGGACTACATCAAGAATACAAGAACAATTTTTAATGTAATATCTATTTGTATTCAATGTAATTTTGGTACATGATTGAGGTGACCTCCTTGGGAGATTGTTAGGAATTAGAAATTCCGTGTATTAAAGAGTCGGTCACCTCAAGTATATGTAATCGTTAGAAAGCTCGTAGTCATAGTTCTTTTAGGTAAGTAGTATTTAGTTAAGTAACACCGTGGAGACTGACGGTCTTTACCCACTGTATGCCCGATCCACACCCGATGTGTGGCGATTTATGTAAGACTATAAATACTCTACCTCCCAAGGTAGAGAGTTGGAGCTCATAATAATATCTTTCACTTTCTCTCACTAAGTTCCCTAAACCTCTAACTTTCTCTCTCTAAAACTCCACTTATACGCCCACTTTGTGTTATGGTTTGATGTGTATGTGAAAAGTTATAACTATCAAATCCGGTGCAACATCAGCGCACCAAGCACATCAAGATCGACATACATTTTGTTCGAGACAAGCTAGGTGGCAGCTGGTCATGTTCGTGTCCTTCATGTTCCGTCACGTTTTCAGTATGGAGATATCTTTACCAAGGGCCTTCCTTACCAGTTGTTTGTGGATTTTCTGTCCAGTTTGAGCGTTCGTAAATCTCCCGCTCCAACTGCGGGGGTGTATTAGTCTATATATGTATATGTTCTCATTGTATTTTCCTGTATAATCTCTAGTACTCAGCCCATAGGCCTTATGGCCCATTATAGTTTGTAGTAGGGCAACACCCACGTAGTGTTTGGTATGTCGTAATGAAAGGATGAATGGAAAAGATTATTATGGTGTAATGAAGAAAACATGTTTGTTTACTATAATGTAATGCAATGAATCATTACATGGAATGACTCATTACATCAAAAATCATCATTTTGATTAATTAGGGGCCCCCTTGAATCAAATTACATAAAAACCTATTTTTTTAAATACTCATTATACTAAAAAAGTTCTATCATAAAGAGGGTATTTTAGTCTTTTTATGTTGATTACATTACATTCTATTGTACCAACCAAACATGATTAATAATGGTAATGAATCATTTCATTACATCATTTACTCCATTATGTTGTCCATTCAATTCAATTTTTATTTCATTCCGTCCTACCAAACGAACCCCGAGTGTATTATTCTATATATTGACATGAATGATCAGTTTAGAGGCAAGGGGAATACCTGCCTAATTTCAATTTTAACCCGACGTACAATTTATTATCTACGACCCTTCTAAGTCGACCCATTTATAGAAAAACCTTATTGTCCCAAATTTAAATATCACCAAAACGACCCAAAACTAATGGTAAGCTATTCTACTATTCACCAAACTTATATATCAGATTATTTAACATGTTAAGATAATTTTTCATCAGGCCCATAAGCTATCATACTAGTTTAAGCACTTAATAAGCTTGTTCTAAACACTCCTTATCTTAACATAATAAACATAACATCAAAACCATAACATGAATTCTTACTAGTCTTTAAGCTATTTTCTAACACATGATTCTTGTTATACTTCTAACATAACATAATTATCAAAACCATATTTCATCATAATTCCCCATTATTTAAAACTAGGTTTACATAACCTAAAATAAGCTTAAAACACTTAATATCTTCAATTCTATCATGAACATAAAATCATAACTAAAGTTTAACTACTTACCTTTGATGGAGAATCACTTCTAACACTTTGAAGGCCTCAAAAGTTACACCAAATCACCAAGAACACAAACCCTTAATCTTGAAGAAGCCTTTGTATAATTTCTTGATAATAAAATAACTAAACTAGTTTTCCCTTCAAAATTTTCTTAGCATGCCACGTATGGAATAAGACATACACATATGTGTTTATTTTGTTTAAAATGTGAGTTTTCTTCACACTAAGGAAAGGTACTTAAGCTTATCTAGTAACTTTAGGAATTTGGCAAGATAAGTCCTTGTTAAACCTTTTGCACCGTTAGTCCCTTTTGCTAACTATTTGGCATTCTAAGGTGGTGTTTGTTTTTTAAGAGGCTCTAAATCAACTGAGGCGAAATGTCTCGAATCGACCGCATCCGAACAGGAAAAAAACTCATGTTTGAACCGCACATTTGCTTGCTCGTACATTATTTATTTATTTTTTTTTCAGCAAGAGGCAACAAGACACCCTCTCAAGTCTAGACCATTAAGATCTTGCCGCCTCGAAAGCGCTCCTCGAACGAAAAAAAAAGCAAGTCCGAACGACAAAATGTCGGCCGCGTCTCGAGCGGTTGATTAAGAGGTCATAAGAGCCTCTTTATGAAAAACAAACACCACATAAGTCCTTTCCTTTATAAAATATTAACATAAAGACTTTTCTAATTTTCTAATACCAATATATAATTCTATTTCTGAAATTTATAACAATTGGGGTGTTACAACTCTCCCTACTAGAACTGTTCGTGTCCTTACGAAAATCGTCATGAAACTATTCTGCTTAATTTCTGCCTATCTGATAAGTCTCCCCTAAATGCATGATCATTGATATTACGTATTTATGAATACTTATACTAATGCGTTCATGTAAATGCATATTTTCAAAATCCAAACCAACTTAGCGTGCATCCGTGCATGTATATATGTATCTTGATTTTTTAAAACTGAATAAAGTTAGCGTTAGGGTTTAATTTTTGAGAGGCTTTGTGAATGATCTATAGTTGTCATAGTAGGTTTTGAGACATTTGGTTTCTTTTTTTAAGTTTTACATGACTATTTTTTTGCATGGAACGAGGCCAATGGATGTTTAGATAAGTTGTTTAATACAAAAACATGATTACTTAAATTACGTGAACTATTTTCGGTACTATCCCGTTTAGTACCGTTCCGTATTAGTGATCTCGATTTTTTTTCCTCGATTCATGATTCCAGTTCCGTACCGTGTATTGAGAGTCAATATCGCCTCGCCACGGTTCCTATTCGATGTCGGGATTCGGGCCAAGTAACATATTGGATTTCACAAACACATCCACAATCACAATAAAGGCGATAGTTTAGAGGTTTTAGAGAGAAAGTAGAATGGGAGCCTTTCTAGAGAGAAAGTAAACAAAGAGAAAAGGTTAGATTAGAATGAAGGTCCAACCTCTACCTTGGGAGGTAGAGGATATTTATAGTTACATAATAACGTCCTCCTTCGGATGTGGATCGTGAATACTGATGGGTAAAGACCCATCCTTCCTCCACGGTGTTACACTAAACTATATTACACTACAAACTAACTAATTAACTACTAAATAACGTAACTAACGATAAGTCTACGAGCTAACTTATGCTAGACTATAATTGGGGTGACCGACACTTTAACATGGAATTTCCAATTCTAACAATCTCCCCAAGGAGGTCACCCCATGAAATACATTTTGCAACCTAGCATTCTATTCTTGACTTTGTTCTTGAGCTCGAGACTTCAATTCTTCAATTCCGCAATCTTTGTGCTTTAGTAGCGATTCTTCAAAGTCCGCATTGATTTGTACTTTTAGTGGAGGCCTTTAAGCGATCCACATCTTTGATGATCTTCAAGCTTTCTTTGAGATCATCACCACAAGAATCTCTCGGATCACCCAAGTGTTGCCTTCATGTGATGTTGTGACTTTCGGACCGACATGCTCACACTTTTTGGATCATGACATCTTTTCATAAGAGTAGCGGAAGCTTTACTGGGTCATGATATTAGCAGCTATCAGAGCCAGGTTATGAGATAAGCACTTGTCATGATTTCTTTAATTAAGTGTGGATGCTGTGAGCATGCGGCTTTGGATTGACTCCTCAATTCGGATCAGCTGCAACCATCCAAATGTACCTACAAACAATAGTTAACAATAAAACACACGAAAGTGTCTTTGATCACTTTCGTTGATATGAGGTACACAGCCTACGGTTCCCCGTTGATCGATTACAAGCATCGCCTGTGATCGGTAGAGTTCGAAAAACCTCCTTGACGGGGTTTCGCACTGTTATAGTCGTTCTCAAACCGAGCGCCTCAAAGAAGACAACACGGAGTGAGTGAACCAAATAATTGAGATTCACCGATTGATAAAAATTGATTTGAAAACAATCGCGTATTGCTTAGAAGAAAGAGTTTTGCAATCTGACGAAGGTTTTATGAGAAAGATCAATTTCAATCAAAATACTTTTGTATTAGAAAATGAGTACACATTCGATGTGCTAGATAATGAAGAGATTCACACATCGAACGGTTTTCCAAAAGTATTTTCAATCGATATACTTTTGTGTTTGAAAACATGAATACACATTCGATGTGCTAGAAAAGAAGATTTCCACATCGAATGGTTTTCCAAAAGTATTCGTCAATTCATTTCCTGGACCAAGGTTGATTCACGAGTGAATCGCCCCATAGTTTCTATCCAGTTGTCACAAGTTTGATCTTTAGAAAAGATCTCACATGTCACCCACCAAGAGCTTGTTTGATGTTGGCTCTAGAAGGATTTCCATCTTCATCGTGAATACTTTTACATATCACTCGGATGTTCTGGCAATACCACAAGGATAATGCGTAGGACTCTTAATATATACTTACTTTCCACGTTGTGTGAAACAGCAAGTCTTTGTTAATTTAGTATCCTAACGAGATATTGTGGATGATCTCTTGGCTCTAGACTCAATTGTGCACATTTGGTTCCTATGCCGGAGACTAGGGAGAGGGTCTCCTTCTTCAATATCAAAAATCTCTAAGAGAAAGTCGATAGATTATGTCGGTTCCCCATGAGAATGAAACAAGCCCTTTTAAGAGGAACTTGAGTAGCTTGGGAAGTTTAGTGCAGTGCATCACTGGGTCCATGATGTCTTGTCTTCAATACCGGTGTTACCTTAGTAAACACCAGAGCATATGTATTGAACCCGGTTTACGCCTAAGGTTGAATTATTGGAGGCTATTTCTTTTCACCCTTTTCATATTCATTTCTTTTTCATTCTTCAACCCCTTCATTGCTTACCGAGACTTCATAACTAGAACCTTGTTGGGCTTATTCCATTACTAGCTCATCTCGATCCGCACTCTTCCCATTTCTCATTTTCTCCTTTTTTCATCATACCTAAGGACTCTACACTATCTAGTTGATTATCCTCGGTAGATCCCTCCGGCTCTGGCGGGATCATGGGAACGAATACCTAACCTAACCATCCTTATAACTCCATGCATAAAATAAAATGGTTGGTCTTTTGGTGCGTTCATTCTTCCTTGAAACCAATTGAAAAATCATTTGGAAAAATCAATCAAGGTACTTGTGATACGAGATCAAAGCATTTTGTACCTTAATAGTTTTGATCATTTAGAAAACCTCCCCTCAACATGTGCATTATGTATTTTGAAATCGTTTAGCACATGGAGGCAAGAGGACTTTAAAATATTTTCTTTGATCACAATTTTCATAGAAAAGCCATTTGATTTTCTTGGTAAATTCTCCCCTCAATATGTGCGTAGGATATTTGAAATCATTTTATCACATAGAGGAAAGAGTTCATTTGAAGTACATCCACGATCACAAATTCCATTAAGAAACCATTTAAAACTCAATCAAGGTACTTTATGTTAAAACATAAAAGCATTTGCACCTTGATAGTTTATTTTCTTTTGAAATGCTTCCCCTCAATATGTGCTTCGAGATTCGAAAGCGTTTAGCACATATGAGAGAGCAGTATGCACACTTAAATCAAAACGATCATTTTTTTTCAAATTTCATTATTAAATAACAAATTCTCCCCCGATCAAAAATATCAAACCCTTTGAGATTTTGGATCCCAAGTGATTTAATAAGGTTTAGAAAACATGGGAGAATATGTGCCTGATTTAAAAACTAATCTTGTTTTTGGATAAATGCTCCCCCTCAACATGTGCAATTATGTATATTGAAATCGTTTGGCACATGGAGGCAGGAGTGCCTTTGAAGGACTAAAACCAATTCCATTCAAACATATTTGAGATTTAAATCACGATCTCTCCGCCGATCAAAAATTTCAAACCATTTGAGATTTGTGATCCCAAAAGATTTAAATCATTTAGAAAAATTTGGGGAAAGACGTGGCAAGATTTAATTTTGAAAGATGATGATAGGAACATATTTAGACATTAAAGATTGTTAGTGTCGGTATGATAGTTTTAAGAGATCTTTTAAGTAAACCAAACAATTTCACAATCAAACAAGAACGAGTAAAAATTTCATTTTGAAAGATCTTTGAGTTTTAAAGAAAAATCATACCATGACATAACATTAAATCTTTAGATCACCACTTTATTTTGTACAAACGGACTTTTTGATGAAATAACGTTTGAAAATATTTAATTTGAAATCACTTAAGATTTGACAACATAAGGTCCGGTTGATTTCAAAACTTTGAATCCGATTTATTTTCAAAACAATATATTTCCATTTTCAAAACAATTTTTTTCAAAGTTTTAGAAAAATGGTATCATCACTATTATCCCTGCACAATATACGTTAGGTGGTTAAGCCACTTTTGTTGTTGTTGCTGTAAGGCAGGAAGAAAACCGTCTGCTGATGCAGTGAGACTTCTGACGTTGCATTTGTTATGCCAACTCTCCATAGAGGTCCAATTAAGCTCCGTTTCTTCATTTGATGATGAAGAAAACCATCTACTGATGCAGTGAGACCTCTTACGTTGCACTTTATCATGCCAACTTTCCATAGAAGTCAAATTAAGCCCCGTTTCTTCATTTGTCAACCCAAGATATAGTTACCCTTTCCTTTCGGCATCCAATCGACATAATTTGTGGGATCCGGATCGGGAACATTCTTATGAACCATGATATCTCGCATGCGTTGTTAGTAAACATACAAACCGATATATGGTGGTGGACAACACCCAAACAACAATCGACTAATAAAAGTCAATCCAACATATCAATCGGTTCATATAAGGCATGGGAATAATGTGTTTCATCAAACTATAATCATCTAATCCTAACAATCATATCCTAAATTCCTAGTCCTTCGACATAGGCAAATATCATTTTTATTAAGCACGTGGGATAATTAAGAAAGCCCGTTAGATGATATAGATTTGAAAACATTATCCCCCTCAATCAATGACTCAATTTTTTAAAAGTTTAAAAGCGCTGAAGTCATTGATTGAGTTTTCAATTATTTGAAAACTACGAATATGATTGATTTTCAAGCAACTCAATTACCACCATTTTTAAAAACAACAAATATTTTTCAAGAATTTTAGACGGAAAAATATTTGTGTAGAAACATCGATCTTTTGACGACATGCTTTCCTTGTTTTGTTTTAGGATAAGTGCATGAAATTTTGAAAAATGGTTGCTATGCTCAAATAATAGCAAGCCATAGTTTTAAGCACGGGTTCTGATCAAGTAGCGCAAGTCATTTTTAAGTGCGGGTTATAGTCGAAATAACTGTAAGCCATATTTTGAGACATGTTTAGAAAGAAATATTTACACCTCCTGCTCGAACTTCATCTATGGTCGCGTGCCATTGTTGAATGAAATTTCTAAGACCGTAGATGTTATCGATACCAGAAGACATGTCTTTGAAGAACAATATTTTTGGTATTTTTCAAATTTTCTGATTTTTATGGGTTTTTGTAGGTTTTAAATTTTTCTCTTTTCTTTTTGTTGGTTTTATATTTTTGTATTTTGTTTTACGATAAAATATGTACAGATAGAATAATAGTTTAAGAAGATGATGATACAAGTACCAAGATAGGAAATCGTTCAAGACTTTGTAGAAGAAAGAAATCAACATCTCTTAAACTTTCACCACCAAAGCATTCGAGGCTTCTAAGAAGATCGTCGAACATGAGCCTTTTCAATTTGAATCTTTGGTAACTTCTCCCCAAACCGAAAACATCGAATAAAGACCATTTCCATATGAAGTAGAGTTGAAGACAAAGCGGTCTCATTGAATGAAGCTCAACACCCGAAGAAGACGAAAACACCAAGTAACAAGTTGAAACATGGATCATCATTGCGGTTATCAAACGTGAAATAAATGATTAAGTTCGAGATCACATGAACTTGTTGTGCATCCCGATGTACACATTACTCTTTGAGATTGAGCGCTTGTCTATTCTGGGAACCATATATCAACATCTTCATTTTACCAAGTGCATTCGGTTATCTTCCATATAACCAATCACCCATTATGTACACAAGTACCCAACCAAAGTAGAAACAACGACATCACAAGAACTTTATCATCGGAATCATCATAACATTGTGTACATGAAACACTAACCGGAAGCACTTTATCATAAGTCATGTAGAAGATGTCGGTAAGCAATATCATCTCACGTTCCAAATATTCTTCTCATATTTCTTTTCATCAAGGTGAGTTAACACATACCGAAAGTATCCAGATACCACTTCCTCCTAAATGGTTGGAATAACACACCAAAGGCTATGAGTAAACACTGAGTTTCTCTACGGTTATGATATTTGTCTTTCCCGTGATTACTTCAATAGAGAAGAAGTATTAGTTTCATCACGTGTACTGTGTTTAGATGTATGTCTCCTTCCCCCTTGCAGGTTTTGATACCTTAGCAACACGTTATACGTCCAGGTACTTGAAATCTTTTGAGAAGAATACCATAAGCTCAATTACATCTGTGAAAGTCAACTTGCTGAAAAGTGTGAGCAAGTCTAATTGGGGATTAAATCAGACATTTCAACCTCCCCCAATTAGTGCTCTCCCCTAAACCGACAATCTTTTGATAAATGCCTTGAATAAGAAGAAGTCTTGAGATCGTTAAATGCAACTCGTCTTTAGTCTTTTAACATGTAGCAGAAAATGAAGAACCGACTGTAGACACGACCTTCTTCAATATTGTCCAATTGGGGAATAGATAGTTAACATGTCCATCTCTCCAAGAAAGCATCCCAATTAACTTACATATTGCAATTCCCCTTAACTAACATCCCTCCTAATAAAACAGAAAGATGTTCATCAAGAAAATTAGCAATCAGCCCGCAACAAACGCACGAAATGGTAATACCAAGCAACCAATCACATCAAACAAGAACAAGAGGTTGTTCGGAATCATCATGTTGATGTGCACGTGAAGCATTAAACGGAAGCATTTGTCTTTAAACTCATCAGCCCATGTGAAGATGTCAACCAACGGCTCTTAGAAGAAACTCCATGTAACGATGACCTGATAAGAAGAAGCTTGGTTCTTACATGAGTTAGGAGCCGTTTGACCATTTATTCTCTAATATTAATCAACCATACAAAAATTCACACTTGTCCCCTCAAGAATTGCATACGGAGATGCCATTCTTGATTAAGTAAGTGAATATCATCCAAAAGTATTCTATTCACACTTCTCCCCCCCAAAATTTAGCACATGATGTCGCCATCATCATTATAGTTGAGCAAGTGGAATAAGAAAACAATCAACAGTAGCCCGGTTCACTTGATAATCGAAAGCGCATGGAAAAAGCATGAAGCATGTTGACGAGAATGGTCAAACGAAATGAATCCTCAGAAATAGCAACACATTATACATACCAAATATTCTTGAAATAGAGAAGAACAACAATTAGCTCAAATGAATCCTGTGAGAATCAACTGCTAGAGAAACTCTCTCTGACTATCTTTATCAACCCATATGTAGACAATTTGAAGTGACCACTAATGAAGAACATCCGATATACCAAACTTGAAACTGAAGTCAAATTCCCACATTTGTATCTTAAGCTTGCACTTAATAATGGAAGAATGGTGTGGGAGAATTTATGCTTCAAGCAAATTTATAAGTACTCACTACTCAAGCAAAGTATGAGACATTAACACCTCTTGCGATTATCTACACCGTCATATCGTGTGACATCGAGTAAAACAAAGTAACTCCTAATAGTGATAGTTAACCGGGCCTTCAACCATCCACCTCATTGCGGTAACTAGATAACCCAAGACTTCAACTCAAATTCTTAAGCCCGAGCAAGTTATCAAATAAGAACACGCCTTTGTGAATGTCAACTTCAACCTCAAATAAGTGATAAATGAGTAACTTCGAAGTAATCAACTTGTGTCAAATGTCGAACATGTGAATAAACATACAATCGGATGAACATTGATCTGGAAGATTTACCAAAAATGCATTCTTCCTTAAGGTATACATGTAGAAACTGATCTGGAAGATTTACCAAAAATGTCTTCTAGCGGATGAGGTAGTCATTTTCCTTAATGTTCATGTGGTTGATTTATAGCATGCACAATGAGAGGAACAATAATCCGTGAATATTTGGCAAAGGAATACCAAAGAGCGGATCATTATTCAATAGTGCATCTACAATATCATGATAGTCATTATCAACGCCTTGTGAAATAACTGGAGGTAATGTTTCTTGAGGATTCCGAGAAGTACTTCTTAGATGGTGAACCGGTTGAGTCAAGGGAACCAAAGCATGAGCTTGAAACTAGAGGATCAACATTCGTTGGAGGTTGGAAGTACTCATCAAACATATCTTGAACCAATGAATCCCAAGCAATGAATCCCGGTTATCCTTAGTAAGTGAAGCATTAGGCGTTGAAGGAGAGTCAAATGACCATAAATCAAGGATCCATCAACATGTAGTATATGCACTCTTTCCCCTCAAAATTGCATCCGAAGTTGCCATTTTGATTTGAACAAGTGAATGAGAATATACACCAATGAACGAGATCCACTTGAGAGTTGAAAGAGCGTGGAAAAACATGAAGCTTGTTGATGAAGAATGTCGATGAGAATGGTCATACACATGAAGATTTCACTTCTTTTGAAGATAAAGCGATCAAGCGTACACCTTTCTTTTCTTTGAGGAATGGGGCTCAAGTGTTATCTGCAGACGCCATAATGATGAAGTACGAGTCCCGAATCGATGTGAGCAGGCGTCATAGCCGAATGAATATCAAGATTGAGTTACTTGAACCCGTGAGTTATGAGATATCAATCCATTTGTAATCCATACTTTAAGCCATCCATGTAGTGAAGGATCAAGTATACGCAATTGAGTAAGGACTACCGCACTAATATTACAAAATTGATTGCATATATTTTGGTTAGTGACATTAGTATCCAAACCCTTTGGGGTTTCACAATCAACCTTGATTTTGTCATTGGTAAGCGACTTTCGGTAGGTATCCACCTAAGTCCAAAGATCCTTAAACATTCTACCGACGGTATCCACTTATGGCAAGGTGCGGGATTGTTAGCTACTTATGCATAGTGAAAGACTTATCCTTATTCCTAGTTTCCACAGATTTAGCAGTTGGTATCCATCTAGGCGAAGATTTTGGTTTGTTTTGCTTCGTATGCACAGTAGATGACTTAGTGAAAATCCTAGACTTAATAGGTTGAACCTTTGTATGAGTATTTACCTTCTTTAGGGATTTCGAAAAACAATTATCATGATTTGCCTTAAAGATGCATTTCAGACAATTTGAGCAAACAGCTTGTTTGGATTTAGAAAATGATCTAGAGTTCTTAGAGTGATCTGCTATGGGAATAGATTTATTCGAAACGCAACTACTCTTAGATACAAGACAATCCCTAGTCTTTAGTTTATTGTTCCTAGGTAATGGTTTAGAACTACTAGCAGTGCCTTGAAATTTCGAAGAATTCATCACCCTAGGTCTTGCATATAAAATTCCGTCTTTTGAATCTGTGCCTTCTTTCTAGCCATTTCTAGATAAGAGTTCTTATACAAGTCATTCATAACATTTTTACTAGGCAAGTAAGGTGAAGTGACTGGTTTTGTCAAAACTTGTTTCGCATCAACTTGGGAGGCAAACCGCGTTTTTGAAAATTTTGGTCGTTCGGATCTAAACGCATTCGGTTGTCTAATAGCTGGTTTGCCCAAGATTGATGGTTTTGCAAAATTCGTGTTCACACTATTCCCTATTGTTTTTCGAGCTCATTCTTTAAGGCAACTATTGTGAAACTCTTATCCTGAAGTTGAGCTTTGAGTTCATCAATATTGGCAATCAAAGAGTTTGTTTGTTCCAATGACTTAATTCTAGCTTCTTTGACAGAGTCACTTAGTTCTATGTGATGCATACTCAATGACTCATTTTCCTTTAGTAATTTGGCCACACAAACCGCTAATTCATCATTTCTCATTTGAATATCATAAATAGCATTAACATCAGAATTACTTGTAACCAAATTACTTTTCACATGCATATTAGGAATATGTTTCTTCAAATTTTTGATAGTTGACTTTTTGTCTTGAAGTTGAGCTTTCAAAGTGTTAATTTCAAAAAGTTCATGGAATTCAGGAAGTTCCGGATTTTTACATGGTTTGTTAAGTTGAAAACTTTCTTCTTTACTCGTACATGAGTTCTTGAACAATTTGTTGCATCATTCTTTGTTGTCTCTGTTATTCGCATTCAAAGAACACCCGATTCTTCAACCGATACATTACCCAACTCATCACAACATTCATCAACAACACACGGACTCTCATCTATTATTTCATCTTTCGAGTAACTTCCTCAATATACTTATCCACATTATCCATGCGATGGATAAGTGTCTCTATGAACACGCTAATTTCCATTCTGTGTGTCTCTTGAAAGACATTTCGGTCATGTCTTGATCATAATCGATGTAAATTCCCTACTAATGAATGACCGAAATTGGTTGTGGATCACTTGAAGTGCGAAAGACCGAACTATCCTTTTGAACCTTTTCTTTATCAAGTTGTTGTTCCAATTGTTCTAAGTTCAACGAGAATGTACCCGTTAATGTGGATAAATCTTGACGGAAAAGGCAATACATGTTTGTTCCGTTGTTGTGGGTAGAAGTAACATGAGGTGAGAGTGAAGTTGTTGATAGGGTATAATGCAACATTCCTTTTGCATGGCATTCTCGTAGCATTAGCAGTGCAATTCATTCTCATTGTACTCGTAACATGAAGATCTCACATCCTCATTGATTAATTCAAACATCATTAACCGCTCGATGTAGCATACATTATCATTGTTGTCCACAACATCATACAATTTAAGTACTTCCAAAATCACTGGGTCGAAGTGTAAGACATGATGTTGTAGTATGCACGGATTTTACAAGTCTATGATTTAAACCGAGAAATAGAATCTTCGGGATTTTACTAAAATCAAGATCAAACCGTTAAGCAATGACCAATGGAATGTGTTAAGATGACTGATGGATCGACACAATGAAAGAAAATTGTATGTTAGGACATATGATTGTTTGAAGGATTAGCAGAGATGTTGTTTGGTTGAGATTTGGATTGGTTTATGCCCGTTTTTACGGAGAAATTTAGGTCAAAAAACATAAAAACCTCAATAACTTCTGTTCAGAGCGGATTTAGGCCTCGAAGGTTGACCCTTTATTTCATTCGGCGTGCCATTCTCCTTATTCTCACAGTCGTTTTGATGGGTAGAACGCTAAAAACAGAGTTACGGTTCAAAAGTTATGGCCGTTTGAAGTTTTGTCGGGAAAAGTCAACAAGTCGCTAGCAAGACAAGTCGCTAGAGTAACCAAGTCGCTAAACACAAGTCGCTATGAACCAAGTCGCTAAACACAAGTTGCTAAAGCAACAAGTCACTAAGCTGACAAGTCGCTAAAGAGCAACTCGCTAAGTAGACAAGTCGCTAAGGAACAACTCGCTGAGAGGTCAAGTCGCTAAAGAGTAAATGGCTAGTAACAACAAAGACAAGTCGCTAGAAATAATAAAGACAAGTCGCTACGTCAACCAAGTCGCTAGCCGAAGTGGTGTCTCCATTACTTTGTACTGTTTGTCGGCTTGTCTCAATAGACAAGTCGCTAGAGCTCAAATCGCTACCTTTTAAACTACAAGTCGCTACCAACTTATGAAGCAAGTCGCTAGGAAGAAAAACTTAAACACAACCCTTTTCAAACTAAAACAAGCTCAACCACAGTTATTCAAGCTTTCCAAATCAAAACCCAAGCACTTACAATGATTCTAAACACAAAAGTACACTCAAAATTCAAACTTTAACACAAGAAATGATCCAAATGATGCTAAAACCACTAAACTTTTTCAAACCCAAAAACCATATAAAACCACTAGAAATCCAAGGATATGTAAGAGAGATTATCAAACCTTGGCTCTGATACCATTTGTAACATATTAGATTTCACAAACACATCCACAATCACAATAAGGGCGATTGTTTAGAGGTTTTAGAGAGAAAGTAGAATGTGAGCCTTTCTAGAGAGAAAGTAAACAAAGAGAAAAGGTTAGATTAGAATGAAAGGTCCAACCCTACCTTGGGAGGTAGAGGGTATTTATAGTTACATACTAACGTCTTCCTTCGGACTGTGGATCAGGCATACAGTGGGTAAAGACCTGTCCTTCCTCCACGGTGTTACACTAAACTAATCTACGCTACTAACTAACTAATAAACTAACAAATAACGTAACTAATGATATGTCTACGAGCTAACTTATGCTAGATAATTCTTGGGGTGACCGATACTTCACTATGGAATTTCTAATTCCTAACATACCCCCAACCCACACACCAAACATGTTATTTCTCACAAATATTACTCACACAAAAAAACACACTATTAACACTTTCTCTCTCTAAATGAAGACTTCAAAATAAAACTAAAACATCACAAATCATCCAATCTTAACCGTCAAAATCAAAGAAAACACATAAAAGTGAACAAATCAAGGCAATCAAAACCAGATTCAGAAAAAAAAGGTATGAAGATTTTTTATTAACAATTTGTTGTGATTTTATTTTTATATTTCTGTTTTTGATAGTGTTTATGAAGATTTTTTTTGCTTGTTTGTTGATTTTAGTTGCTTATTAATATATATACATGTGATACAAAAAAAATGAATTTGTTTTGGTGTGATTTTTATTGTGATTGTGACATGCTTTTGGTTGTGTTTTTAGTGTTTACATTTGGTTGAGTTTTGAGTAAAACACTTTGTATACATGGATGCACACCAAGTGTTTGATGAAATGTGAGTGAAAGTATCATCGTGCAAGATCACCGGTGATATTTGAAGTTGAATTGTATATATGTATTATCACTAGTGATATTTTTATTATCACTTGTGAAATTTTTGTTTATTTGATAGGTTTTTGTTTACTTGTTAAGATTTATTATATGTAATGTATAATCTCATTTTCATATTTTATTGTTATTGTTTTGTAATCATAGTTAAACTTTTTTTTTGCTAAAATTTTTGATGATATACTATTTCTGTGAGTAAATGCGCCCGTCGTCAATCAAATTTTGACTCAATCTCCGAGATTCATAAAAGTAAAGGTATATTGTAACGTATAAGCATGTTTCATTTAGAAGAATTAAGCGTGATAAAACCACGAATGTATGCGGCATACTTGATTTAACATTTAGCTTATGTATTGTATCACGGTGATACATACACATTCGATAGAATGTGTATGTATACTTTCGAGAATGTTATAATCGTATCCCTAAAAACACGGATATTTATTCTACAATATGAACACTTTGTTGTTTTGTAGATTTTAGTAGTTTATTGCGGGATTGTTGTGAAGGTTAGATGATTATTGTGATAATATGAGAGACTTAGAGGCTAAAATAAATATTGTGTTGTAACATGCTTTTGTTAGATTTGTGGTAGATATATGTGCATAATGGATAGATTGGGCATGCTTGATATGTTTAAAAGCGGCATTTGACTCTAGTATTAGTTGGTAGTATATCACCTACAATACAATGCATTTCAATGATTGCTTATTGTTAGTACATCACATGTGATACAACAGTTGCAACGATTGCTTAGTTGTAGTATATCACATGTGATACAACGATTGTAATGATTGCTTGTTGGTAGTATATCACCTACTATGATATTTGATGGCGATACTTATTCAATTTATATATCACGATGATATTAAAAACAATGAACTATTCATACACTAACATGGTATATATTTTATGCGATTTGAATATCAAGAGTAAAAGAAGCAAAAAGCGGGGGTTGAAGGTAAAGGAAAAGACCTTTGCTAAAAAATAACAAAGTCAAAGCGAAGAAGTGAACAAAGGAACAACATCATCACCGACAACACTAACAATACCAAGCAAATTAACAAAATCACCGCTAGACATTTAAGCTTGGAAAACACAACAAGAACAAAAAGCGAAGCAGTTTCACCACCAACAACTCTTGAAAGAAACATATGTGATATCACCGTGATATAACATGATCTACAACCACCAACACCACCAACATGAATTGTTGAACTGAAAGCAGCGCATGTAAGAAAGCAAAGACAATTGCGAAAAAGAAGAAGATGAAATGAAGAAGAAGAGGTCGTAAACTAAAAAGAATGAAGTGGGAAAGAAGACAAAGGAGGGATGCTCATAAAGGCGGCAAGAAGAAAGTTGTAGAAAATAAAAGACAAAAGCATCAATTAGTAATTTTCTTTTCTTTGCATAAATTGTAATTTTCTCTTGCTACTTAAATTGTAAACAATGGTAATTTATATTCAGTTGTAAACAATGGTTTTGGTTTATCTGATATAACCTTCTTTCGGTAATTTTATTAGATTATCACAAGTGATATTAATGAAAAGTCACTTAAAAATACCGTTGACTTCATGAAGAAAACTATGAAAATAAAAACATGACATATTCTCAAAGTCAAACAAGAATAGGATTAATTAAGCAATACTTTTGAGTAACATAACGATTCATATTCTCAAAATCAGTCATGATTAACAACAACAACACCACATCCGACATCATCAAATCGCACATCATCTTCTTCATCTAGAACTAACATTAATAATAGCAACGGTAATTCTAACGCACAAATACAAGGAGTGCGAAACCGAATTTAAACACATAAATAATGTAAACATTTCATCATTTTCATGCTTTATCACAAAGTGTTAAAATGACAAAATATTCCATAAACTCACAAAGACCTTATAAAATTAATTCCGATTATTTATCACAAGAGATACATAACTTCTAATTTATGACAAAAGCGGGGCTTGGGACCGGAAGCTCGATTGCAATTACTTTTCGCATAGCACCATCTTGACCGATTCACGATGATAGTTGGATAATGCACAAAAGCTTTCTTGAATGCTTGGAGTAACCATACACAATTGAAGAGTTTCGTTCTTAAGTAGACCGGAACCAACGAGAACACATCTCCGGTGATTGTCAATTGCGATAAAGGCACAAAAACCATCATGTACCGGAAGAGAAATATCTCGGTGATAATATATACAAAATGTACAAAAACAATGAAATCTCACGGAGATATAACAAATTAAAAAGCATGCTTGTTTGTTTTGTATGTGTCATAAAAGAGCGATATCATTAAACTATTTGTGATTGCAATTTGCAAAAAGCGGCTCCATCAAATGAAAGAATCAACAACAACTGCGGTGTGGTTAAAAAAACACAATGACTCCACAAAACAAATTGAAGAAGCTCAAACAACTTTGATATCACCGTGATATCATAACATCCTCCATTACCACAAGCGATTCAACAAAATAAAGAAAGGCGACACACTGTGATATCATAGGTGATAGCACTTGTGATATCACTGTGATATCACCGTGATACAACTAAGAAACCAAACAATACGAGAAAATCGAAAAGGAGAAAAATGTAACCTCAAGTACAACACACTGGGTCTTCTTATCTTACGCAATTAAGCGAATTACATGATTTCAAAGCAGGGGTTTAAGTTGTAATCAACAACCTTTCTTGTGAACCTTTCTTTTGAACTTTTCAAGTGGCGAATATATGCAATCACATAAGGATTAGACTTCCCAATCATTTCCATGTTTTTCAAATTATTTTCCTTTACAATTGTTAAGGTAAGCAGTTCTTGTGGCTTAAGCTCTAGGTCACTGCGCAATTATCGAACAATACATCAAATTTGCATCACCTTAGATGTAGAGTGATGGAGAAAGCAAAATTCAAAACACACTAAAAATAATTCAAAAAGAAGCCATTCAGAAAAATGTAAATAAGCATCAACTAATGCATCATAGGATATGATTACTCATTTACAATAACTACAATGCACTTTGATTAATTCACCAAAGCTTGTTTATTCAAATAAATATTTTTGATTTGGTTACATATATGAAATGATGGACAAACAGGAACATGTGATTGTTTCTCAACTTGTGCATCCCTCTCTTAGGAATTTTGTCAAACACATTTCATGCATCAAATTTCCATCAATTCACCCATCCCAAAATGATATCATACTAAAACCTAATGCTACTCACAATCTAAAACATAAACTTAAAGTATCAAATAAACAAAATTTCATAAGTGATAACACAAATATCACTGGTGATAATACAAATATCACTGGTGATAATACAAATATCACTTGTGATAATACACGATCTGAGTTCAACTTCAAATATCACTTTGGTGATACTATACGTCGATACATAGCAGATTGAAACAACAATCGGGCATAAAACAACATTCAAATGCGTTAAAGCAAAAATTCAACTAACGACTTAATTAATAAGCAAAATTACATGAGCAGATAACAAAATTATCAAACATTTTCATTCACATTTCATCAAACACTTGGTGTGCAACTTAAGAAGAGGAATGTTAACAACTTGATCCACATAATTAACAACCGATCAACAATATTATCAACCGCAACAATATCAATCAAATCAGCTTCTGAAACAAACGGTCCATTCAAATAAAAAAGAAGATATAAAAAAATGATGATATGATCGTGAGGTGATGATGAGATGATGATCGAAATAGTGATGGTGATTGGAATGGTGATCCAACTCGTGATGATCAACTGGTGATGATCAAAAGTGAGAGCAAGTTGGGAGGAAAACACAGAGTAAGTGTGTGAAAAAAAATTAAGCGAATGAAAAAAAGAAAAAGCTTTATATAGTTGGGAGAATTAAGGTTAAGCATAATAAATCTTAATTTAATCCTCACCATTAGATCAAAATAGATGGATGGTGAGAATTTGTCGAATTAATAGCGTCGAAATAAAAGTAACCAAATGAAAATTCCTCATGTTTTGATACGTATATATACACTTTGAACTCAAGGGTTCTTATCTTAACAAGGCTACCGTCGTTTGACTTCATATCATTTTCACATTAACAATTACCAAAAAGCTCAAAATCTAAACCGTGACAAAATATATTAAAAAATAATTAAAATATTGTATGAATATTCATTTATTTATGTATCGATATCAATTTCTCTCTGTATATATAGAAGCTCATTTATTCTACTATCTGCAAAAACATCACTCACTCAGTACACGATAATATCTCCTTGAGCCTTATAACGACAACGTCTCGCAAGTCACAGATACACAACAACAGAGTCAGCAACACAACAAAAGAGTCAGCAAAGGCGCATGACTGTCCAAAACTAGGGTTTCATTGATAAGTAAAACATGTCGGCTCATATAGGAATAGCGGAGGACATGGACGATGGAAATCGTAATGATGGGTCAGCTCGTGATCTGGAAATGAACCAGACCAACGAGCTGCCTCAGTCGATACATTTCGTCTTATCTTTCACTAACCTAACGTATAGTGTAAAGGTACGGTCTGAGTTTAGTCTTCCTGTGTTATTTGGACGTTCGAACACACCTGCCGCGGTTTGGTCTAAGTTTGGTCTTCCTGCGTTATTTAGACTTTCGAACACACCTGCCGCGGTTTGGTCTAAGTTTGGTCTTCCAGCCATATTTGGACATCCAAACAGTGCCGCAGTTCCAGCAACCGCTGCTGATCCGGTTGAAAGAGAGAATTTGGCATCAAGAAGTAAAGTTTTGTTAAATGATATTTCGGGTGAAGCTCGAGACGGTGAGATAGTCGCGGTACTTGGTGCTAGTGGTGCTGGAAAGTCGACTTTAATCGACGCTTTAGCTAATCGAATAGCTAAAGGAAGTTTAAAAGGAAATGTTACACTGAACGGAGAACAATTAGAATCAAAACTTTTAAAAGTGATTTCGGCTTATGTGATGCAAGACGATCTGTTATTTCCTATGTTAACGGTGGAAGAAACTTTAATGTTTGCGGCTGAGTTTCGTCTACCGAGAACACTATCAAAGTCAAAGAAAAAGCAGCGTGTCCAAGACCTAATTGATCAGTTAGGGCTTAGAAACGCTGCTAATACAGTCATAGGCGATGAAGAACATAGAGGTGTTTCGGGTGGAGAAAGAAGACGTGTTTCGATTGGTACTGATATCATTCACGATCCGATTATATTGTTTCTAGATGAACCAACTTCAGGACTCGATTCGACTAGTGCTTATATGGTTGTAAAGGTTTTACAACGTATAGCACAAACTGGTAGTATTGTGATTATGTCCGTACATCAACCTAGTTATCGGTTACTTGGATTACTCGACCGGTTATTGTTTCTATCTGGTGGACAGGCGGTTTATAACGGCTCTCAAGTAATCTTCTTTCGTTTTTGCGGATTTTGGTCATCCGATTCCTGATAAGGAAAATAGGACTGAGTTCGCGCTAGATTTGATTCGAGAACTCGAAGGTTCCCCTGAAGGGACTAGAAGTCTAGTCGAGTTCAATAAATCATGGCAGATTATGAGGCGTTCGAGACATAATGAAATAGGTAATGAAACACCTACACACGGTTTATCTTTAAAAGAAGCGATTAGTACTAGTATATCGCGTGGTAAATTAGTATCTGGTGTTACTAATAATGATAGTTCGAGTTCCATGGTCCATAGTTTTGCTAATCCAATATGGATGGAAATGATTGTTTTGTCGAACGATCGTTTAAGAATTTGTGGAGGATGCCTGAGTTGTTTGGGGCAAGGTTGGGTGCTGCTATTGTAACGGTTTTATTCTAGCTACAATGTTTTGGAAGCTAGATGATTCGCCTAGAGGTGTTCGTGAACGAATAGGGTTCTTTGCGTTTGCTATGGCGACAACGTTCTATACTTGTGCGGACTCGTTGCCTGTTTTATACAAGAACGGTACATTTTCATGAGGGAAACTGCTTACAACGCATATAGACGGTCTTCTTATGTCTTGTCACATTCGCTTGTAGCGATCCCAGCACTCATGTTACTGTCGTTTACATTTGCTACCATCACGTTTTCGGCAGTTGGACTAGATGGTGGTGGTTCGGGCTTCTTCTTTTACTTTGCAATTATCTTGGCCTCGTTTTGGGCCGGAAGTTCGTTCGTGACATTTCTTTCAGCCGTTGTCCCTCATGTTATGAAAGGATATGTGATTGTGGTCGCGCTACTTGCATATTTCTTATTATTCAGTGGATTCTTCATTAACCGTGATCGAATTCCTGACTACTGGATCTGGTTTCATTACCTTTCTTTGGTAAAATACCCATATGAAGCGGTTTTACAGAATGAGTTAAAAGATCCTACCAAATGTTTTGTTAGAGGGACGCAGATTTTCGAAGGGAGTCCTTTAGCAGATATTGATAATCCCTTGAAAATGATGTTGTTAGAAAGAATGAGTGAAACATTAGGGTTTAACATCACGCCGACGACTTGTGTGACCACGGGTGCCGATATATTGAGGCAGCAAGGTATCACTGAATTAACCAAATGGGGATGTTTGTTTATCACTGTGTTTTGGGGTTTCTTGTTCAGGATCTTGTTCTACGTTTGCTTGTTAACTGGAAGCAAAAATAAAAGGAGCTAAAGTGCAAACAGAAGAATCTTTGGGGTACTATTTTGTAAGTTCTGAATTTGGCGGGAAAGGGAAAAGCCATTTTAAGTTCATTCTATATACAATTTCTTGTTCTTAATAAAATAACTATCATTATGTTTCATAATGTTAATATACTATTAACTGAATGAATTGTTTTATAGAAGCTTTACTCGGTTTATATTCGAATGGTTAGTAATATATCATTGTGTTATCTCACCTTTCTGAGTTTATTCCCTTTTTATCCCTACAAGAAAATGTACATGTCGGTCACAAATAAACAAATTATAAGATGTTGAAAAATTTAGTGCATTTGTGGGATAAGTTTACACCTAGTTATGAGTCAGGAGGTACGGAGTGTACATCCATAAAGTTCCTGAATACCCAGACTCTATAGTGGTGAGATTCAGTGTTAGTACTGGTAGGCTAGTTCCTACCGGTAGGCTAGTTCCTACTGGTAGTACTAAGTTAGTACTGAAATCAATCACATGTAGGCTACCTTTTAGAATGAAAGCTACACTAGTTAAATATATACTACTGATTACCCTAAGAAACAGAAATCAATCAAAAACATCAATAAAACAAGCAGAAAAGCAGTCTTGAAAAGGCTATGATGGACAGACCTGATGCAAGGGAAGAAATTGATTAAACAGTCAACTTTAAGTTACTCAAAAAGCTGTTGAGAAAAATTCTAAAAATTATGGAAAAATGATATTTGAAATCACAAGCTAGCAAATATTTTAAACCTAAAGTTTCAGAATGATTGGATACAACTTGAGTGAATTAAAAATCAAAAACAAAACCTATTTAGAAAACTTTTTTGGAATTTTTGACTTTTCTCAGATTCACATATTTTGACTTTTAAGAGATTTGATTGCTTCTAAATGATTGAAAATGAAATACTAAGCTACTTTAAAACTAGTTTAAGCTATATTGGCTACAAATTCATCTAATGTGAAGGTTATGCAAGCTGGATTTCAAAATAACTAACTGTAGAAAAATCAGCAGCCAAATATCCTTTTTTTAATGCAGAAAAATCATTATTCAAATACACTTATTTATGCAGAAAAATCAGCATTCAAATACACTTGCTTATGCAGAAAATTCAGCAGCCAATTACACTCGCTTATGCAGAAAAATCAGCAGCAAGTGTGCCCTTTTTGGGGTTGTATTGCAGCAGAAAAACACCCCTGTTGGGGCCGTGTTACAGCAGAAAAACACCCCTTTGGGTGGTTGCGTTGCAGCAGACAAACACCCCTTTGGGTGTCTCGAGCAAACACGTATCAAAATAAGCTAACAGCCAAAACTAAGTATAAGCTATAAGAATTAATCAAAAGATAAGCCGTAAGCTTATAAGCTCGAACCAAGCTACAACCTCTCGATCCCTTGCCATACCTTGACCACCTCAATAACAAAAAAAAATCAATAACACAACTAAGACATCAAAATAAGCATGAAATAAGCGCCGAGCAAAACAACAATTAAACCACAAACCACGATTTTACGATGATACTTTTGATACAATATAATTTCTAATCCGTTCCAAACTTTTAATTGATTACACAAATTCGGTTTAGTATTCGAATCAAAATAAAATACAAGTATAACTATGTTTTGCGTTTTTCGGCATACCCACGAGAAGGAGATGATGATAGTCGATGGGAGTGAAACCCGACTTCGGTATACAAATCGATTCTTGATCTCTTTCGATTTACCTCGTCTTTCTCGACCCCGCCGCGGATAGAGATGGTTGTGGTGGTGCTGTCGTGACTGTGGTGATGGTGTGGCGTTGGTGAGGTGGTGGTATCGATCGATGATATTGGAGAGGGAAGCAGAAAGAGATAATAGTTATCTCTCTTTTTTTCGAGGACTAAACATGTAATATACTAACGAAATGAGTTAACGAACGTTAGTAAAAAACCCAAATCCGCCAAAAAAATTTGTTTGGTACCTTTTTATGCAAGAAAAAAAGTAGAATACTTTGATTGGAAATGGACCCTAACTTTGATGTTTTTTTGTGCCATTTGCCCATTTTTTAAATAGCAATTTATTTGTGATTTTAGGCTTCACTTATTAGAATTTTTTTTAGGTTGCATACCAAACGCACCCTTAATAGAAACACACTATTTAGCCAACCCATATTTAATTTTTTTCATGTGAAATGAAAACCAGTCTTCCTTATATCCACAACATCAATATCATTGATACAATCGGGTAATTCTGGCATATCATTAGTTCGAAAGGCTCCACTAGTGTTATGCTCATCCACTCTCAAAGTGACATTAAAATCTCCTATAAAGGTCCATGGCAAGGTTTTTAAGATCGGATATTACTTGGGATCATTTTTGTTTTCGCAAAATCGTGATTCTAAGATCGAATCAAGATCCTAAGATCCTACTACATCGTCATTTTTAATAGTTTTTGTAATATTATTTAAATCTACAATTTATGGTATATCATAAATAAAAAATGATATGAATGATTTATGAAAATATTGTCCAAAATTATGAATACTAAATCTTTAGGAAGAATCACATGTAGTTTTCTTAATTCTATTAAAAGATAATTCATAACTTTGTAGTTTTTTAGTTTGCGGTTCGAGAAACGTAAGATTTGATCGGATTAGATCTTAAGATCATACGGTCAAGATCGGGATCATGTAAGATCTTAAGCTTTCCAGGATCAAATGTAGTTTTCTTAATTCTATTAAAAAATAATTTATAACTTTGTAATTTTTTAGTTTGCGGTGCGAGAAACGTAAGATTGGATCGGATTAGATCTTAAGATCATACGGTCAAGATCGGAATCATGTAAGATCTTAAGCTTTCCAGGAGCCTACGTAAGATCTGGATCGTTTTTGCTTTGTAGGATCGTAAAATTGTAAGATCCTAAATTCAGGATCGAGATCGTGACAACTATGGTCCATGGACTTCCATTTGTACATCTGCTATGAATCAAGTCTTTTCATAACTATTGTCTCTCTATCCCATTATTTGAAGCAGTGTTGCAAAAAACACTTGCAAGGCCGATTAATAGTCGCTTAGGTGTTACTAGGCCATCAACCTTTTCAGTTTGTGTAAATCGGCAACCGTGATCAATGGCGGTCAACAACTGTCAACGATGGTTAAACTTGCCGGAAACATGCAAATCTTGCCGGAAAAACCAAAAACTTGTCGTAAACTATTTTTAATCACTTATAGTCGTTGTTTATATCTAATACAAGATGTTTTTTAAGTAAAATTTTTCCGAGAATTCCCCAAAACTCGCCAGAATACCCAAAACTTGCTAAAATGTCAATCCGATTAATCATCGATTAATCCGACCTGAACCGATCACAAGCTACATGTGAGTCGACCGCGACTACCAATTCGTGATTTTTCCAACCTTGATTTTGAAGCATAGACAATAGTCAAATAAAACTTGAATTTAGAGTTCAATGATTCAACTAGACAAAGCGTAGCTTATTAAGTAGATTGAATAACCATAACCATCACAACGAGGATTCCAACGATCCTCTAGGACTCTTTTTTAAGTTGCTAACCCAATTCCAATTCCCATATACTTTCTCACAAATTCTTCTCATTTTCTTTTCCTTCAAGTAAGTTTCTATAACATAACAAATACTAGGATTTTCATTCTTTATTATATTTTTAGTTTCTTTTTGTTTAAAGGATTTATTGGTGCCTCTAATTTCCATATTGTTGCTTTAAAAGTCCATATTTAAACAAGGTTTTGTAAAGCCATACCTTCCAAAGCTTCATTCATCAATACCTCACTATAACAAGTAGGAGATTAAGTATGAAAATATATCATTCCCCTGGTTTTAAGTAATGTATAGTTACTCTTTAAGATTAATAAAATTTTAGTGGATTTTGACACTTTGGACAAGGGAGACCGAAGCTATCAAGAAAAAGAAGTTGTTCCATTTTAAAAAACGAGTAGTAGGAGCCCACCACGTTGCGTCGCGGGCGTTTGCTATATTTTTAATTAAATTACCGTAAGTGCAGACCTCTATCTGTGACAGATTACACCCATCCGACAATAGATATCAAGCAGTTTGAATAATGAAGGAAAACATATTTAAAATCGCTCAAGTAATCTGCTATAATGCACGGAAGCGCTTGTGGTAGCCGTTCCGTCATCGAAACGTTTGGAAGCGGAAGCGGCCGAAAGCGGCGGAAGCGTGATGGAAACGTATCGGAAAAGCGGGAAGCGTTCATGTACATTGAAACGCATGGGGATGAGCGGAAACGTCGGAAGCGTTTCGGGCCTTATAATCGCGTTTCGGGCCTTATAATACGTTTACAACTCTTAGGTCTTACGGGCCATTAAACCCTAGTGAAGCGATGGCAGCAGATTGGCAACCGATATGTATATATTCATTGTTGATCAAGAATCATACGTATTATTTCGGCCTCCCTAAGTCGTCGTCATTCTCTCGAATTTCTCTATCTTGGAGCAGTATCGATCAAATATGAATGTGTGAATATGGTTTTGTGTTGGTGATTGATAGTTTGAACTTTAGAGTAGACTCATAATCTGATTCTATGTATGGCTGTATGTGTATCTTCCTTTATATTGACACAGTTTGTATATGAATATATTATATATGATCACATGGTTTGCTTTAGACTAGAGTAGTAGACTTTTAGAGTAGAGTAGCAGACTACTAGTAGTCTGATAAGTGATAATCTGCTTTTTCCTTTTGCTTTTGAACTTTAGAGTAAAGCTACTTGAAGATTGTTAAATTGTATGTATTTGAGCATAAAGCTAGTAGCCTAGTAGACTACAAAGTCCAAATATTATAAAATATAAAAATTGTTACTGTGTGATCATGTGACTACAAAAGTACAAAGTGATGTTCTTTTTTACTTAAATGTTTATTTGGGAAGACTATTTGATGGCTAAGAATTTTTATCTAATGATTATGCATAATATTTATTTGCATTTTAGAATGTTATGTAATTTTTTGAAAGACAATTTTATATATACCAAAATATTATAAAACACATGACGTTTCCCCGCCGTTTCCGTTTCTTGAATTTTAGGATGTTGCCGTTTCCCCGTACCCGTATCCGTCCCCGTCCCCGTTCCCGTTTCCGTCCCCGTGCTACTTAGGTAATCTGAATTTGCTGCATGTTCTTCCTCCGTAAGCTCAAGATACACATTTTGTTCTTGAAAAATAGCAGCAAATTGAGCAAGAATGTTCAACAAATGTTTGATATCATTATTTTGACGATTATAGATCCAAAAATATACTCACCTGCGATTAGTTGTAGCTTCATTTGGTTGGAACAAGCTTTAAGATGTTATTTTCCTTACATAAATAATAAGTGAACATCAATCTTCTTAAACCTAGTGTTCAATATCTTATTTCCATTCGTCTGTACTATGCCAAATAAGCAAACTTAGGCACAATTTCCTAGGCAGTTTAAAAGGGCTTATTTGTAAGCATAATAAGCAATCTCAAACGCGAAATATCTTACACATACATCTTCCACAAAAACATACATTAAATTCATAATCTCTTCTTAGTAGAACTGAAACTGGTGGTGATGAATTTGCTGGCGCAATAATGAAACGACCTCTATAGTATTTATCAAAAACCATCTAAGCAAAATACATAAAAAAAATTACACACTAAAAAAAATTACCTACTCATCAGAACCCCCCTTAATTTTCCCGCACCATAACTGAAAGATTTGCCTGTAAATGCATAAATATCTGATTATTACCGTTTTAGAAACGGCCAAAATTTAGGCGAAAGTAAGAATCTATTTTCTTACTGATGTAATAAACCTACCTCTGAGCCTAACATGAAGAGGCAATGAATACAACACATAAGCAACAGTTCATTGTATTTTCGATGCCTCACAGTATTGCTGATGCCTTTTAGTGCAGTGTTACATGTTTCCATCCACCACAAAACAATTAACAAATCACCACCAGGAGATGTAATAAATGAAGTGACTACCTAATACGTAATGCATCATGAAACTAATTGTTTGTCTCATCGGGGTGCGTCTAGTATAGGTAGACCAAGAACTCATCGTTCTTTGGGGACCGCGGGGTTCTGTGAAATAAATACTCGAATGAAAAATGGTTTACCAACGTAAGTTCATAAACATTCTCATGCAGTGAAAACAGAAAGCAGTTGTTGATGATCCAGTTTGATGACTACCTGTCGCATTATTAGTCATGGAACTTACCATAACTGAAAGAACATGGTGACATTTGGTTTTGGCTAGCCCTATCGTCACCAAACCCTTCTAAAAAACTTGTGTCATTAACTTTTCTTTTCCCGTTATCGCGAGTAACATTGTGAGTCTCATATACTAACGAACTCGGTGATCCAATTGGCATTTATTGCATCATTTCCTTGTGCATAACTCTAAATTTGCGGAAAATAAAAAATCTAACTCATGAATCACATAAATAAAATTAAATAACTCAAACCACTAAGTTTTCTTTTACCATTAAAGGCACAAGCTTTCATTCAAAATTAATGTAACAAATAAAAACATACATACACTACTACAAAAAGTTAAATAGAGCCCCCTACATAAAGCCCTCTATTTTAGAAAAGAGGGTTCTTTGTTACATTCCGGATTTTTTTCACCAATAAAGCCCGGTTCTTACTTAAATAATCGGGCTCTATTACATTGTCTCTAATAAAGCCCTGTTTCTTAGTTAAAAACCGGGCATTATATCTTTGGGCGGGTTTAATTCAAAATTTTCAATTCACAAAATCATTGGGCGGGTTTAATTAAACTTTTTCAATTCACACACTGCCATTGTTTATTCATTCTCCCATATGCCTCCCTCCTTTCACCATGTCATCACTAGCTGCCACATCTACCAGTGTTCCTCCCTTCACCCATAACACCACGCCACCGGTAATGGTGAGTCATATCCCCTCCATGTTGGTCTTTTAATTTTTTAATTGAAACTTGGGATTAGGTATGTATGTGTTGAATTTAGGCTTATTATATTTGTTATTTTTGGGTTAATGTATGTTTTATTTTGAGGTTTAGTTGTACACTTAATCTAGGTATGTATATGTATATTCTTTGTATTGTTACCTTGAGGCTTAATTGAAACTTCGGTGTTAATCTTAGATCTAATTGAAGAGAGTTAATTGATGTTGTGCGAGTTTACAAACATATTCCTGCTACACAAAAGTTTTATTTTAAATTAATTGCTTAAAGTTGTTGTTTAATTACTACATGATTTGGGTTGTTATTGGGGTCGGGTGATTAAGGTCAATCGGGTTCCTTTGTTTTATTTCTTAGAAAGAATACATACATTTGGAGGTGAGTGTAATTGTGAAGCTCATTTGATGTTATCTCGTTATAGGTTAAATAATGGACTCGTCAAGCACGCCACGTAAGCAGTTTGGGTCAAAGGGTAGAATTTTATGCAGTCGGGTTAAGTTGACATGAAACACTTTTTCTTATAGCGTGTTTTTTCATCTAGGGTCCGGATTGATTTCAAAGAGCAGATGCTACCACGATTCTTTAGTCTTTGCTATAAGCCTCCCGGTGGTTCACTTCATGAGTAGTACTAGCAATCTATGTAAGTTCATTTATTTTCTTAACTTGTATACGTGCATTAAGTTGTAAACTATACACTTAAACTACTACTTCTCACTCTAAACCAAACCAATAATTCTTGAAAGGTAATCACGTATCAAAAATTTACTTTACAATCACGGTTTTCGGTTTAATTATTGTTGATCTGATCTCGGTTCTAATATTTTGTGTAACTTCTTTAGCTCATGTTTGGTCCAATTGTTTACCCAATGAAACACCTTGATCTTAGCTAAGAGATATTGTACAAGATTTCACGATAATAGTCAAACTTTTAGTTTCATACAGTTGAACCAATGGTCTATTATAAACTAGCAATTTTAGCATACTCGCATTTTAGTTGTATCCGGTATATGAAGCCACGGTTGCTTGCGATCCACGTTGATGGTGGGGAAATCTAGTCAAGTTCATCCTTCCGATCGTCGACCAAGTGGTATGTTATTAATATTTGTTTGGGGTGTTGCAGTATAACTCATTTTTCTCTTCATTTTTGGTGTCTAATGTTGTAGTCGCGTTACCTTGCATGCAGGTAAGATAGCAACGAAGTTGCCTCACTTGATAAGTCTAAAACACAAATACAATACTTTGAAAGGTTTGTTTTCTGTGTGTTACCATGTGTATTATTTACGACTTTCACCTCTATAGCTATTATTGTTAATCAATTTTTTTGCATTCATCAGAGGCCTTGTTCAAGATAGACTTATTTATGTTTGCTCATTAGAACAGCGTTTTTGTGGCATTCATTATTTTTTTTAAGGGGGGTAGCATTAACTATTGACAAAGTCATTTGTGTCGCTGTGTGCAGGTATGAAAGAAGACTTGGAGGTCAAGTTGGGAGCACTCCAGGTCTATGGAAGGTTTTAATCTCCCTTTGATGTGTTTTAAGTTTGTGGCGAATCCCAATCACTAGACATACAAGATGATAGAGTGCAATCGATCATTGTATCAACAAACAATTGGTTTCTTCGTTCCTTCATCAAGTTGCTTCTTTTATTATCACTCACTTTTTCTTTTACTTTCTCTTCTACTTCTTTGGTATGCGCAGTACCAAGAAGCTCAAGGTGTCACCCGAGCACATTGGCCTCAAGAACAATTTAAAGCTATGAAAGGTTACATTTTAGCTCTCTACTCCATGAATATTCGTCAAACATTTGGTGGGCACTTAGTCATAGGAAAAGATCGACTATTTTATGACCTTTCCAATAAGGGCGAATAGAGAAAGCGGATCTTGTAAACCCAACCTTCAAAGCTTGGCTATTATGAACTAGAAATTTAATATACTCATATATTTCATACGGTAGCTTCAAGTTTTTAGTTACAATAGCCTTGGATATATAGTATGTTTAGGCTGAGAATCAACTAATTAAGGAGCAATAAGCAGTTGAAATGTTCTCGTAAACATTTTGAATTATAACTCTGTTTTTGTTATTTCACTTGTTCTAATCCATACTTGTTATATATGCGACATCTATATATAATGAGTCGGGTAGAACGAAGCTCAAGAGCAAGATGAGTCGCGGTTTGAAGGTGGACTTTAGATAGAAGTAAAGATGAAGATTTGATAGCTAGGATTTCTTGTAATAGATGAAAGTTAGGAATAATGATCTTGGGTTGTTTTGCTATTCAAAATTTGATCTAGTGGTGATTTCTTCCAAAAAAAATATATTTTTTTTTAATTTTGTTTTTCACATAGAGCCATGTTTGGTAAGAGAAAACCGGGCTCTATAACGGAATAGACCCCGTTTTTCTAACCGGGCTCTATTTGGTTTTTGAATAGAGTCCCCCCCCCTTTTTGTGCCCGTAGCCAAAACCGGGCTCTATGGCACTTTTTAACCGGGCTCTATGGCCATTTTTGTAGTAGTGATACCTCCAAACCCGCAGTCTTCACATAAGATAAGTAAGCCGCACCCTTTTTTCCTACTCTTGAACATATCAAAAGGGTATAACCTCAACATGTGTCATGAGAATTCTAAAAGAAAGTTAAAATATGTCATCAAATTTAGTCAACGACCACAAACACAAATGAAAACACACCGATGTGAAACTCTTTTAAACACATACATGCATGTTTGAAATAGATTGTCATAAGATTAATGAATCATGATGATTGTAGAAGATTGTAGAAGGAAGCGACTACTATTTTCACACGGCAAAAGTATCTTACACAAAACAACAATATCAAAAATAGTTTACAAATTTTGAAACCCTCACAAATCAATAATACCCAACATCATATGTTCCAAACTTTCAACAATCCTAGGTAACATAATTAATTATAAAACAAAACCCTAGAAATCGAACTCTAACATGGCTGCGAATCACAAAGAAAACCAATTACACTCCTAATACACCCCCTAACCACCCAAATAATGAAAGCATAAAAAGCCAAAACCCAAATTTTATGTATAACTACGTACCCAGAACTACAAAACTCATGTGGAACAAAAACACCTATTTGTTGTGTCGATTCTCCATTACATCCCAATCAAAACCCTAAATTCCTAGCTGGTCATTTGATAGTAGGTTAGACCACCGACCGTAGGTATACAGAGAGGCGTATGCGTGTGTGTGACGAAAACCCTTTGCACTACGCTGAAGAAACGTCAGTTAGCTTCTGGAATGAGAAGAAAAAAAAAGTTATGGGGTAACATTGCCTAATGGACTGAGTTGTAAAAGATAACGGGCTCAGCTGCAAAAGATGACGTGAGATGGTTTCAGTTGACGCTCTATTAGTATATATAGTAATAGCGATCAAGTTGGTGGGCATTTTAGTATGTGGATTCATTAAAAGTGGGCCGCCCAAATTTAGTTTTGTATATTGGGCCTCACATCGATCCCATGACCAATTGGTTTGGGCTATAAGCAAGTATAAATGTAGATAAAAGTTAAGAAAATGTTGATGCATCAAGATACCACGATAGCAAAACACCATAGAGACAACCCGTGTGAAGGCTTGCTTCGCGTTAATGGCCACCATGGCGTCGTGAGCCACTACGATCTTTTTCCTTCACACATTCATAGACATTTTAGAGAAGATTTTGTCAATTTCTTGACCCGATTAAATTTGAGTTATTTTTTTGCGTGAGTATGTTGTGGTGTATTTAAGTGAGGTATATCACGGCCAAGCTCGAGCTCGGCCGAGATTTAGATTTCAAACTGTTGTTCCCCGTTCACTATTGTATAAAACAGTTTTAAGTAAATAAACAAATTAATAGTGAACTAAGACTGAAATTAATATA
This sequence comes from Chrysanthemum lavandulifolium, assembly GCA_022545495.1. Lineage (NCBI taxonomy): Eukaryota > Viridiplantae > Streptophyta > Magnoliopsida > Asterales > Asteraceae > Chrysanthemum > Chrysanthemum lavandulifolium. Next base: position 42,609,006 of record CM040245.1, on the reverse strand, counting down.
AGTTAACACATACAAAGTAATTTTTCAACGTTTATATTCTTATTAGAAATTAATCAAAGAATACATTACCCAGTACTTGCGGAATAGTACTTGGGATTGAAATGACAAAGTTTGGGGTGACTCCTCTCAAGCTTAGGCTAAGTCTAAGCACAACTCTTAGAATCCAATCGAGCTAGCTCAAGGATAAAGTTGTGTTGGAGGAGTGAAAAGTTCGGCTTGTGTGTATGTGTGTTTTACAATTCACAAGCTTCTAACTTTTCACTCTTCTTCTTATGCTATTTATACAAGTATGATTTTAACTTTAACCTAGAAGACAAAAGCATAGAACACAAAGAACATGAATCTTGAAGGATTCGATTCTTTTGTCTTTCTATTTATAGTAGGCGGCGAGACTATTTCCTTTGACGAGAGAATCGCCGCTACTATAAATGGAAAGATATGATTTAGAAGATTGTGACCATGCGTGGGCGGATAAAGACTTGAGGGACTTAGTTTTATCCGGGTAAAACTTTCCCGCTTTATTCGACTCATTCTTCGATCTTTAAAGCCTTGATCTCTTCCTTCATTTGTCTTGATGTTTAGCAGTTGGAGAGTCGTGAGGATTCGGTGAGTTATTGTCATCACTCTTTGAATCCACCATCTTCTTCTTGACTTAGTCTTCACCCTTTAAGATCCGCCTTGCGGAGTGGAAAGGCTTCTTCTTTGCCTCGTACTAAGTATCTCGATGATGGCTCTTTGAGAGACTATGCTTCGGTGACTGATTGTGTTCTGGATTAAATACTTAGGATATTTTCTATTCAAATCCAAGATTAAGGGGTTTGGGTATTTACTAAACCAAAAGTCTCCCTATTTGGATATACAAATAGCCTAAGTGTTTGATCGATGTAAGTGAGCTAATGGCTTCTTACACCGAATGTACTAATGAAAATAATAAGGAACTTTGAGTAGTCTAACAAAACATACATCTTTTATTGATCAGTTACATAATTCCTATCACTAGTACAATAAGATAAATTGATGTCACCGAGATGGATACCCGTGCTTCAAGCTTCACTTTCTTGGTGATGAGTGTTTCCGTCGGGATGGTCTCGATCTTGGCATTCGGTCTTGAGAACTCGACGTTCTTTGGGGATTGGATCCGAGAGGCCACGGTGAATATAGGCGATCATTACGACCCACTCCACTGATCAATGTCACTCCATCTTTGAAATCGGGGTTCTCATAGACATCAATGTGGAATAGCCCTATTCGTGCTCTTCAATCACTAGCCGATTCACAAAATTTACACCCTCGTGCGTCTCTGTTGTATTCAAGGCCGTGCACTTTGATCTCGGGTTGGAAATCAACTCTTTTCCTTTTGCGGTGGAAGCTTGTGGTTGAGATCCTTGAGGTGCGGTCAAGGCAAGTGAATTCTCGGTTGGTGGTGCATCCCTCGACCTTTCATATCTTTTGCTAAGCATCTTCATCGACTCCTTGACCACCTTATTTTGCTTCTTTCCAATGATCGGACCAAGTTCATCAAGTTCGATGATCCCAAAGTCTTTGAATTTTAAGGGATCATGAACCTCAAAGTGTCTTTTGTCATCCCCTCAGTAAACATTCATAGCCAATGGTTTGGTGTTGGGAATGATTTTGACATCGATGATTTTTCGGGAAGCCTTGGTGGTCATTGTCCGATTATATTCTTTAATTACGCTTTGCACGAGAGCTTGATTTTCTTTCTCTTTTCTTCATACCGAGCTCTCATTGCGGCTATTTGAAGCGACTGAGCTTCCATGAACTTGTCATCTCGACCCTTTTTGAGCTTGCTTGCATCTATTCCCACATTTTCGACTTCTTCGGCAATCACTTTGGTCAATGCCTCCTTAGTCTTCTTTTCATCCTCGACTTGTTTCAATTTCCTCTCTTCTTTAGCAAGGTGTTTGGTTAGTTGTTGAGGTGAAGAGGTATTCGATGTCACCGATTTTGTAGGAATCCTCTCGAGCTCGATGGTTGTCGGTATGCCTTTGCCCTTGTCACATCACGAGGAAGATGATGCAATAATGGGAGGTGGTGTTGTCATGATTGGTGTTAAGACTATCGGTGTTGTTGTTGTTGCTTGAGGTGCAAGTGATGAGATTGGTCTTGCTAAGGCCGGTGTATGATGGCGATGATGTTTGAGCTTCCGAGATCGATGGTGTTTGCTCCCCTCGGTGTGAAGAGGAGTTTCTTGACAATATTCTCCCTCAACTGCTGCCGAGGCGTCGGTGAGGCAAGAGTTGGAGTAGTGCTTTGAGGGGATCGACCGCTTGACCTTTGAATGCACGATAGATTTCGGTCATCATGGCCTTTATTTCAAGTATCCGCTTGAAGACCGGTGACCTTTGCATCCAAGTTCGCATGAGATAACTCCAAGTCGGTCATTCGTGGACCAAGATTCCAAGCCATAGAAGACGAGGCTGAGTCAAGGTAGCTACGAGTGTTCGGTGAGTCCATGGTGATCGAAGAGTCCGAATCAAGTTTGAAGACCACGAACATTTGCGTACTTGAGCATCTCTATAAGGTCGGTGAGCTCGGATGAATTTTTGCATATGCCTCGGTGGCCTCCAAAGACTTTGGCATTGAGCTGGGTCTTCTTTGACGGCGTCCGATTTCATCAATCGTAACCCCAATGTCAAGATTCTTGAGGAACTTAACCATGTGTTCATCCGGGTTGACAAGATGGTGGTACATAAGATCTATGTGCTCGTGAACATTTTCGTTGAAGGTGAGCACATCGGATCTTAGGTCGGCATAACCGGTAGCGACTTGATGTGTTGATCCCAAACTGCTCAAGAACCCCGTAAAATGCCTTCCTTGTAGCCCTCTTGATCCACTTAACCGGTTGTCTTTCGGTGGTGGAAGAACATTGTCAAACCTTTTGAATTCGTCGAGCCGGAGGATGAGGGTGAGTCATTGTCTTCGGTTTGAAAAGGTGACTCGATCTGCGCTGTGGATCAGGTGAGGCTCTTGTTCGGTTTGAACCTCGGCCCACTTCTTCCCCTGCCGATAAGATATCTTCATCACTTTCGGCAAGGTCATCATCGATTTTAGCAACTCAAGAACCTCGACAGCAGCTAACAAGGGTGGGAATGGGTTCCATATCGGTGGTGGTATTGATCCTCCGAGTCTTTATCCCGTGGACCCCTCTGACATTGGTGGGAGTTTCCAGCGTCTTCTCGGGAGTCAAGATTGGTGTTGGGTTCCATATCGGTGGGTTGTTCCTTTCCTCCGAGTCTTTGTCCCCAGTGACCCCGAGACACCGGTGGGTATTTCCCAGTGCCTTTAGCGAGTCGGTGAATGTTGTATCCCTATTAGTGGGTTGTTTGTTTCCCCGAGTCTTTGGGATCGATCGGTGTGCCCTCGGACAAAGACTTAGATTTGCTAATGTCATCACCGGGCGTGGTGGAAGGCGCCCCTACCAGATTGATTGTTTGTTTCCTACGGATCTTGGGGAGTAGTAGGTGTGACCAAGACGGCACCGACCGTGATGTATCGTGCCCTTCGTTGTCACGGGGTGGTTGTTTCTGGTCGGTGGGTGTCTTTTTGGTCTCGGGCTTTTGTGCCTCTTAGGCGGTGCTCTCGAAGCCTCGGGGCCTGAGACTTTGGTTTAGTCTTAGTCCCGGCCTCGAGACTTCCCTCTCTTTTAAAAGGTGGTTTGAGACACCGATCCTCCCGGTTGTTCTGACAACCATATGGGCGTCAATTCAATAGGTGTGACAAGGGATGGGTCCTTTTGAAAGTTTGAAGGACTCGGGGATGCCGGTAAATTTCCAAATTTTCATCCCGAGTATAATTGGCACCCAAGAACGATGTAGAGCACAAGAGACAAACCTAGGATAAAATATACTTCTGTCCTAGTTTTGCTCTGTAGAGCTTCGTTACAAGATCACCGTAAATGATCTCCCTATGTCGACAAGGTGACCCATTCATCGCAAGATGCCATCATCAATCGAATAGAGTTAACTGTTCGATGGATGAGTGGTTCCGCCGAGGACCCGAATCACAAAAGTGAAAATGATCCTCCAAGCCACGGGAATGAACTTTTTAGTGGCGGGGTCTTGTCCAAAAATGTTGGATCCAAAGCGATTTGTTTAACCCATCCTTCATCGTAGAAGGTTCGGGATGGGCGACATAAACACCTTTGTTGTAATCTAACCTCGTTGAAGTGCAAAAGTTTTGTAATCCGGGTGTATTGCCCCCCATTAAGATCGAACACGATGAGATACTCCCCGAGTGGTCTAAGGTTATTCTCATCAGTTGAAGGTGTCGGGTCAAAACTTTAGCGATGGCCCAAAACTCCCGAGGTAGTTTGGTACACCACCGAGGACATTTACAAAGGCCGTTTTGAGTGGGCGAGTTGAATAAAAATTTTACAATGTCTTTATAGGTTGGGACATTTTCGTGGTATTCAAAATTACCTATGACATTGTTTGTTTTGAATTCAACGTTAGTGAGATCCCTACCATCGAGAAGCAAACGGAGAGATTGTGTTCTAGCCATATATCATTAAAGAAGTTTTTAGGGTTTTAAAAAAGCGTTTGGCAAGAACAATCAAAATGTTTAGATCTCTCTAGTTTGTGATGAAAAACTTTGTAAATTTTACAAGGAAGGTCTTCCAAAAGAGGTTTTGAAGGTTTGAGAACACACAAATATTTGGATTTGAGAAAGATTTTGACAGAGTTTAGTTGCAGAAATTGATTTGTGTGTGTTTTAGTGATTTTGAAGAGGGTATTTATAGAGTAGTGAGAGGGGTGGTTTTGTATAAGTGTGGATATGTAAAGACCCTTTTTGAGATCGTTTGATATTCCACATTTAATGCCACCTACTATATCACGCAGTAAATTCCCATCTTTCAAGGAAAACAGTTGTAATGCACAGTAAAAGTGCACTATAGCAGTAACAAAATATCCATAGGATATTTTATGTGAGAGAAGGCATTTAATGCCAAGTGGTGTGAGGTAAATGATGATACTCTGACAGTAAGACATGTATTCCTATATTGAGTTGGTGGGATTACCAACCTAGGACATTAAAGTAACTAATACTTGGAGCATTTAGTTACTCATTCAATGTTTACGTCGGGGACCCCGAGTGAGTCTTACTCATTCGGTGAGGGTTGATTTTGAATGTTCGAGAGACGAACCAGTTCACGAGAACTCACGAGATTGGTTTCGGATGCCCGACTTTCAATGTCAAGCATTCCTAATTCGACTTTCGGTCTCCTCAAGGTAGGCTCATCCAAAGGTTTGGTAAAGATATCGACAAGTTGATATTCAATAGGGATGAAATGAAGCTCTATGTCTCCTTTCATTATGTGATCCCCGATGAAATGATATCGATATCAATGTGTTTGGTTCTTTGATGAAGGACGAGGTTGTTGGAGATTGCAATTGCACTTGTGTTGTCACGAAGATGGGTACCATTTTGAAATGGATGTCATAGTCACGAGTTGACTTTTCATCCATAGAACATTGGCACAACATCCTGCAGCGACCGCATATTCGACCGGTGAAGACATAGCCAACGATTGTCGCTTTTAGCACTCCAACAAACTAGTTTTCCTCAAGGAATTGACAGGACCACGAGGTGCTTTTTCTATCCATGTTGCGTACCAAAGATAATCGTAACTGAGTATCCTTTAAGATCAAACCCCGAGCATTTAGGATAATAAAGTCCAATACTTAGGTTCCTTTCGGTGCACGAGAATTCTTTTGGTTGCGGTGAGGTGGGATTCTTTAGGATTGGACCGATATCTTGCTATGAGACAGATCGAGAATTGTATGTGCAGTGGAAGCGATTAGATACATCGGTGAGCCAACAATCCCTCCGAAATGGGTTTGATTAAGCGATTTGCCGGTGAGATCGGTCCAAGGTTGTTAGGTGGAACCATTGGTGTCTTCATCGAGGCACGATCGGATATCTCATATTTCTTCAAGAGATTTCTTGTGTATTTCTCTTGTTGATGGAGATTCCTTTCTCGCTTATATCGATTTGTAGTCCAAGGAAGTATGTAAGTTCACCCATCATGCTCATTTCAAACTTCTTTGTCATCAGTCTTTCAAACTGTTTGCAAAGTTTGTAGTTTGTTGAGCCAAAGATGATGTCATCAACATATACTTGGACCAGTATCACATCTTGCTGTGTTCTGTAGACAAACAATGTGTTGTCTATCTTTCCTCTGACAAACTTGTTTTGAATCAGGAAGGCTGAGAGAGTTTCATACCATGCCCTGGGAGCTTGTTTTAGTCCATAAAGGGCTTTATCAAGCTTGAGACATAGTCGTGAATTCCTTTGCTCTCAAAGCTCGGTGGTTGTTGAACATAAACATCTTCCTTGAGTTCACCATTTAGGAATGCACTTTTACATCCATTTGGTAAACTTTGAAGTTCATGTAGGTGACATATGCAAGGAAGATTCGATGGCTTCCATTCTTGCAACAGAGCAAATGTCTCATCATAGTCAATGCCTCTTGTTGATTGTAACCTTTGGCTACCGATCGGCTTTGTTTTTAATGACGGTGCGTTTTCATCGCTTTTGTTTCGAAAACCCACTTCATTCCTATGACAATGACATCCTGAGGACATTTGATCAAGGTCATGACCTTGTTTTTTCAAACTGCTGAAGTTCTTCTTGCATGGCCCGAACCCAACTTGGGTGTTTTAAAGCCTCGGTGACACTTTTGGGTTCTATTTCGGATAGGTAATCGGCATATAGACATTCATTGGTCAAGTGCGATTAAGTTAGCGTACCATGCTTCTAGTGAGCATGCCTTGATGGGTTCACTAATGATGTTTACAAGCTCAATGTCCCGAGATCTTGTCCACCTACTTTGTGGTCTAGGAACCGAGCTTGAGGAGGTCACTGAGAGTTCAGGAGTTAGTTCAGGTGAGAGAGCCACAGGATCATTTTGAACATTTGTTGAAATGTCCTGTTCAGATGGAGGTTCATGAGTTGCAGGTACCTGATCATTTGTATCAGTGTTACCTATCCCAGCGAGGACCGATCGATTATCAATGAATTCACCGATAGTTGGTTGTGACGGTTTTGAGGTAAGACATAATATGAGATGTCAGCATCAGCTTGGTATGAGGAATTTGTTTCAGTGATAAACTCATCAGGAGGATATCTTGGTGAGTTATCAATTCCTATTGCTTCTACTGAAGAGTTTGTGAACCTGATGCTTTCAACACTTTCATCAAAGGTGACATGATAGGTTTCCTCAACTTGTTGTCTCCTTGTATTAAAAACCCTGAAGGCTTTTGAGATCAGTGAGTAACCTAAGAAATATCCATCATCGACTTCGCATCAAACTTGCCCAGATGATCCTTGTGATTATGAATAAACACAGGACATCCAAACACATGAAAATAGCGATGTCGGAAGTCTACCTTTGAATATCTCATATGGGGTTTTATTATGTCTTTTGACAATGATTGACTGTTTTGAGTATAACAGTTGTTTTATCGCTGTCATCCGTAAATGCTTGGAGAGAGTGAACAGTTTAACATGGTCCTTGCAACCTCAATGAGAGTTCTATTTTCCTTTCGGTTACCCGTTTTGTTCGGGGTATAAGGAGATGAGAAATTTTGGGAGATTCCTTTCATCACGAAACTCTAAAGCTCAACATTTCTAAATTCGATACCATTGTCGATTCGATTTGTTTCTTTGTAATGTCATTTTGGTTTTCAATGTTCCCGATGAATGACATTATGGTATCGTCGACTCTTTTTGAAAGAAAGTATACCCAGTGTATCTTGAAAATTCGTCAACAATGACAAGTGTATACTTCTCATGTTGGATTGATCTAGGACCGGTCCAAAGAGATCCATATGCAAGAGGTGAAGGCAGCTTTTGATTGAGAAGTTTTGTTTGGTTTTGAAAGATACTCTTTTATGTTTGCCTTTTTCACAGGCAGAGCATAGTTTATCTTTAGCAAAGACTAGTGATGGTAAGCCAAGGACTTTGTTTTGTTTAGCCAAATTGTTGATGTTTTTGAAGTTTAAGTGTGAAAGTCTCTTATGCCACAGCCAGTTGATAGTTTCAGTGGCTTTGGCAAAAGACGAGTTCCATGTAACACCCCGCCTTCTCGACCACAATATTGTCCGCTTTGCGTAGGCTCACGGCTTTGTTTTGTGGCCTCATTTGAAGACTTCCGGCAGTCACCCAAGCCAAGATTACTCACATGAGCACGCTTAGCGCCGGCCCTAAGAACTCCACCCGAAGAGACCACAAGCGCGTTGTGTCATTGTAAAGGCGAATGTTATCTTATGAGCCCAAGCATCTCTCGAGCCACGTGTAGATGTGGGATTTGCCTAGGTGTCACAATCACCCCCCTTGGGACTCATCGTCCTCGATGAGGTTTGCCCCACCATCCCAAACGGCTCGAGTGGCTCGATACCACTTGTAACACCCGCCTTATCTCGACCGCATATTGTCCGCTTTGCCCGTAGGCTCACGGCTTTGTTTTGTGGCCTCATTTGAAGACTTCTGGCGGGTCACCCAAGCCGATTACTACTCACATGAGCACGCTTAACCGCCAGTTCTAAGAACTCCACCCATGAGACCACAAAGCGTTGTGTCATTGTAAAGGCGAATGTTATCTTATGAGCCCAAGATCTCTCCGTGCCACGACCGATGTGGGATTTGCCTAGGGTGTTACATTCCATCTTTAGAGAGGTTGACATGTCAAGGACATAAACATCGTCTCTCCTAGAGCAATTAACACAACTTCCTTGTTGGCATTAAAATAGTACCTTGCTTGTCATTGAATTGTACAATGTACTTAGCATCACATAGTGATCGACAACGATGAGATTGTATTTGAGACCATTGACATAGCGATTCTAGAAAACTATTCCATTGGTTCTCGAACCATAACCTTCAGTGGGACATGATGAGTTATCACCAAATACTACCTTGGGTCTGGTTCCTTTACATACTTGTGCGAGATATTCCTTCACTTTGGTCATGCCTCTTGAGCATCCACCGTCTAGATGCGGATAGGCTCCTCGCATGCCTGCACAAGTAGTAAACTGAATTAGTTTCTCTTCGTGACCCACTTACTAGTGGGCTTGGATCTCATGGTCTCTTTGAATTGAGCGATCGATTCATGGTCAGTTGTGGAATGCACTGAGCTACCACAGGTTTTGCATTTGGAGACTGAGGATGACTCAGTGGATTTGGGTTGCCTTGAACTTCTCCTTGCATGAATGACACTGTCATGCTGAGATGTCTCATGAGCTGTGTTACCGCAAATATCACAGCAGATGTTCATAAGACAATCATCGTATGATGATCTTTAAAGCCACGGTGAGGGCAAGAGAGTAAGGTTTAGCTCTAGACTTTTGAGTGACTTGGATGAAGAAGTGTATCGATGACCAACTTTGGTGTAGTTAGCCTTCATTGAGAGAACTCACATATTGCAAGTGGTCGCGATCCTGTGATTATCCTTTTGCGCATCATACAAAAAGGATTTTATAACGATTGTCGGTGGTATGACGGTATAGTGACACGCATCACACCACATTTGTTTTTGTTGGTGGATTTTGACTTTGAGGAACTAGAGGAAGTCGAATTTGTTTCCTTGATCACTTGAGGAACCTTTTCAATGGATTTCATTTTATCGGTTAGCTTCCTCACAAGTTCGGTCAATTCTTGAATCGATCGACCTCAGGGACAAAGGATGCGGATGTTTCATGTGGGTGGATTCTTTGAGTTGGTTTTGATTGTCTCTTCAAAATGGTTCTACCAAGTCCGGACCTTTCTTTAGGTGAGTGTGGATTGTATTGAAGTGGAGTAAGCTCGAGCTAGGATCAGCACCCTGAAGAGGTTCCAAGGGTGGAAGTGGTGCTTGAGATTCATCTTCAGACTCCGAGATGTGTTCAGTGCTACTGGGCACATCTGGAAGTCCAAGCATGCTCTTCAGAGCTTGACTCTCAGGCTCTAGAATCTTTCCAGAGTCAAAGTTAGGAAGCTTACTATCAGGATTAAGCCTTTCAATCCAATCACTGGGCTTGGGAATAGACAGCATATTGGTAATCATGCCACCAGATACAAATGGTTTAGGACTCTGGTCTTTGTTGTGAGAGTCAGTGAGATGATATTCACCTATGACTCTCTTTTTGCTACTGGGAGCACCCACAGCATCAAAGACCCTTGGATTTTTGGTGGTCCAACTATTAATGATTTCTTTTTCTTTCTTAAGTTTGTCTTGAAGAGCCTGATTTCTTTTAACTAACTCAGTGTTTTGAATTTGTAAGGTGATAGCCTCAAGCTTGTTTTGTTTTAACACAAGTAACTCATCCCTACACTTATTCAATTCAAAACTTAGCTTGTTGTATTTAGAAAAAAGGTTGAGTCTTTGCTCTTCTACAAACTTAAGATCTACATTTATATAGTTCATATAGGACTGCCAATCAGAGTCATCATCCATAGAAAGTAGAATATTTACCTTCTTCATTGTGATGTTAACCCATTCTCCATTTCGCATGATTCTTTCCAACGAGAAGTTTATCTTCTTCCGAGAGAGCCATCGGTACCGACATGCACCATTTCATCATCTGATGAGACTGGCTCTTCATCCCAGTCGAAAGTTTCAGCCACTAGACCTTTGTTCTTACCCTGCACAGATTGAACACTTTTTGGTTCTGAGGGACTGGCCTCAAGTAAAGCAAGCTTGGCTTTGATTTTCCTATACTTAGCTTCAAAGTCAACTGTTTTGTTCTGGTCAGATTTATTCTGAAGGTTTTGATGAGACTGATAGATTTTAGGTTGAAATTTACTAAAACCTAAGGACTGATTTGAACTTGATGGTTTGTAAGAGGGTTCAGAAATTGTTTTAGAAAAACAGTCTTTTGCAAAATGACCTCTTTTGTGACACTTAAAGCATTCAGTGTCCTCGTTAGCTTTAGCAGTAGAGTAACCTTTGTTTCTTTTAATAAACCTTCGAGAGTTTGCAAGGAGTGCCCTTTCCTTAAATTCAACGTTCAGATCATTCAGGTACTCCTCACTTGATCTCTCATCAGGCTCATCATCAGAATTTTCTTGAAAATCTTGAACCACATTGTTAGAAAAGAAGGCGCTTGATACGGGTGAGGTAATGGTCGGGACTTCTTGACTTCCGAGACTTCTTTAAGTCGTGGTAACGTCTGTTGATGAGGTTTTCCTCATAGACGAATTTCCATAAATTTCGGGAGTTCAAGATTTTGAATGTGATTTGCATTTCTAAGTCCCCGAGAGAAGTTTAACCATTTCGAGGAGACAATTAACAAAACCAACATTTATCTCATGCTTGGATAACTTAAACCGCCATTAGCTAGTTCATTTAAAATAGTTTTGTAATGTGTGTAAGTTTGAGAGAGAGTTTCGAGTCCCTAGCCTCGAAGGTATTGTACTCAAGTTTCGTGTCCATTATCCTGCTTTCCTTGGTATCTCAAGGACCTTCATGGCTATGGACCGAGTCATCCTGTGTTTGCTTAGCGAAGATACGACTAATGATCGACTCCATTATATCATCCGGAGGCATGATATAATGATATTTTTGAGTCTTTGGTCTGGTTGACCACCTCCTTTCATCATGAAGTTCATCGAGCTTCGTGTTTGTCCAAACCTTGATCTTTGGGACAAATGGACCTCATTAATACACTTGATGTAATAAGGTTCCATCCCAATCAAATAGCAAAGCATACGCTTTTTCCATTTGTTGAATTTGCCAACTTCAAGTCTAGGGCAGCAATGAATAAGCTCCACCCTTTTATCGACTAGTTGGGGTACATCAATTTCGACCATAGGGATCCCGATTTAAAACGTTTTAGAGCGGCTAAAAATGGTTTTATAATCACCTTGCTCGATACCACTTGTTGTTCCCGTTCACTATTGTATAAAAGCAGCTTTAAGTAAATAAACAAATTAATAGTGAACTAAGACCGAAATTAATATAAGTTAACACATACAAAGTAATTTTTCAACGTTTATATTCTTATTAGAAATTAATCAAAGAATACATTACCCAGTACTTATGAATAGTACTTGGGATTGAAATGACAAAGTTTGGGGTGACTCCTCTCAAGCTTAGGCTAAGTCTAAGCACAACTCTTAGAACCCACCGAGCTAGCTTAAGGATAAAGTTGTATTGAGGAGGTGAAAAGTTTGGCTTGTGTGTATGTGTGTTTTACACCACAAGCTTCTAACTTTTCACTCTTCTTCTTATGCTATTTATACAAGTATGATTTTTAACTTTAACCTAGAAGACAAAAGCATAGAACACACAAACATGAATCTTGAAGGATTCGATTCGTTGTCTTTCTATTTATAGTAGGCGGCTAGACTATTTCCTTTGTGCAGAATCGCCATTACTATAAATGGAAAGATATGATTTAGAAGATTGTGACCATGCGTAGACCGGATAAAGACTTGAGGGACTTAGTTTTATCTCGGGTAAACTTTCCCGCTTTATTCAAACTCATTCTTCGCCTTTAAAGCCTTGATCTCTTCCTTCATTTGTCTTGATGTTTAACAGTTGGAGAGTCGTAGGATTCGGTGAGTTATTGTCATCACTACTAAATCCACCATCTTCTTCTTGACTTAGTCTTCACCCTTTAAGATCCGCCTTATGGAGTGGAGAGGCTTCTTCTGCCTCGCACTAAGTATCATGAAGATGGCTCATTTGAGAGACTATGCGCCAATGACCGATTGTGTTTTACTGATCAAATACTTAGGATATTTTCTATTCTAATCCAAGATTAAGGGGTTTGGGTATTTATCGAACCCAACATAAACTCGAGCTCGATTCGTCACAAGAAACTCGACTGAGCTCAATTGTTTTCATATTTCAAGCTCGAAATCAGTGAAGAATCGATTTCGAAATTATATCAAGCTCATCTTGACTTTTATGAAAATTAATAAATAATAAGGTAAAAGTGTACTTTAACCGAAACTCGATAATGATCGCGAGCCTCACGAGCTGAATATTTTAAAGCTCAAACTAAACTTTAAATTATACTCAAGTAGCTCGAACTCGAGTCATTTAAACCAAATCAATTTTGAATGGTTCACAAGTCAATCTTCAATATCTTACAAGTTATTTACACTTCTAATTACATCTGTCTAGGGTGATCAACGGTTCAAAATTAGACCCGACTGAGATCGAACTAGCCCAAACCTTAGAACGAGGATCGGACTATATATGTTTGCTCGGTCCGGTGGTCTGGTCCTACGGTCGGTCTGGTCCAAGAAAACATAATAATCGAGTTTTACATAAGATCGGTATGGACTGAACCGAAATTGAAATATGGAAAAAAATCGAAACCAAAACCAGACCGATGATCTTTTGGTTCGGTCAGTTCTCTCGATATCGGTCGGTTTTGGGTGTGCGCAGCCTTACATCTGTCTACAAGTTACTACTACTTCTATAGGAGTAAAATGAATCAAACAAATAAGACACACTCTTATCCACTTGTAAATCCAACCACAAAACAAAACCAATGGCAATCTCAAACTCTCTCTTCTCAACACCACTCCCACTCTCACTCACCCCAACCAAACCCCACGCGCCACCACCTCCCACTCTCTCATTCACCACCAAAGCCACCCCAGAAGACTCCGACACACCCACCTCCGACGACTCCTTCGACGACCGTCTCTCAAACATCCGCCTCCGTTACCGTAGCGGCCAAGGCAAGAAAGCCGACGCCAGAAAAAGCAAAAAAAAATCCGGTTCAAGCTCCTCCGGGTCAGGTGCTAACATTTACCTACCTCCAGTGCCGTTAAAGGAGCCAACGTCAGGTGGGTTGAAAGTAGATTTTGGGTTTACTCCTTATTCTGAGAGGATGAATGGGCGCGTGGCGGCGCTTGGGCTGGCTGCGCTTGTGCTTGTGGAGCTTGCTACTGGTCAAAGTGTGATCAAGTTTCATTCGCCGTCTATTGTATTTGTTCAGGTGTATTTTGTTGCCGCTGTTACTGCTGTTTATTGTAAAGTTGAAAAAGAAAAGGTCAGCATTTGGCCATCCTCGTAGTAAATATTTTACATGGATCACTTGTAATACTTTTATTTTATATTTTTTTTGTTTTTATAAAGCTGTTTTGTTGTAAAAAATAAGAGATAAGAAATATATTTGAGGTGAGAAAATTTGAAACAAGTCTAGCTAGGAGTGTTGTGTACTATGCGAATGTAGCATTTCGATTGTTATGGTAAGAGAAGGTGATCTGTGATGGTTTTTGAAGTGATTATAAGAACAATAACCAATGTACAACATTAGAAGATCTAGTTTCATTGCCAAAGACATTCGAGGAAAATGGTTCTCCCTAAGTGATTGAATCGCTTTCTATTTACAGAAACTAAACGTCATTGAAACAAAATACTCACTAGCACCAGGCTAGCAGATAGTTTTTATGTACCAAGTAACCTCTATTGGGTTGTAATAGTGGTCTCATTAATTGTTGGGTTATCGTAGTCGACCCATTGTTTGTAATCTTGCTGATAGTGGCTAGATATAGCAGCAACATTGGTTGCATTGTAAGCAGCCTTAAATTTGGATTCTGATTACCATAGCTTGGATAGTTTCCAAGTACCATAAGGTTGTCTCGTTTCTGTAAGCCCCGGCCAACTGTGCACCCACCATAGCTTGGTCGGTGGTTGAGTAACTAGAGCTAGAAGGGCCACCATAGGACCCCATATCCTGAAATGAAGGGCACCTCATTGACGATACATTTGAGATGAAAAAAACATCATGAACTAGTGAAACATACATATTGCAATTGAACTACTAAACAAAACAAAACCCTTGCACTTGTCATTTTTTCCTTTTTTGGGGAAAGCCTTGAACTTGTCATCTTAACTTGAGGTAAATACAATCTTCACTTGGAACCTTGAAATCTTGATTTGAAAACTTGGGGTGCGTTTGGTATCCATTCCCGGGAATCAAGGAATGAATTTTCATTCCAATCAAAGTGTTTGTTTAAGATGAAGGGCTCACCACTATGAGAACGAATGATAGATATAATCTATCTTCATATACATCAAGAGTATGGTATGATCTTTCATGTAGATGAAGGCGACCCACCACTACTATCAAACTCATCACCATCGCGATTCACAAAAGATACCAAACGCACCGTCGGTCGCATGAACTTGAATAAATCACTTGAAATGTGGAATCTTGAAACATCCTTCAAACATGTTTGAGAGCCGACGACGAACAGAACACATATAATATGTAGAAGCATATTATTCCGGCAGCATCTTAACCCTTTTAAACCAACACCATGACGCTTTGTCCACGATTAAAGGGCAAATCACCGCAAATGATTTGAGACGCTAACCTGCAGAAAATTGAGCAACAACACATATCTTTCCCGCAACCAGGTTTGTGGACTATTGAAAGTTTGAAACTGTGTGTGAACGTCCTTGAAGTAAAAGAGAATGCTATAAAAGTTGAAACGTGCGTTGGCGGAGGGTGTCCAAATCAAAAATCGATTTCGATGAGCTACATCATTTACAAGTATTAGTTACACATTAAAAAAGTATGATTGTTACTTTGTTACCTTTTCTAAAACACTTTATTTATATATATACAACAACGAATAAATCCATGACCTAGGGATGAGCATTGGTACCGAAAATACGGTGCGGCACTCGAACTGCACTGCATCAACCAATACCTGTACCGGTTTTATATACCCTGATGCAGTACCGGTACTACTAAAAATGATGTAAAAAACGGTACAACAAAATACGGTGCGGGATAATAACGGGATTTCCGAATCCGTCATCGAATTTGAAAGGTTTAGCTTTTAATTAAACCCATCAGTTCTCAACTTCTCATGCATTATGTGACGTTGCAAACAAAAAGCCCACATATCAAACCCTCCAAAAACCTTCTGTAAAAATTAAACCTCTGTAAAAATTAAGCCTCTGTATCATCTAGGGATGAGCATTGGTACCGAAAATACGGTACGGTACCGGAACCGTACCGGTACCGACCAATACCGGTACCGGTTTTATATACCCGGTACGGTACCGGTACTACAAAAATGATGTAAAAAAAAACGGTACAACAAAATACGGTGCGGGATAATAACGGGATTTCCCGAATCCGGTACCGGAATTTGAAAGGTTTAGCTTTTTTAATTAAACCCATCAGTTCTCAACTTCTCATGCATTATGTGACGTTGCAAACAAAAAGCCCACATATCAAACCCTCCAAAAACCTTCTGTAAAAATTAAACCTCTGTAAAAATTAAGCCTCTGTATCATCATTAATCATCCCAATCATCATCATCTTTAAAACTCTTCATCATTCATCAAGTTACAAAAAGAAAATGGAGGTAAAATGATTCTTTGATTTCTTTTCTTTGATAATGAATGTAGTGTATATTAATTACATCAGTAGCACTAGGATGTATAAGTATATTAATTACATGAATCTAATTAAGTATTATGTTTTATTTTTGCTTTTGCCCAACAGTTTGGTGTTTGTGTTTATTAACAATGTGTATATTGTGTTTGTGTAGAATGATGATACCATTGTTGAGGAGACCCCATTTTGGATGTCCATGATTCAGATTCGGGTTATGAAAGTGAACCCGAGGTTGTTGTAAAAAGTCGCAAAAGGAAAAGGTAGCAAAAGGAAAAGAAACGAGCGAAGACGAAGAAGAATATGAGATATATGAGAAAACAAGTAAGGAGAGGGCGCGATTTGGGAACACTATGATCCGGTTAGGATGAAGGATGATCCAAAAAGAGAAGGGCATTGTGTAAGTTTTGTAAGAAAACTCTAGCGGCCGATGGACCTCAAAATGGTACTTTAGTCTTCATAGACATTTTCCATGTCTTAAGAACCCTTTATATATCTCAAAAACAAAACAACAGCAAACTATCTTAGAATTTAAAAAATGCTAGTGGTGAAGGTACTAGTACTTTGCAAACTTGGAAACATGATGAAGGAAGGATTAAAAAAGCATTGATAGAAATGTTTGTGGTTGGTGAAATACCGTTTAAGTTTGTTGAACATGAGGTGTTTATTAATTATACTCATGCGTGTAATGGGAGGGTTGTGTTGCCATCTAGACATAAGTTATCTAGAGATGTTTCAAAGTATTACTTAGATGAAAGAAGTAAGTTGTTAGGTTATCTAGCAAAGTCAACCACTACCGTTCATTTGACAACCGATACATGGACAAGTACTTGTCAAAGAACAAACTATATGGTTGTCACGGCCCATTTTATTGATGATGATTGGAATATGCATAAACGCATCATAAACTTTAGACCCATTGAAAGTCATAGGGCGGATGATATTAGTTGTGATTTGTTAAAGTGTATTGTTGGTTGGGGTATTAAGAATGTAATGACCATGACGGTAGATAATGCACCAAGCAATGATAAGGCAATTAGTTATTTGATTAAAAGTTGCCTAATGCTAGCTTATATGATGATGGGAAGCATTTTCATGTTAGGTGTATGGCTCACATTCTAAACCTTATTGTACAAGAAGGTTTAAAGGTAAAGAATTATCATGTGGAATGTCTATCGAATGCGGTTAGATACATTAGGCAATCAACACAAAGAATAAAAAAGTTTAAAGCTTGCATGAAAGAAAGTAGCCTTGAATCAAATAGGTTTTTGTGTGGTGAATGTCCAACTAGATGGAATTCCAAGCATGATATGTTAAAGATTGCGGTTGAGTTAAGGGATGTGTTTTTCAAATATGAACTTGTAGATGATTGTTACTATCGTGATCTTGATAGAGCACCCGAACACTCGGACTTTGGTGTTTGCAAAGAAATTGTTGAATTTCTAGATAAGTTTAAAGCTAAAACTGAAATGATTTCATCCACTTCAAAGCCATTAGCTCATCTTTTTTTTGGAGAAATTCTAGATGTAGACAAACATCTTCGTACTTGGGAGTCTAAACCCGATTTTTGTATGATGGTTCATGATATGGTTGATAAATATAATAAGTATTGGGGGAAGTTTGATAAGCTTAACGACTTTATGTATTTTGCCACCATATTGGACCCTACAATGAAACAACGCCTTGTTTCACATGGGTTTAAAACGATGCTTATTCATAAAATGTCCTACGAAGATACAATTGACGATGATGTTCTTAACGACAAGGTAAGTGAGATGGTGAAAAGGTTGTGCAAAGAATGGAAGTTTTGTTTAAAACGTACAAAACAAGGTTTGATATGGTTGGGTCTAGAAGTTCTTCTCAACAAACAAGGAATCAAGAATCTAGTAATCAAGAATCTAGTAAAGCATATGGTGGTGATAATGACTTTGTGTATGACTTGAATTTGGAAGAATCCGGTTCTATTGAATCGGAAAGCGAGTTAACTAGGTATCTAAATGAGCCACGGATTAGGTATACAAAAGACTTTGACATTCTTGAATGGTGGAAACTAAATGCACCAAGATTTCCAATAGTATCACGAATGGCAAAAGGTAATTTACTATACTTATAGAATTACTTCTTTCATTATATTTTGTGTTATTGTTGTTTATGATGCAATTATTATTTTTAGACATATTGCCAATCCAAATAACCACCGTGGCGCCGAGTCATTGTTTCAAAGACAGAGGTCGTGTTCTCGACCCATATAGGACTAACTTGTCTTATCCGTCGTTGAGGCATTGATATGCACTCAAGATTGGGTTAGAAAGTCAAGGAAGGCTATAATAGATGACATTGATGACATATTAAATGACGACGATGTTGCAAGAGGTATTAACAAGCTTTGAAAAGTTTTAAGTATGTGTTTCAAATCTTTGTTAAGTAACTAACTTAGCTTGTTTGTTGTCGTATGTGTAGAGATTGAAGATGGAATTAACAAGCAAAACAATGAGAGATTTGAAGAAAGGGAAAGAAGGTGCAGAAGGTTGATAGCAGTTGCCAGTTTTCAAGATTGTTTAGTTTTTTTTTTTTTTTTTTGGAACAATTTCATGTGATTTAATGTAAGATGGGTCAAACTGGGAAACAATGTTGTTGTCACAGTATGTTTTATTTGACTGGGTCAAACTGGAATACTGGAATCTTTTGAAATTTGAATGAATATGAATTTGTTCAGGTAGGTTGCAAAAATATTATCTGTACACAGATGCCAAACACCCCAATTTTTATGAGGTAGTTTGCCACATTTTGCTATCTTCAGTTTGGTGACTTTACATGAGTTCTTCACAAGAAATTATATAGCATTATCATGTTGTTGTCACTTCCTGTTTGATTTTTAAGTTGAGTTAATCAAGGTACAATTTATCGTTAAGTTTGCAGCATTCATAATCTATAAAGTAAATCTGGTCAAATTCATTGTAATATAACAGTTGAAACTTAAATTTGCAGCATTCAGACTTGACCAAACATGCTTTTAATTTTAGTGGAAACTTAAATGGTCTACACCATGATTGGATATATTATATATCTGGGTAAAATTCATTGTGTGATACCACTTAAAAGTCTTAGAAGCACAATGTTGACTATTCTTGTTGAATACCATTTTTAGCACCATTTAACTACTTGTTTGACTTTTCTTATTTGATAACACTTTTGACTACTCAACAAAAACGGAATAAAATGGTACGGTACCGATTTCAAACCGGAATGCGGTACGGGCATGCCGGTACGGTACCGGTACCGATATCCCGTCCGCACGGTCTCGTACACACCTTTCATGCTCGGAAAAAAGCAGTGCGGTAAATACGGTGCGGGTTCGGCACGGATGTGTACCGAGCTCATCCCTACCATGACCTATGAACCTAAAGCCAATGCTAATGGTAAGGTTGCTCCTCAACCAACCGAGTAGATGACCGTATTATCTCCATTAGCTCAACCGAACAATGACCTATAGTTGGCCCCGCCAACCGCAAGTTTTTTTTTTTTTTTTTTTTTTTTTTTTTTTTTGGTTACGGTCGATTTATTAGCAAATGTAGTTGGGTATAATTTTGGAAAAAGAAAGCTGATGTGGCGAGGAGTGACCACAAAATATATTGTTACTATTAGCATTGGCCTGAGCACTTGTTATTATCTATATCTATATCTATACTACTTATAATAGAGGAAGACACTTCCCTCCTATTAATTTTTTAAAATTTCCTAATATAGATTTTTAAGCAAATACAAGTAAAGAAGCATCATTTAAAAGTATTTATAGCACAACTAAAACTAAAAAAAACATTATTCAACACATACAATTAATACACAATTTAATTCCATTCACCAAAATATACCACTACTTAAGCACATTGTACAAATACCTACCCGATTGAACATAAACCATTGCAGTTCTGTAAAGGCATCTACTATGGTGAACCTTTATAAAGGTTTATAATAGTGTCTAGTCATCGGAAATCATAAATTCATAAATCTTTTTCTTATTATAAACCTTTCTTCACTATGGATAAACTACTTACAGCTTTATAAAACCTCATTAAACACAAAAGCATTAAATTTAGAAGAGGTTCAAGATGTTAGACCATTTCATTCCACATAAGCATGAAACAAATTTCCACTATGGTTAATAAAATGATAGACTTCTTCATCTTTTCTTAGACATTTTTATAAACCACCATAGTGGATGCTCTAAGAGGCACAACTTCTTTTAATAGCAAAAAATTATAAAGAAATAACCAAACATATTTGTTTAATTATTTATTCATTCGTTCGTTGCCAAACAAAAAGAACACAAGATCTAGGGTTGTTACTTTGTTTCAAGAATGGATCTTTAAAGATCTCTACAACCCATCATTGACCTTAGAAAATGAAGAACTTTTAGAATAAAACCTTACCCGAGACCTTTACAAAAGATCTTAGAGACCTCATTACGAGACCTTAGCTGAGACACATTTGTGTGTGGTACTCGGTTGCGTGCCAGAAAGAAACCAACAACAGAGGTTTGTGTATTACGTAGTATTATTCTTTGTTCGATCGTTGGTAGTTGAATTAAAAGAAACCAGTTGTTGCAGAGGCTGCATGTTTATTTGCAAAAGAAGGAATGAGATGTCAACTATGTGTGGCTTCTTATTTTAGAGAAGGTGAGTTTGTGACTGCAAAGTGTATAACTGAAATTAGGGTTGAATGGGGCTAAATATTATTGTAATAATCTTAGATAGGTGGGCATTAGGGTTACTACTTGGCTATAATCCGGAATAGTTGTTGGCCTGAGTTGGACTATCTGAATTTTTGTGCTTTTATTGGGCTGGACAGAGTTTAATCCGAAACAATTGCTTACAAGCATTAATAAACAAACTTAGAGCATAACCAAAAAAAAAAAAAAATGACATACCCAGCTAGGGATGGCAACAGGGCGGGTTTGGGGCGGGGCGACCATCCCCATCCCCAAACCCGATTACCAAAGTTATCCTCAAACCCGCCCTGATCCCCATCGGGGATTTAATCGGGGAGCCCCGTTGGGGCGGGATGCTCCCCCAAACCCGCCCCTTATTAATCGGGGATCTTATCGGGGTGTATGTTTTTGGTGCAATTCTTGACCAAAGTCGCATCATTCACATTTATTATTAATTTTAAACCGTTAGCAATAACTTGAAGAATTAAAAACTTATTAGTAATTTACAAACAAGCCTTATTAAGTTTTCAACGATATTAAAATACATAAATAATGATTAATTACATAAAAAAATAAAGCTTAAAAATATGACACTAAACGAGTTTCAATAATAACAATTTTGCAATTTTACAAAGATAAAAAACTAATAATATTAGAGTAATTTTTTTACATAAATACTAACAAAGTACTATGTAGGTAAAGATATATTTGTATATGTGCATATATTATTCGGGTGGGGCGGGGCGGGGCGAGGATTCCCCGCTCCCCGCCCCAAACTCAATTAAAACCCCCGTTTAATCCCCGAACCCGCCCCATAACCCGATTAGCATGCCCCATCCCCGCCCCAATTAATTCGGGTTTCGGGTTTCCCCATCGGGTTCGGGTTTTTTTGCCATCCCTATACCCAGCCAATTATTACTTATATAACCCAAATTAAATACAATACGAAATATATGCAAATAAGAAATATTTAGGAAATACTTATGATAAAAAAAAAATGCACAAATTTTGTAACATAAAAATAACACAAAACAAAAACAAAAAAATCTCGCCACGACGCACATAATACATAGAATAAAAAAACTATATAGAGACCAAATACATACATGAAATGGAATTAACTTTTACCTTAAAATAATACAAACCGATTTTCGTACAACCCAAGCCATTAAATAGAAACAATAAATATATGTACAAAATAGACAACAGATAACACAACTAAAATTATACAAATACATAAAATCTTCTTATAAAAAATAACAAAAAACATTGATGCGTCAAATTTTGTTACACAAAAATAATGCAAGCCAAAAAAGCAAAATTTATTGTAATACTAAGAAACAAATTTATTGTATAGTATATCTAGAGCTTATCTTACTAGAAAATGTTGAGAAATGATATTTATTATTATTGCTTAAAGTTATTTTAATTTAAATTATCATTAATTTGTGCGGTTATTGTTAAAAAAATTGTGTAATCGAACAACATTTGCTCGCTGCAAAATATAATCACAAGATACCGCTACCGCATCGCGCGGTTACCATGCTAATATTCATTAAAAAAAAAAGTCCACTCTACACTTTTTTTTTTCTCTACACTATAAAAATGTGTGCAAAATTTTACTATTAGTTTAAAGGTTACATTTATAAGTGGAAAAATTTGTAAAACGATAAATTTTTCGCTATTATAAACAAAGTCAAATATTTAACAAGAATCATATTTGAGTAGGAGAATGTAAATAAAAAATGAAAGTAAAAAATTGTAGTAAGAAATAGTAGAAAAGTTAGTTTTATTCTGGTTTTAACACTAAAATGGGTTCTGAACTTTCTGAAGATGCAAAAGTAAAACCTGCAGATGCTACTCTTATATTTTGTTTCACTCTTGAAAACTATTTTTGTTTTGCTGAAATGGGTATATGCACTCTTAGCAAAAGCATTTTTAGTTTGAAAATTGCGTGAACCAAACACAGAAGACCAGGATTTTCACAATGCTAAGTTTACGGGCTCGAATTCGCCGAACACTCGTCCCACCCTCACAGCGCTGCTGCTTCCGCTTCATGGGCAGCTTATCTCAGACACATGAGGTTTGTCTTATTTTTATTGCACGCCATCTGTTTGATCAAATTACTGAATGAGCTTAACTTAAAACTCAGGTGCCACATTCCGTAGACGAAGAATGTAGCCATTTATTGCCATGGTTAAGACAAAAGGCCGGGGCCGAAATTACGTCCCACCTTACTATTGGGAAGTCAGTTTACGGCAGGTAACTTTTGTAACGAATGTTGTTATATATAAAACACTACAAGGTTATAACTACTGTAACTACTGGTGTTAACCAACCAACTTTGAATCATTTTGATGGTTAATGGTAAATAAAACGAAAGAGTTTTTTTACAAACTAATTGTTTTTGAAAAATTTATTTACCATTGTGTTGTTCATGTAAAAATATTTACCGTTGTGTTGCTTCAATTAATTTAATGTTGTTATGATCAAACTCTAGGAGTAACTGATGACTTTTTTTATTGTAAGAGTTTCAGACCTTTTTTGAACTCATTTTTTAGACATTTGTATTATTAAAAACGGGAACAAAACTAGTTAATATATTTGGAGGTGTTTGTTGAAACTTATTCGATGGATTTATAAGATTATTGGAAATTTGTTAGGCTTTGTTTTTGTATTTTTAACCTTATAAGTTCCATAAGTTCAACTTTATAAGGTTATAAACTAAAATAAGAAGCTTATGATATGTAGTGAATAAGCTTAGACAAACACCTCGTCACTACATTTGAGTTTAATATATTATGAAAATCCGTGCTCAAAAATCCGTGCATTAATTATGATATTAAGTCAAAAATGTATTCCATCAACACAAAATTAAAATACTAGTAGTAAATAGGTTCTAGCACACAATAATCAACAAATTAAAACAACTAGTAGCAAATAACTAGCATCATGAAGTTCCGAAAGTACTCGCAAATAAAAACCACTTGATGGCGCCAAGACCACACCACGGCTTGAGTTTTCGAGTAATTTTATGGAGGGAGGGGTGTTTTTGGTCTTGACGGAACCAAAAATGTGATGTTATGGAGGGAAGGGTGTTTTTGGTGTTATGTGGTATAATGTGTTGTTATGGAAAAAAGTGATGATGTGACAGCGCTTTTTCTATAACACTAACTTGATGGCTTGGTGGGTAAGTGCTCATCTAAGTAAATCAACACATATTAATATACGGAGTAATACATTTAGTGGAGACTTTTTAAAGATGGTAATTCACAATTTCACATTGTAGGGAATAAAACATTTTTAATGATAAGCTGAAGGGAGTAAAGCTAAAGCTACCTAGGGGAATAATTAGGAAAATAAAAAAAATAGGTTATATTAATAAAGTTCAAAGTAAAACAATATAGTAGTTAATATTTTTAAGTAAACTATACAATGGTAAATAAGTTTTGAAAACACAATAAGTTGGTCCAAAACTCTTTCACATTACCCGGGGAGGGTGAGTCTGACTTCAGATGTACGCGGCCTAATTAAACGGGGTATGTGTGTGGCCGTTTCCGACCCTTTCTTCGCCACCCTCAAGATATGTATCTAGTGAAGTTTGAACATGAAACCTCCTCTCGTGGGGATATAAGGGTGCCTGACCAAATGCTTTTTAGTCTTGTTTGTTTTATATTAAACTCCCTTAGTTGGCTGGTATGTAATGACGGATTAAAATTAAGTTTTTAAGATTTACAAATGTTTTATACCTTTTTAATGTCCTAAATGCAGGTCATTATTTGCTTCTAAACCGATACAAGCTGGTGATTGCATATTGAAGATTCCTAAAAGCTTGGTATGCTTTGATGGCTATTTATTACAGTTTAATGCTTAAAGTAGTTATGAATATGTTTTTTTTGTTGTTGCAGCAACTCACAGAGGATAATTTACATCCTTCCGTTAGTTCTTTGTTAGGGGAAGATGTCGATGACGACATAAAGCTTGCGCTGATAGTCCTACTGCACCAAAAACTTGGTCAGGTACAATGGGTAACATGTATATTAAATAAACATGAAACCTGGAAAGTAGTCGTATTGAAGCTTAAAAACTAGTGATCTGCACACTTCTAAACCTATTTGTAGAAGAAAATTGTTACAATAAATCTAACAAACTGATACCAAAGCTGACTAGCACAAGAACACGGAGAAAAGCACACACGTATGCTGTCAAACGTTTTATTGTTGAAAGCTAAAATGTAAAAAAATAATCCCCCCGATCCCCCAGGTCGGCCGCAACCTTTCCTTGGACACATATAACATATATGGTTCTTTTTGTCTATTCTCTGGTGCAGTCTTCTGAATGGGACCCTTACATCAGCTGTTTGCCGCGGGTCGAGGAGATGCATAGCACGGTATTTTTGCGTATACCTTGTTTTCTTCTGTTTTTAATTACTCCTGTTACTTGAAGCACCTTTTGTTTCTGTAGATACTTTGGACCGATGAGGAATTGGAGATGATCAAGACAAGCTCGTTATATGACGAAACGGTGGAGTATAAGGCTCAAATTGATATGAACTTCTTATCCATAAAACATGTATATATCTCTCTCCCTAATATTTTGTTTGTGCAAGCTCACTGATTAAATATGAGATCTTTAGGTGCTTATGAACCAAACAGTTGACGTTCATAAACTTATAATTTCTATGCAGGTTCTTGACCGCTTTCCTGAATATTTTGAAGATGTCACATTGGACAAGTTTAAGCATGCATACAATCTGGGTAAGACATTTTATCAGACTACATTTTTTATTTTACTTTGTAATTATTCAAATTATGGTTCACATTATTAATTTAATGTTTTGGAACTAGTCATCCCTTGATAATCATCTTTTTCTTTATTTATGGTCATGTGTTTGTGTTTGCTCGTCTACAGAATATTGGGTTATTGCAATTTTTTGACTATTGTTTGTAAAAGAAGCAAGGATTAATGATTTTAAACAGCATAATCTAATTGATAATTTCTCGTTATTGTGACAGTTAAATCCCGAGCTTGGAGAAGCAGAAGGGGTCGTACAATGGTATCTATATTGATGATTTATTTACATTTTATAACGTTCAATAATTTATAAGAAGGTCCAGGTACTTTCATATTAGTCATGTTTGTACAAATTTTTTAATGAGTGAACACTTTTTTAGATTCCTTTTGCAGATTTTTTTAACCATGATATAGATTCGGAAACACGTGTTTTGAGTGATGACTTTGAACAGGTCTCAAAGGTAACCTCTTTTTGAATAAGTATTTTTATTATTCTTAGACATATAGACCTAAATTTGCATTCTGCAGTTTATTGCTGGCAAAAATTATGCTCCAGGTGATGAGGTCTTTATAAGATACCTGGATACTACGAATGATCAACTTCTATTGCATTTTGGATTTATGATTCCTTTCAGCAAATATGATACGGTTCAAGTTGAGATCAATGTACCTCAGCATGATCACCTTCGTGCAAAGAAGTTGGATCTTCTGGATAGACACTCAATACCAGCCCGGATGGGTCTTGATGTGTTAAACTCTCATGAAAATTGCTTCATAGTGTGGTATGTATCTACCTTTTAATATTGTATTATTGTATATAACCAGTTTAGTCATGTGATAATTTCTGCTATGTTTGTTCCATGAGGGCCTAAATTTTTTTTATTAACACTTAAAAAAAACTTTAAAAAAATTTATTATACTTAAATTTTTGGCTTAAAAATTTAACTATAATAAACTTTTTAAAAAATGAAAAATAAAAAAATTAGGCCCTCACAACGTGAGGGCTTAAATTTTTTTTTTGGCTAATGTACAACGTGAGGGTTAAAAATTATTAATACTTAAAAAAACTTTTTTAATGCGTATTTTGTACTAATTTTGTATATTTTCATCAATTTTTATACGTTTTCTGCTTTTATAAGTTTTATCAATTTTTATACGCTTCTTATCGTTTTTATACGCTTTCGTTTTTTATTAAATAGTTTTTAAGTATTAATAAATTTTTTAAGCGTATAAAAAAAAACTTTTTTTAATGCGTATAAATTTTTTTAAGTGTATAAAAACTGTTTAATAAATTTTTTTAAGCCCTCACATTATACATAAGCCCAAACTTAAGTATAATAAATATTTTTTTTAAATGTTTTTTTTTTAGTTTTTTTTTAAACAGTTTTTCGTTTTTTTTTTTAAGTTTTTTTCTTTTTTTTTTAGTTACATAGATCGTCCTTGTGGTTTGCCAAAACATGTGGAAAGTCAAAAATACCCTTCAAGTTAACAGTCAACTAACAGAATTATTGGTCAAATGACCAAACCCGTAATGGGTCAAAAACCACGAGGACGTGACCCGTCAAAAAAAAAAACACAGGGACAATATATGCAAGATCCGGTAAACCTTAAGGACCAATTATGTAATTGTTGATCACCCTAGATGTTTTTAGTGTCAAAAGGAGGAGTTTATTTTCCCAAAATGCTACGGAGTTTTATATAAGGGCTTGTTTGGATTGTGTTACTTTTTTCTGCTCTCTATTCACTATTTGTATTAGTATTGCTGTATTGATCCATTTTTTTATTTTTTACTCAATTTTCCATCAGATATCAAATTGATATCTGTATCAACCTTGATAATATCTATACGTTTGTGTGCTCTTCAGAGCTGCAGCAGTTAGCTATGGAAGCAACAGAAGATGATGGCCATTTGGCTCGAATTCCTTTGAAGAACAAGGAGAGAGAAATGGAAGCACATCGGTTTTTGCATTTGAAATTTGATGACATGATTGAGAATCATAGTGCAGCTCTTGAGGTAGTGTTGTACTCGTATTCATTTAATCTTGGTGCTTTCAGGGGAAGTTTAACCCATCGGTTTCATATAATACAAACCTTTGTTAATCTCAATGTCCTTGAAAAGTTTAATTAAGATGCATGAAACTAAAAATTTATTTGTAATGGCAGAATAGGCAAATAGATGATTCTAACTTCCATCTAAAACATTAATATTTAGACGGAGCATATTATGGAGTAGATATACTGTATACTTGTTGGTAATGCCTACAATATATGGCACCCAACAAATGCCACAAGCAGGCTGAGTGAAATGGGTCAAATGGGGGGTTTAATGGGTCAAACACGTAGAAAATGTCCATTCATAATGGGTATTACCAAAATAGCCAAGTATTAGTGAAATGGGTCAAAGGAGGGGCTGAATGGGTCAAAACACTTTGAAAGTCACCTAACGTATATTTAAATGCACACAATCTTCTAAATCATTTTATCTAAGATGAAATTACATTTAAGTTGGGCGAGCATCCACGAGTCATCCCTACCCGGTCTGTTTTGACTCCTTATACATATTGCAATTACTCTTATAAATGTTTTGCACTTTTTTTAAGGCGAATTATGCTGCATTCAAATATTATGGTTAACATTTCCTGTGTCCTTCGAAAATCATATTATACAACACTTCATCTTCGTGTACTCGTGCGCATGAAACACTTGCAGCAGGTTAACATAAAGTTTAGTTGCACACTTGGTCAGTAACAGATAACAAGTTTCCTTTGTGCACATTTGCTTTACAGTCTCTGACTCGTGCTCCCTCTCCTACACTGTTTGGAAAATGTGCACGAAGAATGCAGCTGGCCCGAGATCTCCTCACCAATGACCTTCAGATCCTTAGATCTGCTTCTGCGTGGCTAAAAAACTACTGTGAAACCTTGAAGGTCTAGTCGAGAACATGATCCACCCAGACAAAGAGGTGAATGCTACATGTTTTCCAAAACAATCTTTAGAACTTTAGGTTTATGAAGTATGTAAAAGGACCAAAGGGTTTGTAAATGGCTCGACTTGAAAGTTTCTTTGGCCTATTTGAGGAAGACTTAACCTGGTAGTAAATGGTTTCGAGCAACTAGCTTGGTTGAGGCTGTTAGTCTATTTTGCCTCGAGTTTTTGGAATTGGACATAGCCTTGGTGTAGGTAGCTGTGAACTTGAGTTTAAACTGTGCGGTGCTTTTGCTGCGAGCTCTACCACTAGCTATAAGAAAGATTTTAACAGTTGATTAAATCCTCTCGGTGTATTTCTTTAAAGTAGCAGGGTACCTGCGCGATGCGGCGACAGGTACCCTGAAATAAAATTTTTCAATGAACCATGCTTTATAATCTGAAACGTTTTATGTGACAATAAATTTGCGGATGCCAAAAGTTTCATGTCGCATATTTCAACTCTTTAGAATATTATAGTAGGGTATCCGTGCGTTGCGACGGCGGGTATCAAGTAATAAAATTTTCGGCAAAAAATGTTTTCAATTTTATGTTTTCTCTTACAATAACTTTACCAATAGCGAAAACATAATGAGTTTGAGTAACTTTAAGAAAGTGATGGATAACAAACTAATTCATATAAAAACAATTGAAAGTGGCGTGATTTTGCGTTGCGGTAGTCAATAATGTTATGGGGTTATGGTCAAATTAGTTGATAGTGGTCCGTAGTCACATGTAAGTAGAAACATTTTTTTATGAAATATATATGTAATAATCAACACCTCGTAATAAGTAATAAAATATATTTTTGAACATGTTTGTATCATTAATACTGTTTATTACACTTGTCCCATATATATAAAAGATATAAATAAAAGAGTGTATTTTTTTTTATTTTATTTTATTTTTTTTTTTTGGTAACCGTGATTTCCGACCTTTTGACCGACTAATCCACGGGGTTTGAACCCACCGCCACATAGACTCAAACCAGGTAAAGCCCTCCCCTTTCAGGAGGTTGGCGTATAATATCTTGTAAAGTATATATTTATGAAAATGTTTGAATCATTAATATTGTTTATAATACTTGTCCCACATAGATAGAAGATATAAATAAAAGAATGCTTATAATGTAAAGAAACTTCATGTTTAAGCAATCATTTAAAGTTATTCATGAAAAGTATAATAATTAATATACTACGGAGTAATATATTAATCATTGAATTACTACTTAACATTTAGCACTTCGCACATTTGCATCATTTGTCTTAAAAAAAAATTGTCCCGACTTTTTAAAAAAAACGTTTTTTACTTTTGTGGTTAGTTTTATTTAAAGTAATTCAAAATTTATTTAGATCGGTTCTCGAAACACTCTTATAATATAATAATAATTTTGGAACTTTGTAGTTTTACATGCATTTCAAAATCATATTCATTTATATGTGCATTTTTGCATTGAAACTAAACTAATTCAAAAAGAAATAATAAATAAAGCATTAAAATGTTATGAAAGATAAATTAGTAAAAACTATGTATTGTGTACATTATGCATTAAAAATTGTAATGCTTGAAAAATATATTAATAATATCTTAAAAAAATTTAGAAGAGAGTGTGTTAAATGCTTTATAAGTAGTATAGATATGATATACAATGTTGAAATTGTTTTGAAAAAGATAAAATTTGATAAATTAAATCAAAGACAATATTTTCAATATTAAAAACACTTGAGAACAACGTTACATGTGAAAGTTGAGAAAATCTTCTAGATCTTTAAGCAATCCAAAAGGGTTAGTGATATTAGTTGCTTATCGTATTGAAATGTAAATAGATACTTATATTCAGTTCTCCATCTACCTACTAATCAGTTTTAGCTCATGCTAACCCGCGTAACTGCGTAAACAGAGGTAATGTACCTTCTTTTTTTCAATGAACGCCAATTGTAGGGTACACGTTCACAACTAAAAAAGTTCACTATAAAACTAGCGAATTGTGTTGGAAGACTGTTGATACAAAAGTTGGACGTTTCTTGTTTGGAGCTCCGGCTCTCGTATCAATTGAGAATCGTTGCTTGAGACCTGCGCACTAAGAGAGAAAAACACCGTTAGGCTTACCGTGAGATTGTTTTCCACGATTATCCTCCGCGAGAGTAAGTGTCGGTTTAGGGTTAAAGGAGTGTTAGGGTTACGAGATCGTACTTAAACGAGGATGTGATTCCACTTATATACGCACGGAATCCTTGTTGGTTCCGTGTTCCTCAACCTTCGCGTATCCCGCCTAAGTCGGTTGGGAATGATTATCTCCAAACATAGGAGATATCCAATATCTATTAGTAAATAGATTTGGGCTTGGGCTTTTGAGCCCAAACATTTAATCATCGTAGCCCGTTAAATGCAGGCTAAGTTAGTGTCGGACTGTAGTCGGGTTCGTGACCCGGATATAGACTATACGTCATCATGTCCCCCCAGTCTAGTATGCGTAGTGACTAACTGCGGATGCTAGACTAATAACCGTAGGTGGCGAAAAACTTCGAAGCGTAGCCAAGAAGCCGTAAAAATATGTCTTCCCATACATTGTATCTAGACATAGGGTTAGAAAATGGGTTCCTCGTAAATCGGGGGAAAGTTACTGCTGTGACGTCCCATCAAGCAATCTCAGCCACACTATTAGTGGTAGTGCGGTCCACGCGTCACTCATCGTGTGGGCGAGAAGAATTATATAACCCCTCAGGTCATTTTCCTTTCATTTCTCACAGTAAAAAACCTTCATCCACCATTGCTAACAAATCATCAAACTTCAACCCAGAAAAACATTGTATTTAAAAGGTAACAGCGCGTGCGTTTTGTAAAAACAATATCATGGTCAAGCAGTTGTCTGAATTCACTTCCAACCTCGCCGAAAGTGATCTTCTAGAGTTCACGTCGGATTATTTTATACACGGGCGTGCATCCGGTTGTTCGGGTGCGCAAGCGTCTATGATTTCCGTAGGGAAAATAGGGGTATACACACGATTCTTTGAATTTGCCAATCAACGCGTGCCCTTATCCCGATTTATGTGCGATGTTTTAAATTATTACGAGCTACACATATCCCAGCTGCATTGTATTGGTGCGGCGAAAATTACTAACTTTGAGGTGAACTGCCGTTTGCTGGCGGTTAATCCAACCATCCACCTATTCCGTGCCTTTTATCACACGACATGGTCACATGGGTGGGTATCTTTTGCTAAGCGCGCCGGCAGATTTCAGTGTTATACTGAAAAATTAGATGCGCTTAGAAACTGGAGATAGTCGTTTTTCTGGGTAGACGACATATGCTTTCCGTGGCGCCATGACTTTTATACCCGGGAACATTCTTGGGGATGAGTGCCCGACACGGATCATATATAGTGAGGATGCGGGCGATTAATGCAAACCGTATCCCCATTAGTTCTATCCCGAGGAATTTTTGGTGCATATGGGCATCAGCCGTAATTATTTTGGTATGCCAGATGAAATGCCAATCTTTTTGGGCGCTGTCACAATTCTCAAATTCCGGTCATTTCTTAAATTATATATGCATCATATTAGTTCATTCATGGCATTTCATTTCACATTTAACGCGTGAATTTTATATTAAATAAACGTTATCGCGTGAATTATTATTTTGAATATTTAATCCGTTACTTCTAAAAATGATCCCGATATATTTTTATACTTGCATTTAGTTTATAAAAACTATATTTTGACTTTACCTAGTGTTTTAAATTTATTTGGTATATAAATCGTTAAAGTTATATTATTACGACGCTTTTCTTAAAAATTACTCGATAATTATTTTATCACTCAAATTTTACAAGGTATGTATTTTTAAAATTTTTATGATATCAATATACTTTACTTTGATCCCCTAAAACTTATTTTAATCCATATGACTTTAACTTCACATCTATGTACAAGTTACATTTTCCTACATTTATATCATTTACTTACATCTTATTTACACTATATATACAATATATATATATATAAAAAAAAAAAAAAAAAAAAAAATTATTATTGAGAAACATCCCCCCTAAAACCGGCCTTAGGGGGGGATGGTGGATGCATTTATGATTTGGTAGCCTTTTTCTTCCAAGTATAGATTGATACTCCAACATTCATTCACTTCAATCAAATAATTCATAACTTATAGTCAAGTTTCTCTCCTCTTTCTTTTGCCCCTCCATAACCGGCCCTCATTGTGTTCCTTCAAGAGATCATCAAGTTTTTCCAAGATCAAGTATTCACAATCTAGATAACACTCTTGTTAAGGTTTTGAAATAAAAACCTAGAGTGTTTAGTTTAACCTTGGTTCTTTGCACCTCATCATAGTACTTGTAAGCATGTTTCTTTCATTTTTCATGTTTCCTTATCATCTCATATTCATCTCTTCATTTTTGGAGCAAGCATGCAAGACTTGTGTTGTTTATACCATTTTTACATGATTTTAGAGTTATATATATATAAAGGTCATCCTATAATTATCCCCTTGGTATGTGTTGGTCTTGATGATGTCTAGGAACCCATGACACCCTAAGAAGGTGTATGGTAGGATTAGATTAGCTTTGGAGTTGATTTGAAGGATTAGAATAGGTTTTGTCCGAGAAAACTATTTTCGATACGTATAAAATAGGTTCTGTCCTTGTTTTAATTTTCGGAAAAACCGACAGTAGGCACGACTTTTGGCCTTGATATTTAGAAAATATACTTTAAAACGAATCCGTGGCAGCTTGAGCGGATAAAACGGAGTTATAACGAAGAAGTTATGGATTTTACAAGTTTGACGACGATATATATACTTTTCGTAAATTTCAACATCTTTGTTTTATTTTGTCCGAGTCAAAAACAAGCCTTAAGCTTCACAAATTATTTCGACTTATCAAAAATATATTAGTTTACTTCGATCACGAAGCTAAGGACGTATTATCGTGAAAAGCGGATTTGAAACGACCAAGATATGCGTTTTCATAAAATTGCCGTAACTATTATTTTCGAAAAACTATATTACTTTTACGATACAAGAGTTACTGATGGTATGTGACCATATTGGAGGTGTTTTAACCATGATGTGGAACTTTTGTAACAAAATGTCTTCTAATAAAATTAAGATCACCGAGCATATTTTTCAAAGCGACAAACCGTTTGTATAGCGGAGTTGTAATAAATTATTTATGGATGTTTAAACTTGGCGAAACTCATTTTAACTAACATTTTAGCCAAAATCACCATCTTTAACCCTTATTATCTTTATGTTCGAGACCTTTATGACGAAAACTCTGAACCGAAACTTCTAGATTTCGATACAAACTTTCCAAAACCGTCGAGTTCGTTCTCTAACGATCGACGTACCCCATTTTACGACTAGTTTTCCAAAGCCATTTTGTTAATTTCATGAAATTTCCGACGACATTGTTTTGCTGACGAAAAGTGATAATTTCACCATAAATCATTATAAAACCATTGTAGGATGACATTTTGACGTAAATACTTGTAAAGTCATTTTGAAGGATCAAGGCGTCAAAAGTGTATTTTCGACGATAAGTAACATTTTCAAAAACTCGCTAATGGTATAAATAACATACGAAATGCATGCATAACATTACATTGCAACTCATTACATATCATATCATTCGTAATAGGTCCGGTTAAAGCATCACATTATACCTCGGTGTACTCACTTTTGTCATCGCATCTATTCACCAAGTGAGTAATCACATCCCTTTTACCGTTTTACTATATTTTTGGGCGAAATGCATGAACCATATTTGAACTAAATTGATTTTTACTTCTATGAACTCTTTAGACTTGAACTTTTGAACTTGACTTAGAATCTTGGATTTAATTATGAATTTATGACTTGTTGGAATTTATTGAACCGTACATGTTATGACCTTGACCTAAAGTCTCCCATGATCGGACATCACTATAAAGTCTCGCCTTATTGGTGGGCGTTCTCAATAAACCTCGCCTTATCGATGGAGTGTGCAAAGTCTCGCCTTATTGGTGGAGCGTTCTCAATAAATCTCGCCTTATCGGTGGAGTGTGCAAAGTCTCGCCTTATTGGTGGAGCGTTCTCAATAATTCTCGCCTAGGTGGTCGAGTGACAAAGGAGTCTCCCTTGTTGGAGCAGTGCAAAGTCTCCTATGTTCGGAGCATCCCTACATTATTATATTCTTGGTACTATATTGTGAACTATTATGACCGCTTATACTTGACTACTTCATACTACTTTTGGCAGTGGGTTGTGAACACACAGGTTGCAAGTTTTGTATGGGCGAAACTTGGAACTGAGTGGATTTACAATGCCTTTGCTTTGCGGACTATTTTTTTTCGTCGACCGAAAGCTTTGAATATTTCTTACGAGTTTTCTTATTTTTGCTAAACGTGTTTACTCACCAACTATTTTCATAGTTGACCCGTTTTTCTCTCATGCATTTCAGGTGATCGTTAGTAAGCTCTTTCTACCAAGTCTTGCATAATGAAGTTTCCACTTGTCAATATAAATCATAATGTATAAAACATATATTTTGGAATCTAAACTTTGTAATATATATTCGCCGATGTCGGCTAAACTAGTATTGTAATGGTGTACTTTTCATTTAAATATTAACGTTGGTATGTTCTATTATCTTGTGCTTATGTTCCTTCCGTTACACTCGTGTTTCAGCCTCCCGTGGGTGTGACATGATTGGTACCGAGCCAAAGGTTATAGAGAATGCCGATTTTTCAAAAATAAAATCACGCCTATAACCGGAATATTTTTTTTGGTATATTATTTTATTAAACATTGAACACCATTCGAGTCAACTAGTCCTATCGTTGCATTGTTACTCATAAATTATACATAGCTTTGATCAACTATGTCTAATTTATGAAGAACCATCCAATGATAAGAGTGGTAGTTTTAAATCATGTTTGGTCGAGTCTTTTGAGTGCAGTCACCGAAGTTGCATTGGTCGGTGGGTATGCATAGCATGTTTTACGTTCACGTCTACATTACCGTACCTTGTTCATATCTTCTCTTTTCCATCTTTCGACTTGTTAGACATAGCATGTCTCTGTTCTGTCATGTTTCGATCACTATAACACATTACCAGTTCTCGCACCTCATCGACTTCGTTCGAATGTCGTTTAATCAACCCGATGTTTTGGTCCTCAGAGGATCATGGCTGCAAGAAACACACGTTCGTGGAGGTAACAACAACGGCAACTCAAACAACAATGACAATCCGGACAACAACAACGCCGCTGGAATAGCGGATCTACTCACCCAAATTATAGCACATCTCGATGCTAGACGAACCAACAACGGAGAAGGTACTTCAAACGGTCAAGGATGCACTACAAAACTTTCATGACATGTAACCCAATGGAATTTCATGGTACCGAGGGTGCCATTGGACCGCTAACTCGGTTCGAGAATGTTGAGTCGAAGCTTAGTATCACGAAATGTCTTGAAGGAAACAAGGTTGAGTTCTCTGTTGGTCTACTACGGTCGAGCATTGACCGGTGGAACAACCAACTACGAGACTAGAGGAAGAGGGGCGCAAATGCATTATCTTGGGAAGCATTCAAGAAACTACTAAGCGATGAGTACCGCAGAAAAGATGAAGTGCGAACCGGAAGAAGAATTTTGGAATCACTTGATGGTAGGAGTAGAGATCGACAAGTACACGATCCGGTTCCACGAGTTAACTAGAATGGTTCCTCACATGGTTTCCACTGTGGAAAAGTTGATTGACCGATATATATGGGATTGATACCGAATTAGAGGGATGTCACTGTCGAAACCAACTACTCTGCAAGACGCGTGAGTATGGCGTATCGTTTGACAAATGATGTGATCAGTCCGGAGAACTAACAAAAGCAAACGACAATGGACGAAAGCGGCAGGAGGATCACCAGGAAACCGAGACCGAATCGGCAAAACAAGAGGCGGTGAATAACCCGGAACTATGGGCGACCACCCGGAGCGCAAAGGATATGCAGTCCACATCCTTTGTGCACTCGATGTAATTATCATCACTTAGGAGACGCGCGAGGTGCGGCAAATGTGGACAGACGGGCCACCGCGGCGAAATTGCTCAAGCGACCGGAAATCAGGGCGGAGAAAAGCATGTTACGAGTGTGGAAGTCTAGATCACCTTCGCAATACATCCAAAGTCGAAAAGAACTCCCAATCAAGGAGGTGTCGTCCAAACTGGCGTTGGCAATAGAAGGCCCACAAGATCGAACATTGAAATTCCTCCCGCACGTGGTCGAGCATTCTATCTGGGCACCGAGGAAGCCCGCAACGCGTAACGGGTACATTCCTTTGATCAACTACCTTATTTCTGTACGACATAATTTTGAGTGCATAGTTTCCTTCCAATCTTTACCACGTTCACGTCATTGATTAATTTGAGACCTATTGATATCGACCTTAGTTGTTATATATTTTGTTGATTTGATTTGAATTGTGTAAGCAAATCCAAGATCGAACGAATCTTTCAAAAGACTTCATTCAAGGATGTTGATTCCTATCTTTCTAACAACTTGTTTACTAGCTTGATCTAGTGACAGTTCTTGTTTGATGAGTTGCGAAAATCAAGCTAAGAGACAAGTTTACTCAAGTCGGTTTAGTTTAATCTCATGACAGTTCTTGTTTGATGAGTTGTGGGATTAAATTAGAATCGACTACCTAAAGGTCTTTTGAGAGCTACGTTCGATATTGGGCAAGTTTACCCTATCCAATCTAATCACGGGCACGTACTTAGTTGAATGGGGAACCTGTATGCATGGGCATTGATATGATCATTTAGACTGTTCGTATGAGCATGAACTTTTAGAACTCTTGTCGAGGTTCGGACCATAGTATCGTTAATCGAATCACGAGGACGTGATTCCGCTGACATGGGAAGAATGTCACAATTCTCAAATTCCGGTCATTTCTTAAATTATATATGCATCATATTAGTTCATTCATGGCATTTCATTTCACATTTAACGCGTGAATTTTATATTTAAACGTTATCGCGTGAATTATTATTTTGAATATTTAATCCGTTACTTCTAAAAATGATCCCGATATATTTTTATACTTGCATTTAGTTTATAAAAACTATATTTTGACTTTACCTAGTGTTTTAAATTTATTTGGTATATAAATCGTTAAAGTTATATTATTACGACGCTTTTCTTAAAAATTACTCGATAATTATTTTATCACTCAAATTTTACAAGGTATGTATTTTTAAAATTTTTATGATATCAATATACTTTACTTTGATCCCCTAAAACTTATTTTAATCCATATGACTTTAACTTCACATCTATGTACAAGTTACATTTTCCTACATTTATATCATTTACTTACATCTTATTTACACTATATACAATATATATAAAAAAAAAAAAAAAAAAAAAAAAAAAAAAATTAAATTATTGAGAAACATCCCCTAAACCGGCCTTAGGGGGGATGGTGGATGCATTTATGATTTGGTAGCCTTTTTCTTCCAAGTATAGATTGATACTCCAACATTCATTCACTTCAATCAAATAATTCATAACTTATAGTCAAGTTTCTCTCCTCTTTCTTTTGCCCCTCCATAACCGGCCCTCATTGTGTTCCTTTAAGAGATCATCAAGTTTTTCCAAGATCAAGTATTCACAATCTAGATAACACTCTTGTTAAGGTTTTGAAATAAAACCTAGAGTGTTTAGTTTAACCTTGGTTCTTTGCACCTCATCATAGTACTTGTAAGCATGTTTCTTTCATTTTCATGTTTCCTTATCATCTCATATTCATCTCTTCATTTTGGAGCAAGCATGCAAGACTTGTGTTGTTTATACCATTTTTACATGATTTTAGAGTTATATATATATAAATGTCATCCTATAATTATCCCCTTGGTATGTGTTGGTCTTGATGATGTCTAGGAACCCATGACACCCTAATAAGGTGTATGGTAGGATTAGATTAGCTTTGGAGTTGATTTGAAGGGATTAGAATAGGTTTTGTCCGAGAAAAACTATTTTCGATACGTATAAAATAGGTTCTGTCCTTGTTTTAATTTTCTGGAAAAACCGACAGTAGGCACGACTTTTTGGCCTTGATATTTAGAAAATATACTTTAAAACGAATCCGTGGCCGCTTGAACGGATAAAAACGGAGTTATAACGAAGAAGTTATGGATTTTACAAGTTTGACGACGATATATATACTTTTCAGAAATTTCAGCATGCTGTTTTTATTTTGTCCGAGTCAAAAACAAGCCTTAAGCTTCACAAATTATTTCGACTTATCAAAAATATATTAGTGTACTTCGATACGAAGCTAAGGACGTATTATACGTAGAAAACGGATTTGAAACGACCAAGATATGCACGTTTTCATAAAATTGCCGTAACTATTATTTTCTGAAAAACTATATTACTTTTACGATACAAGAGTTACGGTGTTTTATATGACCATATTGGAGGCTGTTTTTAACCATGATGTGGAACTTTTGTAACAAAATGTCTTCTAATAAAATTAAGATCACCGAGCATATTTTCAAAACGACAAGCCGTTTGTATAGCGGAGTTGTAATAAATTATTTATGGATGTTTAAACTTGGCCGAAACTCATTTTTAACTAACATTTTAGCCAAAATCACCATCTTTAACCCTTATTATCTTTATGTTCGAGACCTTTATGACGAAAACTCCTGAACTGAAACTTCTAGATTTCGATACAAACTTTCCAAAACCGTCGAGTTCGTTCTCTAACGATCGACGTACCCCATTTTACGACTAGTTTTCCAAAGCCATTTTTGTTAATTTCATGAAATTTCCGACGACATTGTTTTGCGACGAAAAGTGATAATTTCACCATAAATCATTATAAAACCATTGTAGGATGACATTTTGACGTAAATACTTGTAAAGTCATTTTTGAAGGATCAAGACGTCAAAAGTGTATTTTTCGACGATAAGTAACATTTTTCAAAAACTCGCTAATGGTATAAATAACATACGAAATGCATGCATAACATTACATTGCAACTCATTACATATCATATCATTCGTAATAGGTCCCGGTTAAAGCATCACATTATACCTCAGTGTACTCACTTTTGTCATCGCATCTATTCACCAAGTGAGTAATCACATCCCCTTTTTACCGTTTTACTATATTTTTGGGGCGAAATGCATGAACCATATTTGAACTAAATTGATTTTTTACTTCTATGAACTCTTTAGACTTGAACTTTTGAACTTGACTTAGAATCTTGGATTTAATTATGAATTTATGACTTGTTGGAATTTATTGAACCGTACATGTTATGACCTTGACCTAAAGTCTCCCATGATCGGAGCATCACTATAAAGTCTCGCCTTATTGGTGGAGCGTTCTCAATAAACCTCGCCTTATCGGTGGAGTGTGCAAAGTCTCGCCTTATTGGTGGAGCGTTCTCAATAAATCTCGCCTTATCGGTGGAGTGTGCAAAGTCTCGCCTTATTGGTGGAGCGTTCTCAATAATTCTCGCCTAGGTGGTCGAGTGACAAAGGAGTCTCCCTTGTTGGAGCAGTGCAAAGTCTCCTATGTTCGGAGCATCCCTACATTATTATATTCTTGGTACTATATTGTGAACTATTATGACCGCTTATACTTGACTACTTCATACTACTTTTGGCGGTGGGTTGTGAACACACAGTTGCAAGTTTTGTATGGGCGGAACTTGGGCCGAGTGGATTTACAATGCCTTTGCTTTGCGGACTATTTTTTTTCGTCGACCGAAAGCTTTGAATATTTCTTACGAGTTTTCTTATTTTTGCTAAACGTGTTTACTCACCAACTATTTTCATAGTTGACCCGTTTTTCTCTCATGCATTTCAGGTGATCGTTAGTAAGCTCTTTCTACTAAGTCTTGCATAATGAAGTTTCCACTTGTCAATATAAATCATTATGTATAAAACATATGGAATCTAAACTTTGTAATATATATTCGCCGATGTCGGCTAAACTAGTATTGTAATGGTGTACTTTTTCTTTTAAATATTAACGTTGGTATGTTCTATTATCTTGTGCTTATGTTCCCTTCCGTTACACCTCGTGTTTCCGCCTCCGGCGAGGGTGTGACAGGCGCTAATGGCCAGGGTGGGTTCTCGTTCCTCGCACCTCCTTTTGTCATTAATGTAAGA
Source organism: Chrysanthemum lavandulifolium (assembly GCA_022545495.1). Lineage (NCBI taxonomy): Eukaryota > Viridiplantae > Streptophyta > Magnoliopsida > Asterales > Asteraceae > Chrysanthemum > Chrysanthemum lavandulifolium. The sequence continues at coordinate 42,567,987 of CM040245.1, read as the reverse complement.
CTTTTATGTGCTTTTCTCGCATTATATAACCTGTGTTATTTGTTGTCATGTATCGCAGCAATGGATCTATTTACCGTGGTGCGGCTAGCGGCCCGTTGAGGTAAGGGCAGTGCGTCCCCAAAAGAAGGTGAGGAAGCTATACTAGCGACCACCGCAGTCATGTCATGGAGATGAACATGGGGAGGCAGGTACTAGTTCCTCTGTTGCAGTGGAAGCGACACCACTACAAAGTGTGCCAAGCCCCCAGGTGCCTTCTACCGTAGCGCAGCCACCACCCATAGTCGTGGCGCAACCTATGGATGAAAAAGAAGAAGAGGAACCGGAGTCTGGGTTAAAGCGTAAGAGATCCTTCGGAGAGGATGGCGCGAGTACTTCAAGGAAGAAACGCCCGGTGATCCTTACTGTGGAATCATCCACCAGTGATGTTGCCTCATCGCACCCGTCTACTGATGTCGCTAGCCCACAGTAAGTGGATGCGCTTCTATTCTGTTTTTGTGTTTATTTTTTTTTATCAACTGAAATTTGGGAACCTGATAATGCGCCGTCGTCGTGTGCGGGGTTTGAGCGGTTGCGAGAATCTCCCCAAGGATAGTCTCACATGCGGTGCGAGCCTTTCAGGCAAAAAGATGAAGATGTACCTGCGGGAGTTGCATCAGTGGGTCAATTAGTTGAGGAGTTGGTACAGGTGTCTGCGCACCAAGCTGCAATAGTTGAGAAGCTTAGGGTATGTATCGCTGGTGAAAGCAGCCAAGGTGCTCAGAAAAATGAGAAGATTGCTGCATTAGAGGCGCAGTTGGCTAGTGCCAGAGCTGAAGTGGAGAGTTTGAGCGTGTATGCACAGAAACAGGCCGAGGAGAAAATGGCGCTGATGGGCCAAATAAGCCAAGAGCGTCTGGTCGTCAGTACAAGGATTCGATTCTCGGGCCCTACAAGATCCGGAGAAAATAAGGACGATTGACCTCGCGGTTGGAAGACTTTGGTGCGTGTGGCGGTGCTCGGAGGCACAGAGAGGCAGCTGCAGCTTACTTTGGAGTATGATGAGGAATTATATCCTCATCTAATGTCTACCATCTCCGAGCGCAGTGGCTTATCGGCCATGGTGCTCGTCTTCTTGTTGCCGAGTACTCTAGAGTCCAAGGAAGTGGTGGACAAATTTGGTGAGGTAGTCCAATGTGCTTTGGCGAGAGGAAAATCGAGAGGCTATGAGGCGCTGGAGGCCGACTTGCTAAAGGTTCCTATTGACAAGGTTCACAGGTATGATGCGATCTTCACGATAACACGGTTGTTGCGATGAATAACATGAAGACTTTAGAGCTTCCCATGATTCTGCCGAAATGGGCGTGACCCGGATTATCCTATAACCGCATGATGGAAGGATTGACCTTAGCGCCATCGTCATCGAGGATGCAGAAGCGCAACCGGACTATTATCTGAAGCCTGATGTCTCTCAGCTGCAGGTGCCTGTTTTTGCTCGCCCTAAGGACATGTTGAATCCCTTCGCTCTAGAGAAAGAAATGTCCTTGAAAGAAGTATTGGAAGCGCATGCTACCAGACTTGCTGAAAGGGAAGGTATTAAGGGTAAAGCTGTGTTGTGCGGGGTTGGTGCAGCTCACCTTCCCAGATCTGATGGCGTGCCCGTGAGTATTGCTACCGTGTCGCGCCAAGACTCAGACTTGTTGAAGAGGCTTGACGAGGCAAAAGATACTGTAACCCGTGTAGGTAGCTCATCGATTAAGCGTTGTCATAGTTGTACTTTTTGAAGTGACCATCCTTGTGTAAGAACTTGTAGCTATCAATAAAAAATCTTCTTTTGCTAAGTGTATGTGAGTAGTATTGCAACTTTGTAATGTTCATACTTATCTTTGCATAAAAATGTATTCATTGTCTGGACATCGAATGTGTACGCCAGCGCAAATAATCCATAACCATGTATGAAGATCATAGTATAGTATTTTATCATAGTCGTGTATGTTATGATATGCAGCGTACTGTAAATATCACATTTAAGGAATCAAGTGTCTTGGTTCCTAAGTTGTTAAACGTGCATCATATCTTGTTGTTCGCACCGTGCGTGGGATGCGCACAAAACTTATTCCAACGTCTTGTGAACAAGGTATTTAACAAGGATGCGTGATCCGATGTTGATGGGTTTGCAACCCTCTGACTCAACAAGTTATTTAGTAGGTTAACTTATCCTTTTACCCTCGTAGGTGTATTTATTGCATGCGCGCCATGTAGGCGAAAAATAGAAAATTGTTAAGACATACAGTATATGGAAATAACAAATTTAAGTGTGTCGCGGAGTTAGCTAGAAATCGCGGCGTTTTATTAATACTTGTAAGTGTTTGTGAGAAAACAAATAAGACATTATACTAAGTAAACAAAAAGTAAATACATAAATGTTTTATGGGTACTTCGGTAAAGTGCATGAGCGTTGGTATGCCGGGCCATGACCGCTCCTATAGGTAGCACCTCTTGAGGTTGTAGATGTTTCATGTGCGCGGCAATTCTCGACCATCCAAGCCTCGTAACTTGTACGCGCCTGTTCCTAGTGCTTCGGTAACCTCGTAGGGTCCTTCCCACTTTGGGCCAAGTTTGCCTGTGTCTTCTGCATGGCTCGCATCATTGGCGCGGTAAACAAAGTCACATGGTCTGAATGAAGCACTGCCCACTTTAGTGTCGTAGTATCCTTTCATCCTTGACTTTGATTTTGCCTCCCGTATTGCTGCGCGTTCGCGCCTTTCTTCTAGCAGGTCCAAGTCGACACGTCTCTCGTCATCATTGGTTGCCACATTGATCTCAGCGGTGCGGATTGTTGGCATGCCGATCTCGGCTGGTATGACGGCCGTCCCGTAGACTAGAGAGAAGGAGTGTCTCCGTCTTGGTTTTGATTGAGGTGCGATGCGCCACAAGACATGTGATAGCTCTTCCACCCATCTTCCTTTGTGCTTGTCAGGCGTGCCTTAATTCCTTCACCTAAGCTTCGATTCGCACGCTCCACTAAGCCATTGGTTTGTGGGTGTTTAACCGACGCTGAGTCTCAGTGTGATGTTCAACTTCTCGCACTAGTCTTTGAAAGGGTTGTCGCAATTGTTTCCGTTGTCCGAGATGATTTCTCGTGCGGTCAAGCGGCATACTATACTTTCCCGACAAGCGCTTGACACGGTTGCCGTGATTGTCACTACTGCCTTTGCTTCGATCTACTTAGTGAAGTAGTCTATGGCGACTATGAGGAATTTTAACCCTCCTGCTGCGACTAGAAAAGGTCCTGCAATGTCAATACCCCACTTGTAGAATGGCCATGGTGATGTAATTGGCGTTAGCTCGTCTTTGTGGTTGGCGGGACAAGTCTATGAACTTGGCGGTCATTGCACTTCCTTATTAAATCCCGCATCACGGTGCATGGTTGGCGATGGTATCCCCGATCTCATGGCGCGTGCCACAACGGACCGTGGTCCCGAGTGCATCTTGCATGAACCTTCATGGATTTCTCGCGAGACGTAATTTGCTTGTAGGGGACCAACACGGTGGAGCCATGGTTGGAGGAAGGAGCGTCGATACAGTATGTTGTCTCAAGTTCGAATCTCGTGTTGTGCGTCCGTATCCTGCGAGCTTCCTTCGCTCTTGGGGTAACGCCTTTGCTTAGGAATTCTATTATCGGTGTCATCCATGTAGGACCGTCCTCTCTATTATTGTGGAGACTTCCATCTCGATATGGATTTGCTTTTCGGTTTTCCACCAGCACTTGCTTTGATAGGTGTGCGAAGCTTGTCGAGGCGATCTTGCTTAGTGCATCTGCCTTGCGATTTTCTCCTCTAGGAACTTGCTTAATGGTGAATCTGTCAAAGCCTTTGATCAGTGTCTTAGTCTTGTCGAGATACTGAATCATGTTTTCTTCTTTAGCCACGTATCCGCCCAACACGTGGTTGGCCACTAGTCGGGAGTCCACTTTCGCCTCTAGATTACGTACACCTATCCGAGCTGTAATGCGTAGTCCACCGATTAGAGCTTCATATTACGCCTCATTGTTCGTCAGAAATTCAAAACGCTTGATGCGTAAGTGAATTCTATTCCTCCGGGTTTGTGAGAATGAGGCACGCTCTGAACCATCAACGCATGAGGACCCATCCGTAAACAAGATCCATGGGTCGTGGAGTTCCGTCCTACTTGGTGCGGGTACCTCGTCGGTGTCCGGCTTTTCGATGATGAAGTCGCGCGAATCGTCCTTTGATTGCGATCGTGGTGCGTAAGAGATGTTGTGCTCACCTAGCAATACACTCACTACGCATGCGGCCCGATGCGTCGGGTTTGGAGATGATCTGCTTGATCGGTTGGTCTCGTGATCCTGCTATTGGATGCGCTGGAAGTACTGCGTAGCCTTTTGGCAGCAAACACTAATGCCAGGACTAATTTTTCCATGGCACTATAATTCATCTCCGTCTTCTTGAGTGCCTTGCTCATAAAGTAGACAGGAGTTTGTACCGAATCCCTATTTGTTAGTAGTACTGCACTCACTGCTCCCTCAGTTGTGGATAGATACATAATTAACTCTTCCCACAGTGGGGTGCGACAAGTGTGGGGCGTTGCGGTGTTGCTTAAGTTGTGTGAAGGCTTCCGCCTCCGTAGTCCACCGAAAATCCCCCTTTGATACACTTGAGTGTTTTGAAGAGGGTAGAGACTTGTCTGCCGACTTTGACAGAACTGTTAAGACGACTAGCTTTCGTTGAGAGATGGACCTCCTTCAACGTCGCGGTGAAGGAAGTTCGATGACGACCTTTGTCTTTTACGGACATGGTTTTATACCGAGTAGGAGCTCTATTAGGTATCAGGAACATACCTTTAGTGGCAGAAGGTACATTTTTGGGGTTTAGCTTCATATTGATCTCTCGTAGAGTTTTGAACGTTCCTCAATATCGCCCACTAACTCATCTTCAAGATGGATTTTTATGATCGGTCATCAACATAGACCTCCGTGTTGCGCCTACTGTTTTCGAAGCATTGTCTACTAACCGGTAGGTGGCGCTGCATTCTTCAAGCCAAAAGGCATTTTTGTAACGATGGGCGCTTGGCTTGTGTGAAAGGCCGTTTTTCCTCATCCTCCTTGCCATCCGGATCGATGATATCTTTTGTATGCATTGAGGAAACACTTCAATGGGTACCCACACGAGACTCTATTTTACAGTCTATCTCTGGTAATGGATAGCAGTGTTGTGGGCACGCTTTGTTAAGGTCTGTGAAGTCCACTCACATTCGCCAGCTACCGTCGCTCTTTTTGACCATTATAACTGACCATCATTTGGTTACTTGAAAAGGTACATATTCAATCCCACATATGTAAAAAAATGATTTTGGCTACTAAAAAAACTAACTGATTTCATTTGTGAAACCACATGAAGTGTCACATTAAGATCAGCTAGATAACTCATCAGCATTATGTCTATGCCTTCGTTCCTATCATTTGTCCATGTGGGATTGAATATGCATACCCAGAAAACAGAATGATTACACATAAACTACATATGTTAACCTTGAGTTGCATTCGTCTATTACACATAAGCGGTAACCTGTGTTAGCCTGCTAATGTATTTAGATCAAATATTTAATGTTTATGTTAAGACTCTTAGTTAATATGTAATACGTATTGTTTTATTTAGTGTTTGGGTCAAGATAGTAGTATGCATAATGGGTCGAAACCTGTTAACCCAAACAGGCCCGTTTGAAGACAGTTAGGGTAGTTATTAGGAAACGGTTATATGCCAAACATCACAACGCCTGGATGTTCAATGGCAACGTTTCATTCAGTATATATAGGTTTAGGATCATTTGTAAACATCAACCCTTCGTTTATAATATCAGAAATCATTCAAGGGTTCAAACCCAATCTCTTGTTCTTATATTGTTCTTGATGATGATTCATTCATGATGCTTGTTTGATTATTGATGATCCTGGAAACTGAGAAGTATGGAGCCTGTAAAATTATAACAACCTGAACACCTCATCTCACCTGCCACAGGTTACACACTGTACACAACTCAGTTAACCGAGGTCTTTATTTTCTTCACTGCACGCCAATCTTTGATTCAATTACTGATTCAGGCACCACATCCAGTAGACAACGAGTGCATTCTTGCCCTGATTAAGGCACAAGTCTGGGGCGGAAATTACGCTCCATTTTTTAATTGGGAAGTCAAGTTACGGCAGTTAATTTTGTAAGATAACTTTCTTAACCGCTTAACTATTACTAATTTAATACAGTTTTGATACAACTAAACTTATAAGTCATCCATGTGTGTTGAATGCAGTGGAACTTTCTATATATTTTTTACTCATCCATGTATGTTGATTGGTGAATGCAGGCCAGTGTTTGCTTGTTAGCCAATAGAAGATGGTGATTGTATGTTGAAGGTTCCTTATAGTGTGGTATGCTTTGATGATAATTTGTGGCTCTTTGATGCTATCTATAGTTTTGAATCGCGAAAGCATGTTATTTGTGATTTTTGCAGCAACTGACACTGGATAATCTACCTCCTAAAGTTAGTTCTGTGTTGGGGAAGGAAGTCGGTATCAAAGCTTAGTTTGCTTTGGTCATCCTTCTGCACCAAAAACTTGGTCAGGTACAAATTTTAGTTTGAACCACTTAATCTTTTTGTGAACACATTATCAATGGTTTTTAGCTTATCTTAGATTCTCATGTGCAGGCTTCTGAATGGCCTCCTTATATCAGCACTTTGCCGCCATTGAAGAGATGCATAACACGGTATTTATAGAGTTATTCATGTTTCTTATACTTTATAATTAGTCATGTGTGTTAGCCCTTATAATGTTGTTAGATCAAATGTAGTATTAAAGTTATTATGTTAAAGATTCTAGTTTTATAACTATGTAATATGTATTATATTATGTATTTGTGAATGGGTCGAAATCACTGCTATGGGTCAGAAACTATGTAACCCAAACAGGCCCATTACAAATGGCAGTTAAGTTAGGAAACGGTTATCTCCTAAACATCATACCGTTTGGAGAAAACCCTTAGTGTCGTTTCATGTATTATAAATAGGTTAGGATTCATTTGTAAACATCAACCCATTCGATTATTATATATCAGTTTAAAGGGTTCAAACCCAATCTCTTGTTCTTATTTTATTCTTGATGATGTTTCACTCATGATGCTTGTTTGGTTATGATGATCCTGTAGAAACCTGAAGATTAGAACATGTGCAACGATTATCAATTGGTATCAGAGCGGAAGGAATCAAACAACACAACAATTCATGATGTTGATCATCACTCAAGATTCAAAAGCAGTAAGATTGAAGTCTGGTTTTTCGCCATGGTTTACAAGAATACTTGGCGATATGATGTAGAACTTGAGAGTTCACACAGATTTGGTAACCAGAAACAACAAGGACACAACTTGTTGTTTACAAAGAACTTGCGAATTCTTTGGAAGTAAAAGCCGAGACAAACAAAGTTGTCTAGGGCATGAAGTGTTTCAAATCGACACAAAAGTTGAAGACCAGATTCAAACAAAGAAAGAAAAGAGAAAAGGGTACATGTAAATTGTTTTGAGTGACAAGTATGGAATGATTGCAAAAACTTCAAGGACTAGATACCAAAGATGATGAAGCAGTTGTGACTGCATGTTATAAGAAGTTTGTTGATCTCATTGTAGTCTGCTATGAAACTGCTAACGTACCTTGGGGTGAAAAGTCAAAAGATGTAGGAGACGAAGACAATGATGGCTTGGCCATGGACCTGCAAGACCAGAAGGGAAAGAGAGTGAATGATGGAGCAATAGAGACAAGTTAGAATCGTTTTGGTGTTATTCTTGAAGATGATAAAGATGAAGAACAATGATGGCAGTCAAGACAGCAATGAACTTTAGACATTGCTTGAAGAAACAATGAAGATCACTCAAGGGAGTTTGATGCTAAAACATTAGGGGGGAATTGTTAGCCCTTATAATGTTGTTAGATCAAATGTAGTATTAAAGTTATTATGTTAAAGATTCTAGTTTTATAACTATGTAATATGTATTATATTATGTATTTGTGAATGGGTCAAAATCACTACTATGGGTCAGAAACTATGTAACCCAAACAGGCCCATTACAAATGGCAGTTAAGTTAGGAAACGGTTATCTCCTAAACATCATACCGTTTGGAGAAAACCCTTAGTGCCGTTTCATGTATTATAAATAGGTTAGGATTCATTTGTAAACATCAACCCATTCGATTATTATATATCAGTTTAAAGGGTTCAAACCCAATATCTTGTTCTTATTTTATTCTTGATGATGTTTCACTCATGATGCTTGTTTGGTTATGATGATCCTGGAGAAACATGAAGATTAGAACCTGTGCAACGATTATCACTGTGATCCTGTTTGTTCTTTACATGATACATTTTTATCTGTGTAGATATTTTGGAGCGATGAGGAATTGGAAATGATCAATATAAGTTAGTTGTGTAACGTAACATTGTAACATAAGGATCAAACCGAAAAGGATTTCTCGTCCATACAACATGTATGTCCAAAACCAATATTTAGTTTGCGCAAGCTCACTGATTATTTGGTGAGATCTTCAATTGTTTGGGAAATCGGAAATAAACCAATGTAGGTCATGAGGCTATTATATCTACACAGGTTCTTGACCACTTCCCTAAATATTTCGAACATGTCACGCTTCACAAATTAAGCATGCACTGATCTAGGTATAACATCTTATCACTCCACTTTTCATATTCACTTTGTTATAGTTGCAAAGTATTTTTGATACTTTCTCGTAAATGTTACAGTTGAATCTCGAGCTTGGTTCAGCAGATCGAGTTTATCAATGGTATCTAATTGTCCACAATCCACATTATTTTTTGTATAAATACAGATTCTTTTTGGCAGTGAAAAAAGACTAACATATTTTGTATGGGTTTTGAACTGAAATGCGCTAATGTGAAAGGGTATATATCAAGGAAGATTGCTAATTTGGAATTTTTTATTGATAAAAAAAGGGTTTTGGCTGGAAGTTGGTTGGAGAAATAGAAGTAAGATGGTAGTGACCTGCAACCATTTGGGTGGGTAAAAGTTTTACAACATCGCAACTCAAATAAACTTGAATACCCTGAATTGAGAGAGAGAGAGAGAAAGAGAGAGAGAGAAACTAACTTGAGTTGAAATTAGGATGAGTTGGGCGATGAAATATAATCACATAAAACTAACGATATTTAATTGTTTGCAGATAATAAGTAATTGTCGCGATGACTCACTTCGTGTCTTTTATATTGAGAAAGAGTGTTTTGACCTAGCTTATAATAGTGACTTCCCAATTTTTAGTTTTGGCATACCAAATGACGATGTGAACTGTGTATACCTTGGAGAGGATCCTAGAGGTGTTAGTATTTTGGATGTACGCATGTCAAAACCTTCTTTAGTCATTGAGCTTACACTACAACTCAATTAACACAATCGGCTTTAATCCGCAAGATTCAAATATAATGTCTACAAGTTCTAGTGACAATATTGCATGCAGTTGGGACTTGAGAAATATCGACCAAAATGCTTTTATCAAGGAGGTTAAACACATGAACAAGGTGAGTTCATCTTATTTTTCTCTTTCCGGGAACCTTCTTGCCACCACAAGGTACGACATGCATTCAAAATGTTCAATTTGTTATCATTGTAAAGTTTAAACTCTTTGATAGGATGATATCAATATGGAATAACTCTCATTTTACTGGTCGACAATGTCATATACGATAACGTCGAGCTCATAGTTAGTGTACCAAGTTATGATGTTGGGTACATGATAAGTCACTCGAGTTATACACCCAGATTTCTTTCTCTGGTTAGGTAATCCAAGTTATGATACATCCTATTACAAATTATATATTATTAATAGTTATTAAGCATAATCATTTGTTTTAAGGAAACCATTACTAATTTAAAGCATCAGAAAGATAGATTTTTTCTCATCAACCGTAATGCTATTCCGGACGTCATGGCATGGAGACATCATGATCCAAACATTACGGATCGTCCTCTGTCGCATGGTTATAATGAATGGGATGCAGAGAGGTTAACTGATAACCTTATTGAGTTTCGGAAACCTCCCACCAATCTTTTGTAAGTTTCTGGGTTTCTATTGTTCGGAGATATCCCGACTTTCTACCCATTCTTAAAGATGCCGAGGGGTGTGGGTAATGCTTATTGCCCAACTAGGCTCAACGGGCTAGTTCCTTCGGATCACAAAAATGCAAACCCAAAAAGAAAGTTTTGAGTATTGCACTATCAGTCTTTTTACTAATAATACAATAGTGAGGGACATGTTGGCGTGTATGTTCGGAGGACACGTGCGAGAAGACAGATGCAACATGTGTCTGTAGGAGACTCACTAGACGAATGCATAGGTAGGCACCCTTTTAACTCGGCTCGATCCTTCTTCATATTGTCACGTACAGTACTTGAGGTAGTATAAATACTTCAACCTCATCTAATGTTGAACTAACAGAATCTTCACACATTACTCTCAGATTTATTACTCAACCATTCGGCTCATACCTTTTACTTACTCTCACACCGAAGCTTGGTCTTGGGATCAAACCCATGACGAGGCTGACACGTGTGTTACCAATTGTGTAGGTGCTCACAAGACATCACTGGCCTAGTCTAAAGGAACCTACATACTCTAAATTCGAGGAGCAATTATTTACGTCTACAATATGTGTACTTCTTCTGACGTTTGTGGATATAATGTCTATCGGCCCTTCCCCTTTCTCCGTATTTGCCATCATGATGAACTTCTCATCCCAACCTTATATGCTTCTACAAAAAACGCTCGTACACAAATGATTATGATTACAAACTATTTATATTTTATATAATTTGTAACATGATGTGTCGTAACTTAGATTACCGAACTGGAGAATGAAATCTCGATGTATAACTTGAGTGACTTATCATATCCTCAACATCATAACTTGTTGCACTAACTATGAGCTCAACGTTATCGTCCATATTATATGAAACATAGGACATGATCGACCAATAAAATGAGAGTTGTTCCATATTGATATCATCCAAGTAAGACGAGCTTAAACTTTAAACGATAGCAAATTGAACATTTTGAATGCATGTCGTACCTTGTGGTGGCAAGAAGGTTCCTGGAAGGAGAAAAATAACCTGAACTCACCTTGTTTTTGTGTTTAACCTCCTTGATAAAAACATTTTGGTAAATATTTTTCAAGTGCCCAAATGTACGCAATTGTCACTAAAACTTGTTGACATTAGATTTGAATCTTGCGGATTAAATTCGATTGTGTTAATTGAGTTATAATGTAAGCTCAATCACTTAAAAGGTTTTGACATACGTACATCCAAAATACTAACACCTCCACGATCCTCCCCAAGGTATACATAGTTCACATCGTCATTTGTTCTGCCAATACTAAAAATCAGGAAGTCGCTATTATAAGTTAGGTCAAAACTCTTCTTCTCATTATCAAAGAGGCGAAGGTACCCATCACAACATCTACTTATTATCCGCAAACAACTAAAATATCATCAGTTTTATCTGATTATATTTCATCGTCCAACTCATCCTAATTTCAAATCAAATTAGTTGTCTTTTCTTTTTCTCAATTTAGGTTATTCAAGTTTTTGAGTTGCGATGTTGAGAAACTTTTACCCACCCAAAAGACTGCACGTCATTGCCATTTTACTTCTTGTTCTTCAATCAACTTACAGTCAAAAACCGTTTTTTATACCAAAAACCTTTTTTTATTAATCATTATTTAGGACTTATGTACTCTACCGAGTCCAGTGCTGCTCGTTAGAAAAATAAGGTCGTGGAGGAGACTACTATACATGAGTCAAACAAGTTGGATTTTGGATTGGGTTGAAGAACATAGGCGTGCATTAAGTTCTATCATTTTTCCATGTGGGATTGAATATATATGTATCTACGCAAATAAAACAAAATGATAATGCGTAAACTGCAACATGATTTAATTTGCCGTGCTTTGTACAATATGATTTAGAAAAGCTACATATATGTTAACCTTGAGCTGCATTCGTCTATTACCATAGATCGTTGAATACCAACTTGTCCCATGGGATTCATACATAGTCCCATGTGATTCTTAAATGATTTGTTTTTTTTTTCTTTTTACTCATATAGTGAAAGAGTTTTCGAAGCATATTCTAGGGAGTTCATGGTGTCAACCGTTCGTTTGAATATGGAAACATTAGCACCCAGTTTGTGGATCGATGCCAATGTAGTTGACTGTTGGAGGGCAACTCTTAATTATGAAGAGAGATTTAAATATCATGGTTCTCCATCATGACACTTTTTCCCAACCAGATGTATTATAAGTATTTATTTTTGATTTGCTTAGTAAAATCCTTATTTGCTTAATAAATTGTTTATCTGCTTATTTGACTTACCAAACACCCCCAAAGCAATACAAATCATAACATCATCTTGTAAATTGCATATACATACAGAATCTATGTTTTTTGAAACCTTTGCTTCTGAGGATGATAAATTTGAAAGTTTTGAAAATGAAATTTAGCTCAGTTTAAATAATGCTGGTGGCTTGGCTCTCAATGGTATTGACTTGGTATTTTTTTTTGTTATAAATTTTTGTTTGTGTTTTTACTTTTATATCATTTTTATTATGTTCGTTTTGTTAAAACAAGGTTTCTTTCCAATTCGCAATTCTGGCATTTTTATGTCTTCGTCTTCGGCCTTACTAAAGCAATATCAATCACGATACTAGATAACAATGATTCGGGAGCAACGTATGATTCAAAGTATAAACAAGCATGTGAACTTCTTGTAAGTATTTACTTTTCTGTTTGTAAAGTGATTTATAAATAATCCCGTGGGATTCATATAGAATCCCATGTGATTCTTTGATCAATCCCATATGATTTATACAGAATCCCATCGGATTTAGTATAAATCTCATGGGATTCATACACAATCACATGGGATTCTGAATGAATCCCTTGTGATTCATACAGATTCCCATGTGAATCTCATGCTATTCATGCTGAATCCCAATTGACATTTTCCCAGAATTCTAGTAATTTATGATCTTTTTTTAATAATTTTGTAGAAAAAGTTGTTTGCCCATCATCTAAAGTTGTATGGTCACAAAAAACATCCTAACATTCTTAACGTCAAACCATGCGAGTAAGATGTTTGAATTAGCAAAGGAGTTTGCTACAAAGATATCGTTACATGAGCTTAATGAGCATGCGAGTAAGATGTTTGAATTAGCAAAGGAGTTTGCTACAAAGATATAATTGTTAAAGCAGTTAGGAATAGGGATGCACGTGAGCACAACTAAGCATTCAAGTAGATTGTCTTTTGAGAATGGTAGAACAGTTTATAACTACTCTTTTGAAAACATGTGAATGGTAGAACAGTTTTTAATTGATGGTAGATCTGTTTGTCCAAGGTAGTTTTTAATTGATGGTAGATCAGTTTGTCCAAGGTAGATCATTTTATTGGTCAAGTAAATGTTGTGGGGTTTCTTTTAAAATCTGTCTTTTTATGATTTTACTTGTCAAGTATCTTTATGTGATTTATACAGAATCCATGGGATTCATCTCTGATCCCATGGGATTCTCTATGATCCATGTCTTTTAATAATTTTACTTATCAAGTATCTTTATGTGATTTAACAAGAATCACTTGGGATTCACAGTGAATCCCAAGTGATTCATCCACGATCCAATGGGATTCTCAATAATCCATACAGATTACCCATGTGATCAAGTTATTGAAACAAAATATAAGTAACAAACAAAAATTAAACTAGAAATATTTGAAACAGAGAATAAGTAGTAAACAAAAATAAATTTTCTTTGCAAATCATCTAAATATTCAATCATTTGAATATTCAAGTAAAGAAGAAAAAGAACTAACAAAAAACAAGAATATAAGTAACTTAAATTTGTTCAAACATCAATTGGTTTCGCCTTTCGCCTTGCCTTTGGGTTCATCGGACAAGTTGTTTTCGTATGCAAGTTGGTCTTCTCTCCACAATGGCCACAAGGCTTTATTTGTTTCTTTTTAACTTGAAGTGCTTTTTCTCTTTCACTCTTTCGCCTTTTATTGCGTTATGCTTCTGAAATGTTCCATTTGTTTCTTGTCTTTGTTGGATTATTAAATATTTTGTTCTCAGGTTTAGAAATAGCAAAATGTTCACTAATCACATCTCCTGTATTTTTTGAAGGAGGATTTGGCACCTCGGCCTCCACTTCTGTTTTCAATGTCTTTAACTTTTCTCACCCATCTTTACTACATCTTTGCTCAACCAAAACAAACATTCATCCACCAGAAACGTTACCTCATTTGTAAATCTTCAATTTCTTCATTTATTTCCCCATATCTGTTTCTTTTCCTTCTCAATTCAGGTGGTATTATATCCCTTGTCCAACGCCTCAAAATATATTATTTTGGAATGACGTTAATATCACGATTCTTGAAAACACAGAATATGTGTCAACATAGAAAACCGAATCGGACAAAATGTCTACAACAACATACCACCGACCCATCTCTATATTACGCAGTACCTTTTTGAAACACAATAATTATTAGACAATCCCATGGGATTCATAAATAATCCCATGGGATTCATAATGAATCCCATGGGATTATTTGATTAATCCCGTGTGATATTATATTAGTTTATACTAACAACTAACATACCTTATAGTTTACAAGTTTTTCTGTTGCTTCTGTTTCGCCTTCCTCTGCTTGTTCTTTTGCAACTTCCTTATCAAGGATTCTATAAGTTGCCGGATTTTTGTCTCTAACCATGACAATCTCACAATCTTCTTCTATTTTTAAATCATGTATCGTACTAGTCCAGCATGCTTCATTTATTTCCATTTGAACAAGCCGAAATATTGTCCTAGTATACACTCTTGCCGCATGATGTTCAAATTCTAACTTTGTTTCACATTTTGGATCTGCGTCTAGTGTTTTAAAGTCCAAACGTTCTTGCCTATAACGTTGTCTTTCCATTGCTGATTCATAGGACATCATGAAACTAACTAGCGTTGCTCCTGGGCTTGTGAAACTTTTGAAGAACGAGTTTTCACTCTCAGACCTTGATGTGGTTCTCATTAATCCAAACAAAGGCGAGTTGATAAAATAAGCTGGAATCCACATTGGCATGCATTTGTGGTTTTGAAAACCAAAATCTTCGATCAACTTAGCCCATTTCTCTTCAAATTCTAATGGTTTCATGAACATATTCCAAACGATCTTGTTTAAACGCTTCTTGAAATTAGTTTCATTGTATATTTCTTTACAAATATGTTTTTAATAAATAGAGTTTTAGAAGCTTATTTTCAGAATAAATAACATGATATACACATGTAAATCACATTAGATTCATAGATGAATCCCATGAGATTCAGAGATGAATCCCATGTGATTCAGAGATGAATCCCATGTGATTCAGATAAAAACATTTGATAAATTACCTTTGCTGAAATCTTTTGGTGAATATGCCACATGCAAAGTCTGTGTTTCGATTTAGTGAAAACGGCTTCAATGGCTCTCTTCACTGCTCCGTCTTGATCTGTTACCACCATTGTTGGTTCTTTAGAAAAATCAGTCATAAATGCCTTTAGTAGCCATGTGTATGATTCAGTGACTTCTTTTAAAAGCATCCCCGAACCAAGTGTGACACACTTTCTGTGATTATCGACACCGGTTAATGGTACAAACACCATGTTGTACCTAAACTAATATAAGTTTTAGTGACAGAATCCCATGTGATTACATACATAATCCTATGTGATTCATACTTTATGTGATTTATACAGAATTCCATGGGATTCTCTATGATCCATGTCTTTTAATAATTTTACTTATCAAGTATCTTTATGTGATTTAAAAAGAATCCTATGGGATTCATAGTGAATCTCATGTGATTCGTCCTCGATCTGATAGGATTCTCAATGATCCCTTGTGATCCATACATATTACCCATGTGATCTAGTTTGTATAATCCCATGGGATTCATAATCCCATGGGATTTATAACAGAATCATATGTGATTTTTCATCAAAATAAATTATTTAAAAACCAACACTTACTTATTACTCTTGAATGTTGCATCAAAAGATACTATGTCTCCAAACTCCTTATAATTGCATTTTGCAACTTCATCAGCCCAAAACATTGCCACTAACTCACTATCTTCTACCTTATACTGAAATGTAAAGTTTGGCACATACGTCTTTCTGTTTTCCATTTTATTTATAAGCATTTGTGCGTCACTTTCGCCTATGAACATATTAATATCCCACTGATGATTCTTAAAATCATCGGATGTCCTATGTACATATTCATACCCACCTTTCGTACTCGTGAACAAGTTGTGAGCCCGTGTTGCACCAATCTTGTTTGTTGCCGCTTTGACAACAAACATTTTTTCTGCTTGTGTCAATTTTCTTTGCTTTTTTGTAAAATGTTTATACTCTTTTGGTATAAGCATATGGTTGTGTTTAGCAATAAACTGAATTATCTTGTATTTTCCAGAAACGATATCCAATTCTAACCTTATACGAGCTTTACAACCTGTTACATGCAGAGTTGTATTTCTTTTTTGTTTGTCACTGTGTTTAGGATCCAAAGTGTCTACATTAATATGTTTTGGAGCTCCTTCTTTGTTACACATGATGTATTTGTGTTGTACAATTCCTGATTTTGTTAATCGTTGTCCTGATTTTTTAATTTGAAAACCTACCGCTTCAGCCTAGGTACTATACATATCTATAGCTTCCTCTATAGTGTCATAGTATCTCCCTTCTTCTGGTACAGGAATTCCTTTTACATGAGGCTCTCAATATATCGATCCACCCGGTGTCTTAGTGTGTTCATATAAAGTTAGTCTTGGTGATCTCATAGAATCTGCATATAAAAAGCAGAATCTCAAGGGATTAAGATAACTAAAATCATGTGATTTACACTTTTCTCATAACATTACAAAACTAAAAATGAATTCGATGTGATTCATTCTGAATCCCATGAGATTCACTGTGAATCCCATGAGATTCACTGTGAATCCTATGAGATTCACAATGAATACCTTTAGATTTCATCTTTGAATCCCATGGGATTTCATACAGAATCCTTTGGGATTAAGATAACTAAATCCATGTGATTTACACTTTTCTCATAACATTACACAACTAAAACTGAATCCCATGTGATTCATTCTGAATCCCATGGGATTCACTGTGAATCCCATGAGATTCACTGTGAGTCTCATGGGATTCCTGAATCCCATGGGATTTTCACTTTTCTTATAACATTATACAACAAAAATTGAATCTCCTGGATTTTACCATTAATTTCTTTTACAGCATCATCTTTATCTTTATCTTCTGTAATTACATCATCTACTCGAACTTCGATTAATTGACTTTCATCTACCGGCGGCGGTGTTTTCCGGTGAATAGGAAGAAGAGGAACGGCGGAGAGCATGGCTTTATGTGATAGTGATGACTCTGGCGGTGGTTTCATGGCGATTCTGACGGTTTGATGTGATTTTGATGACTCCGACGGTGGTTTCATAGAGATTCCGATTGTTTGATGTGATGGTGATGAAACCGACGGTGGTTTCATAGAGTTTCCGACGGTTTGATATGATGGTGATGACTCCGACGGTGGTTTCATGGTGATTCCGGCGGTTTGATGTGATTCCGGCGGTTTCATAGAGTATGAAAGTCGATATAGTGTTTTTTGATGAGAGAGAAAGTGATGTAGTAAATGAGATAGATTGGGATTTTTTTTATAGTGACAGTTGAAATTATTAATCTGCCATTGTTTGTAAATTTGGTTTTCATCTGAAAGGTGGATGAATAGTTGGGATCATCTTATTTGTTCTTTAAATAATGCATGAATGTGAGGGATCTCACTTCATTCACAATCTATACTACATATAAAAGAAAAACGGTCAAACTTTGAAAAATGAAATGTTGAAAGTCAAAGGTGAGATAAATGTATTGTGTAATTAATATTCTTATTAAAAGTTAAAACACCCATTACTTAAAAGTAAAATAATTTATTCACATTGTACAACCAATCAAAAGCATATCTACCAAATTTTAAAAAACCAATTAAAACACCTCTAACTAAAAAATACAATAAAATTTTCGCAATGTACAATTTAAACAAGCTACAACATAATCCAAAATATAAAATAATTAAACACACTAATTAATGCTATTTTTAAAACATCATAAAATGAAAAGTACATATTATTATACACGTTATACAAAGATTCATACAAGCTAACAAGTTGATGGTACAAATAGTTTTGAAAATCGGACCGGGCCAACGGGTTCAACCGGGAACCGGTGTCGCCACCGGTTCGGCTAACCAATAAAAGCCATCTGAAAACAAACCAGAGAGGACTTGTTGAAACCGATACAAACTGGTGAATCAGGTCTCATCGAGATTTATTTATCCGGTTAATCGTCACAGGGTACCCTGCTATACAATATATGGAAAAACTAAAAAGTAAAAAGTGAAAAGTTTAAATTAAAAAAGGAAATGTTAAAAACATATATTTCAAAAGGAAACTATTAATACATATAAAAAACCGGGTTGACCCGGGACGCTTCAAACCCGGTGGATTGACCCAGTTTAATTTGACCCATTTTTTACCCAATCCATCGGGTTGACTCGGTTTAAATCGACCCGTTTTTCGACTAGAACGGTTCAACCGGTTGAACCACCCGGGTCGAACCGGGTTTCAAAATATTATGTTTAATCCCCACATCTTCAAACTTTTACTATTTTTCGTTTATAGTCCGTAAATTCTTTTAACACAAAACGATATGTCATTATAAAATCATTATTCTTTATTCACGTCTTCTGCCTAAGAAAAACAATAAAATTTTTCTATAAGGAAATGCCACCTAAAACTTGGTAGTTTTATGTTTTGAACCGTAAAAACATTTCACTCAGCCTACTTTTACCATTTGCAGATGCATTACTAGTACTAGTATTGCTTCAACCAAAAACACACAACCACCATTTTCACAATGCTAAGTTTAGGGGCTCAAATTCGACGAATACTCGTCACACCTTCACCGCGCTGCTGCTTCCGCTTCATGGGCAGCTTGTCTCAGACACATGAGGTTTGTCTTACTTTTATTGCATACCAACCGTTTGATCAAATTACTGAATGAGCTTAACTTCAAACTCAGGTACCACATTCCATAGACGAAGAATGTAGCCATTTATTGCCATGGTTAAGACAAAAGGCCGGGGCGAAATTACGTCCCACCTTACTATTGGGAAGTCAGTTTACGGCAGGTAACTTTTGTAACTACTGTATTTTTTAAATAAAGGTTTGTAACTTCCTAAAACAACCAAGCTTTCAATCTTTTTGATGGTTAACTAGAAATAAAACAAATGGGGTTTTCCCTGTTCACGTTACCCGGGGAGGATGAGTCTTAACTCAGATGTACGCAGCCTAAACGGGGTATGTGTGTGGCAGTTTCGGACCCTTGCCTCGCCACCCTCAAGATACCTATCTAGTGAAGTTTGAACCTCAAACCTCAAATGCTTTTTAGTCTTGTTTGTTTTATATTAAACTCCCTTAGTTGGCTGGTATTTTAAGATTTACAAATGTTTTATACCTTTTTAATGTCCTAAATGCAGGTCATTATTTGCTTCTAAACCGATACAAGCTGGTGATTGCATATTGAATATTCCTCATAGCTTGGTATGCTTTGATGGCTATTTACTACAGATTGGTGCTTTGATTGCATATTGGAATAGTTATGAATATGTTTTTTGTTATTGCAGGACCTCACAGCGGATAATCTACATCCATCAGTTAGTTCTTTGTTAGAGGAAGACTGTGACGACGTAAAGCTTGCTCTGGTCGTCCTACTGCACCAAAAACTTGGTCAGGTACAATGGGTGATAATATTAACATGTAAATTCAATTTACATGAAACTTTGAAAGTAGTCGTATTGAAGCTTAAAAACTCATGACCAGCACAAGAACACGAAAAAAACACCACACGAATGCTCTCAAATGTTTTATTGTTGAAACTAGAAAGAATTTAAAAAATAGGTTCCCCACCCCTCTTTTTTGTTATAAAGACGAGGGGGAAGAGTCGATCCTCTTGAGGAGTTCGGCAAAAACCTTGCCTTGGAGACATAATGTAGATGGTTCTTTTTGTCTATCCTCTAAGTGCAGGCTTCTGAATGGGCCCCTTACATCAGCTGTTTGCCACGGGTCGAGGAGATGCATAGCACGGTAGTTTTACGTATGCCTCGTTTGCTTCTGTTTTCAATTATTCCTGTTACTTGAAGCACTTTTATATCTGTGTAGATACTTTGGAGCAATGGGGAATTGGAGATGATCAAGACAAGCTTGTTATATGAGGCAACGCTGGAAATTAAGGCTCAGATTGAAAATATCTACTTAGACATAAAACATGTATGTCTGTTACTAATATTTAGTTTGTGCAAGCTCACTGATTAAATTTGAGATCTTTAGATGCTTAGGAACCAAACAGTTGAGGTTCAGAAACTTATAATTTCTATGCAGGTTCTTGACCGCTTTCCTGAATATTTTGAAGATGTCACATTGGACAAGTTTAAGCATGCATACAATCTGGGTAAAACATTTTATCAGACTCCATTTTTTATTTTACTTTGTAATTATTCTTTAAGTTATATTTATTGGTTTAATTATGGTTCACATTATTAATTTAACGTTATGTGAACTAGTCATCCCTTGAAGACGCCTTTTTGTTTTTGTTTTTGTTTATGGTCATGTGTTTGTGTGTGCACGTGTACAGAATATTGGGTTATTGCAATTATTTGACTATTGTTTGTAAAAGAAGCAAGGATTAATGATTGTGAACAACAAAATCTTATTGATAACTTCTCGTTTTTGTGACAGTTCATTCTCGAGCTTGGGGAGGCAGAAGGGGTCATTCAATGGTATCTATATTGATGATTTATTTAAATTTTATTACTGTCAATAATTTATAAGAAGGTCCCGGTACTTTCATATTAGTCATGTTTGTTTTTATTTTTTAATAAGTGAACACTTTTTCAGCTTCCTTTTGCAGATTTTTTTAACCATGATATAGATTCGGAAACAAGTGTTTTGAATGACTTTGAGGCCTCAAAGGTAACCTCTTTTTAAATAAGTATTTTTATTATTCTGAAGACTTGTGGACCTAAATTTGCTTTCTGCAGGTTATTGCTAGCAAAAATTATGCTCCTGGCGATGAGGTCTTTATAAGATATGGGGATGTTACAAATGATAAACTTTTATTGCAATATGGATTTTTGAATTCTTCCAGCGAATATGATACGGTTCTAGTTGAGTTCACTGTACCTCAGCATGATCACCTGCTTGCCATGAAGTTGGATCCTCTGGATAGACACTCAATACCAGCCGAGATGGGTCTTAATGCGATAAACTCTTATGTAAATTGCTTCATAGTGAGGTATGTATCTACCTTTTAATATTGTCTGTAACCAGTTTAGTCATGTTTGTTCCATCTTATGGTTTATTTGAAGGGATTTGATTGTATAAATATTATTCAGGAACGTCGAGCCTTCCTGTGTCGAAGGGCGGGGATTCTCGAGATCACTTCGTGCATTTGCCCGTGTTGTATGTTGCACCTCTCCTCAAGGTCCGTGACATTATCTTTCAATATGAATATATTGAGGCCATGGAGAGTGGGTCTCTCTTCCCGCAAAAAATGCTGCAGTGGAGGGGCTTTCCACTCAGGAAAACCACTCTCCCCTTGCCTTTCCCGATAATTTGGTCCCCGTGCGGTGAGATCTTTCTGATCTTTCCGTGCACATTTGGGTGTGTGTGTGTTGTGTGTGACCCTACCCGCCACCCCTTCCGTGAATGCTATCCCACTACCACTCCCTGCCACCCTTCCCGAGTACCAATGTGTGTGTTGTGTGAGTTGTCTATGCAGGATATAAGACCCACTTCCATGGCCTTAGAATATTAGACAAAACAATAGTCTGCAGAAACTTCTGTACTCGTATCTTTATCCACCACAAGTCAGTGTGAATATGGCCAAAAATATATGATATCCAATTCTTTTAAGTAATCTCCTTAAAACCGATGATGGCCATTGTTGATCACCCTAGATGTTTTTATTGTCAAGAGGAGGAGTTTATTTTCCCAAAATGCTACAGAGTATTATATAAGGGCTTGTTTGGATCGCGTTACTTTTTTCTGCTCTCTATTCACTATTTGTATTAGTATTGCTGTATCGATACATTGTTACTCAATTTTCCATCAGATATAAAATTGATATCTGTATCAACCTTGATAATATCTACACATTTGTGTGCTCTTCAGAGTTGCAGCAGTTAGCTATGGAAGCAACAGAAGATGATGGCCATCTGGCTCGAATCCCTTTGAAGAACAAGGCTAGAGAAATGGAAGCACATCGATTTTTGCGTTTGAGATTTGATGACATGATTGAGAATCATAGTGCAGCTCTTGAGGTAGTGTTTTATTCATTTAACCGGGGTACTTTCAGGGAAAGTTTAACCCATCTGTTTCATATAATACAAACCTTTGTTAATTTCATCTTCCTTGAAAAGTTTAATTTATATGCATGAAACTAAAACGTTAGGTTGCGTGTAGTTGGAGAAAAAATTCTCGATTTCTATATTAGTTTCTTAGAAAAAAGGAGGGGACTTAATTTTCCACAAAACATAGAAAATACGTTCAATTGACATTGTTTTCTATTTTGTAGAAAGAAGAAGGGGAGATTTTGGCCTTTTGGGTTACAAGGAAAACAAAGAAACCATAAAAAAAAAGTGTTTTGTAGTTTCCGTTGTTAAGTTAGGAAATACAAATTTTCTATTTTGTTGAAAATTAAATGGAAAATGATTGATTTCTGTTTTGTACAAAACATTTTGTGGAAACAAGGGTGTTTTCTTTCAACTAAACGCACCCTTACTTAAATGGAGCATATTATGGAGTAGATATATATTGTGTACTTGTTGGTAATGCCTACAATATATGGCACCCAACAAATGCCACAAGCAGGCAAGCAGGCTGAGTGAAACGGGTCAAACACGTAGAAAATGTCCATTCATAATGGGTAATACCAAAATAGCTAAGTACGTTATGAATTTATAGCTTTTTTCCTAGTGAAATGGGTCAAATGAGGGGCTGAATGGGTCAAAACACTTTGAACGTCACCTAACGTGTATTTAAATGCATACAATCTACTAAATCATTTTATCTAAGACGAAATTATATGTAAAGTATGCGATAAGGCATCCACGAGTCAACCCTACCCGGTCTGTTTTGACTCATAAAACCCACCAGTTTTGCCACCTAACATGTACCGTCATACATATTGCAATTACTTTAATACATGTTGTGCACTTGTTTAAGGCGAATTCTGCTGCATTCAAATGTTAAGATTACCTTTTCCTATGTCCTTGAAAATCTTATTATACAACACTTCATCTTCGTGTACTCGTGTGCATGAAACACTTGCTGCAGGTTAATATAAAGTTTAGTTGCACACTTAATCAGTAAGAACTAACAAGTTTCCTTTGCACACATTTGATTACAGTCTCTGACTCGTGCCGCCTCTCGTACACTGTCTGGAAAATGCGCACGAAGAATGCAGCTGGCCCGAGATCTCCTCACTAGTGAGCTTCAGATTCTTAGATCTGCTTATGCATGGCTGAAAAACTACTGTGAAACCTTGAAGGTCTAGTCGAGAACATGATCCACCCAGACTAAGAGGTGAATGCTACATGTTTTCCAAAACAATCTTCAAAACTTTAGGTTTATGAAGTATGTAAAGGACCAAAGGTCCGTAAATGGCTCAACTTGAAAGTTTCTTTGGCCTATTTGAGCAAGACTTAACCCGGTAGTAAATGGTTTCGAGCAACTAGCTTGGTGAAGGCTGTTAGTCTATTTTGCCTCGAGTTTTTGGACTTGGACATAGCCTTGGTGTAGGTAGCTGTGAACTTGAGTTTAAACTGTGCGGTGCTTTTGCTGCGAGCTCTACCACTGGCTATAGGAAAGATTTTAACAGTTGATTAAATCCTCTCCATGTATTTCTTTAAATATGATAGACAATGTTGAAATTGTTTTGGAAAAGATAAAATTTGATAAATTAACATGCTCATAATCAAAGACAATATTTTCAATATTAAAAACACTTGAGAACAACGTTACATGTGAAAGTTGAAAAATTCTTCTAGATCTTTAAGCAATCCAAAAGGGTTAGTGATATTAGTTGCTTATCGTATTGAAATGTAAATAGATACTTATATTCAGTTCTCCATCTACCTACTAATCCCCACGTAACTGCGTAAACAGAGGTAATGTACCTTCTTTTTTTCAATGAACGCCAATTGTATGGTACACGTTCACAACTAAAAAAGTTCACTATAAAACTAGCGAATTGTGTTGCAAGACAAAATGATTTTTGTTACTAAAAAAGATGGATAATGTCTTTGGTGAAACTATGCAAACTACAAATTTATAATCCATTAAAGCTTCACTATAACACTACCCAACTTATTTGATTAATAAATCATCAGGTTATATCTATGTGTTTATTTCTTTCATCTTCCTATGTGGGATTGAATATGCATTTGCCACAATTACACATAAACTTTGCTTTGTGTAATTGTCCCTTGGCTTTACAAACTTGTTTACGATTAAATCTCAAATTCATTTGGCCTTTCTCGAATAAAAGTCAGTCATCTTGATAAAGTTTGAGAGGGAAAGGATTTGTTATCATTATTATGAAGGGTTTTGGCTATTAAATAGCAACCTACTTTCTGAAATGTACCAATATGGTATGCCAATTGTATGGTACAGGACTACAGGTTCACGACTTAATGATTTTTGTTATAAAAAAAGATTGAGATAGAATCGTGAAACCATGTAGACTATAACCCATTAAAGTTGCACTATAAACAACTCAAATCATCAAGTTTATATCTATGTGTTTATTTGTTTCATTTTCCTAAGTGGGATTGAATATGCATCTAGCATAAGACCAACACATAGAAGGATGATGTTTTGATCTCATGATGTTGAGACATATAATTGTAAAAATTGCTGAATACAAAAATGGTTTTTACTTTTAACGTGGAACTCTACGCGAGTCTAGAAAGATCATCACGATGCAATTAAGATTATTCTTAACTCGCATAAAGTTCCACACTCAAAGTATTTAACAAAGAATGAGGTAACTACTCAAGTTTATATCTATGTGTTAATTTCTTTTATTTCTCCATGTGGGATTAATCAGTATGCATCTACTACATGATTTACACATAAGCTCCAACATTTTAGCTTTGTTTTTTAATAGTTATTGTTCCTTATTTACAAAAGCTAAGTATCTTATAAGCATGTGTTGCATTCGTCTACTATTGTAAACTGATCCACATGAACTTGTCCCTAAATATTTAGATGTCAAATTCATTACGGACAAACCTCGAGCCTCGTCTCACACAAATGCCTTGCATTGTCTGTGTATTCGTAAAAACGTCAAAAAGTTACTTTAACCATGATGCATTTTCAAAAACAAAAATTCTGAATGATGACTCTGCACAAATCGTACAGGTAACCTCTTTAATTAAGAATCTGTTAATATTGTTAGACTTAGACTACTGATAAATTTGCATTCTACAGTTTATTGCTAGCAAAAATTATGCTCCTGGCGATGAGGTCCTTACAAAATATGCGAATATACCAAATGCTGAACTTTTATTGCATTTTGGATTTCACAATTCCTTTCAACATATAC
Organism: Chrysanthemum lavandulifolium; assembly: GCA_022545495.1. Lineage (NCBI taxonomy): Eukaryota > Viridiplantae > Streptophyta > Magnoliopsida > Asterales > Asteraceae > Chrysanthemum > Chrysanthemum lavandulifolium. The sequence goes on along the minus strand of CM040245.1, from coordinate 42,542,158 downwards.
AATACGGTTCAAGTTGAGATCAATTTACCTCAGCATGATCAGTTGCATGAAATGAAGTTGGATCTTCTTAATATACACACAACACTATCCCTGGAAGATGCTAACAAGTTACACTCTCGTGGAACTCGTTACTTGGTGAAGTAGGTGTCTTTTCATTGAAAAGTTGACTTTTAATCATTCCTTCCGATGCTGTATGTAACTAGCAGAGTCCTGTGAATGTTTCTTGTATTATGTTCCACTTCAGGGCCTCTTCGCTTATGATTATACATATTATACAGGGAAGTCGGCCGTCGGGTATTCCAGTGTCAAAGGGAGAGGAATCCCGCAAGGACTGCGTACGTTTGCTCGTGTTGTATGTTGCACCTCTACAAAAGGTCCCAACCATTCTCTCACTATTTAGAGCTAAATGATACACCAAGAGTATGAATAAATGATTGTGTCTCGTTATTTTATCCACGACAGTCCAGCGTGAATGTGGCCAAAATATCTGATATCCGATTTTTTTTGCTAATACTTTTTTGAACTAATTTTAATATTACATAACTAGCCGGGTACCCGCGCACAGCGACGGCGATAAGTATAGTTATATGTGTTTGCTTAACCGTTTAGTGAATTCGTTTCACAACACTTCGAATGTATATGTGTTAGTTGTAAGTGTTTGTTTGGGTTACCCGTAGCTTTCCCGCGACATCATTATTTCCGCATATAAAAATACCCTCGCAATCTCTTACGCGTCAAACACTACCCCAAAAGTATATGATTTTGACGAATCAAGATTATATTGATTGAAATAAATGAAATAAATGTTAAAGTTGTAAAATTTGAATTAAAATAAAATAAATCCATTAAAATATAAAACTAAAACTCATAAAATATATCAAAATGGATGTTGAATTAAAGAGCATAAAATTATAGAAAATATGGTGAAATTAGATTATAAAAAAATAAGTAGATAAAAGATATTTTAATTTAAAAATAAAGATGAATTTTAGTTGAGAAATGACACATGTCATTTTATAATTGGGCTCTTTATCTTAATTTTAGTGGTTAGAAGTTAGGTTTGGAGTTTGTTAGAAGTTAGGCTTGGAGTTTGTTAAGAAATGACACATATCATCTCATGATTGGAGCTCCTTATCTTAATTTTTGGTTAGAAAAACTCTTTCCATAATAAGCAAGTAAAAAAGTCTGAATTTTTAAGCCTTCTAATTTTAGAAGGCCTAAATGCATTATAAAGTAGTATAGATTATGAAAATTTGTTAAAAACCATGTTTTGATAATTACTCCCTCCGTCCCTAAATAAATGTTCACATTTGACTTTCAAAGTCTTACTTATTCAACTTTGACCTTAAATATTTTTGTTTATCTTATATGATACTTGATACAAAATATATGAATGAATTGTGTTTTAAATGTATTTTAAGTTGGTATAATTTTTATCAAGTATTATATAACACAAAAAAAAATATTTACGGTCAAAGTTGAACAAGAAAGACTTTAAAAGTCAAAAGTGGACATTTATTTAGGGACGGAGGGAGTATATAAATAGTGTTATCATTGTTGATCACACTATATGTTTTATTAATTAGATAAATATAATTACTATTTAAGTAGTAGATAGTGTTTATTTAAAGTAAGGATTAGTATTTTGTTATGCAAGAATAGTATTAGGACGTCTATTATATATCCCACAACAGGTTACCTACTTCGAGGCATTTTATTTTGCTTACCAACAAATCCATGCTTACCAAAAGAAAAATCTCCACCATTCATCTAATTTGATCTAATGGTGGGGATTAACCTAAGATTTAAAAGTTAACCTAAGTCCATGTTTTTTTCTTGTCTTTTTGTCTTTCTTTTTTATTCAAATATTTTTTTTTGTCTTTTATTTTTAAATTCACGTTTTTTTTTTTTTTTATTCACGCTTTTTTTTAAATTCGCTTTTTTTTTATTTACGTTTTTAATTCGCGTTTTTTCTTCGCCTTCACGCGTTTCGTTTGTTTTCATCATTTTCGTTCGTTTTTGTCGGTTTCATACGCCGCCCGTTTTCATACGTTTTCGTCCGTTTTCATACGTTTTCGTCCATTTTCATCAGTTTTCTTTCATTTTCCTACGTTTTCATCCGTTTTTAGACGTGTTTTTATGCTTTCATACGTATTCGTCTATTTTCTTACGTTTACATTTGTTTACATTTAGATTAAACAACTTAAACAAGTTGATTTTGCTTTAAAAACATAGTTATTTAGTGTACTTTTGTTTATTATTTAAGTTGTGATTGAATTTTTCTATTTAATGGATACATTGCGAGTATTTCAATAGGTTTTAAAACAGGATTTGAAAATATCTATGGTTGATCAGTGAAGAAGCTATGGTTAAACAAAGCACAACATCTTCATAACAAACTGAAGAAACTCAAACACATGTTACATCACAGATGATATCACGTGTGGTATCACAAGTGATATCACCTGTGATATCACACGTGATATCATAGGTGATTTCACAAGTGATATCATCTGTGATATCACAGGTGATTTCACAAGTAATATCATCTGTGATATCACACATGATTCAACAAAATATAAGAAGCTGACATATCTGTGATGTCACCAGTGATATCAAATTCTCCTCCAAAAAGTTGAACATCATGAGAATGAGATAAACGAAAAATTATAAAATAAAAGTGTGGTAGTTAGTAGTTATTCAAAAAATAAACAGTGATATTCTGAATATCACAAAGTGATATTCAGAAAATCACAAGCGATATTCAAAATATCACAAGCGATATTCAAAATATCACAAAATGATATTCTAAATATCACAGAATATCAATTGTGATAGTCCGAAACATATGAAAACGTAAGAAAACGTAAAAAACGGACGAATACATATGAAAGTGGACGAAAACGTAAAAACACGTCTGAAAATGAACGAAAACGAAAGAAACCGGATGAAAACGTATGAAAACGGACGAAAATGGACGAAAACGTATGAAAAAAAAAATAATAAAAATAAAAAAAAAAATAAAAGGACAAAAATACAATAGAAAAAACATGGACTTAAGTTTATCCCTTAAATCTTAGGTTAATCTCCGCCATTAGATCAAATTGGATGAATGGTGAGGATTTATCCCTTGGTAAGCACCAAAATAAGAGTAAGCAAAAGAAAATTCCTCTACTGTGTTAGAATACAAAATGATTTTTGTTACTAAAAAAGATTGATGTGGGTGAATCGTGAAACCATGTACTACAAACTTTTACTAAAGAATTCTAGTTCGTGTTATAACCCATTAGTTTCACTATAAACCCACTCTACTTTGTATGAATGGTAAATCGTCAAGTTTATATTTATGTGTTTATTTCTTTCATTTTCCTATGTGGGATTGAATATGCATCTTGCACAAAACCAACACGTTAATGGATGAGGTTTTGATCTCATGATGTTGAGACATATAATTGTAAAAATTGTTAAATACAAAAATAGTCTTTTACTTTTAAAGTGAGTATAGAAAGATCATGAATTTATTTCTTTTATTTCTCCATGTGGGATTAATCAGTATGCATCTACTACAAGAATAAGCAAACATGATTTACACATAAGCTCCAACATTTTAGCTTTTTTTTTTCAATAGTTATTGTTCCTGATTTACAAAAGCCAAGTATCTTATAAGCATGTGTTGCATTCGTCTACTATTGTAAACTGATCCACATGAACTTATCCCTAACTATTTCGATGTCAAATTCATTACGGACAACCTCGAGCCTCGTCTCACACAAATGCCTTGCATTGTCTGTGTATTCGTAAAAACGTCAAAAAGTTACTTATCATCTAGGTTTGTTTTCGTGGCGTCACTGGCGTGTCACAATCGAGTTAGTGGTTGTTCAAGCCTTGTGTTTGAGGTTAATGTGGTACTCTGCCACGTACATTCCATTGTAATTAAACGTTATCTTGTGATTAATATTCTTTACCGACGTAACCCCTTACCACCAAAAAAAAAAAAAAAAAAAAAGGCATTGATTTACTTTCTTCATTTAAAAATATCATCCCAAATATAGAAGAAGTTACTAACTATATAAACTTAAAAGGCATGCCCACCATATTCAGTGCACTGAAACAAAACCTAATACGTGACTTTTTGAGGCATATATATATTATCTGCTACTAAGGTAATCTCTATGTTATATTCTAGATCATTATTTTGTGAGTTGTTTACTGTAATGATCAGAAGCAATTACGTCAGGTCGTAGAATTTGATGTTTTTGAAAACCCGAAACATGGAAAATTGATTTGTTAGGATTTGGGGGTGTTTGGGAATGTTTATTAGTCATCAAACTACGGGTATGTGTCAAAAGAGTATAAAACATCTTAAAACAATGTTTGACTTGATAGACATCTTTTAAGATTATAATCCCAAACAGATACAATATATTATAACTGACCATCATTTGGTTACTCGAAAAGGTACATATTAAAAAAAAATGATTTTGGCTACTAAAAAAAGCTAACTAATTTTATCTGTGAAATCACATGAAGTGTCACATAAGCGGTAACCTGAACACCTCATCTCACCTGCCACAGGCTACACAATGTACTCAACACAGTTAACTGAGGTCTTTATTTTCCTCACTGCACGCCAATGTTTGATTCAATTACTGATTCAGGCACCACTGCTGGTAGACAACGAGTGTAATGACTTCTTGCCCTGGTTAAGGCACAAGTCTGGGGCGGAAATTACGTTCCATTTGTCAATTGGCCGGGAAGTCAAGTTACGGCAGGTAATTTGTAAGATATCTTTCTTAACCGCTTAACTATTACTAATTTAATACAGTTTGGATACAGCTAGACGTATAACTCATCCATGTGTGGTGAATGCAGTGGAACTTTCTATATATTTTTTACTCATCCATGTATGTTGATTGGTGAATGCAGGTCACTGTTTGCTTGTTAGCCGATACAAGCTGGTGATTGTATGTTGGAGGTTCCTCATAGTGTGGTATGCTTTGATGATGATTTTGACTCTTTGATGCTATCTATAGCTGTGAATCGCGAAAGCATGTTATCTGTGATTTTTGCAGCAACTGACACAGGATAATCTACCTCCTAAAGTTAGTTCTGTGTTGGGGAAGGAATTGAAGTCGGTATCAAAGCTAAGCTTGCTTTGGTCATCCTTCTGCACCAAAAACTTGGTCCGGTACAAATTTTACTTTGAACCGTACTTAATCTTTTTGTGAACACATTATCAGTGGTTTTTAGCTTATCTTAGATTCTCACGTGCAGGCTTCTGAATGGGCTCCTTATATCAGCTCTTTGCCACAGTTGAGAAGATGCATAACATGGTATTTATATAGTTATTCATGTTTCTTATACTTATAATTAGTCCTGTAATCCTGTTTGTTCTTTATATGATGAATTTTTATCTGTGTAGATATTTTGGAGCGATGAGGAATTGGAAATGATCAAGATAAGTTATCTGTATAAAGTAAAGTTGGAACATAAGGATCAAACCAAAAAGGAATTCTCGTCCATACAACATGTATGCCCAAAACCAATATTTAGTTTGCGCAAGCTCACTGATTATTTGGTGAGATCTTCAATTGTTTGGGAAATCGGAAATAAACCAACCAATGTATAGTAGGTCATGAGGCTATTATATCTACACAGGTTCTTGACCACTTCCCTGAATATTTCGAACATGTCACGCTTCACAGATTAAGCATGCACTGATCTAGGTATAACATCTTATCACTCCACTTTTCATATTCACTTTGTTATAGTTGCAAAGTCTTTTTGATACTTTCTCATAAATGTTACAGTTGAATCTCGAGCTTGGTTCTGCAGATTGAGTATCAATGGCATCTAATTGTCCACATTATTTTTTGTATAAATCCAGATTCTTTTGGCAGTGAAAAAAGACGGACATATTTTTGGGTTCGTGAGTGATGTGTGTTGGAGTGTTTATGGGCAGTAAGAAATAAAAAACATAATTTTATATGCATTTTGGAGTGAAACACGCTAATGTGAAAGGGTATATATATCAAGGAAGATTGATAATATGTTGAGGATGTGTGCATCTGGAAATTTTGATTGATAAAAAAAAAAGGTTTTGGCTGGAAGTTGGTTGGAGAAATAGAAGTAAGATGGTAGTGACCTGCAACCATTTGGGTGGGTAAAAGTTTTAAAACATCGCAACTAAAAAAAACTTGAATACCCTGAATTGAGAGTTGAAATTAGGATGGGTTGGGCGATGAAATATAATCACATAAAACTAACGATATTTAATTGTTTGATAATAAGTAATTGTCGCGATGACTACCTTTGCGTCTTTTATATTGAGGAGACCTAGCTTATAATAGTGACTTCCAGATTTTTAGTTTTGGCATACCAAATGACGATGTAAACTGTGTATACCTTGGGGAGGATCCTGGAGGTGTTAGTATTTTGGATGTACGCATGTCAAAACCTTCTTTAGTCATTGAGTTTACACTAAAACTCAATTAACACAATCGGCTTTAATCCGCAAGATTCAAATCTAATGTCTACAAGTTCTAGTGATAATACTGCGTGCAGTTGGGACTTGAGAAATATTGACCAAAATGCTTTTATCAAGGAGGTTAAACACAAGAACAAGGTGAGTTCAGCTTATTTTTCTCGTTCCGGTAACCTTCTTGCCACCACAAGGTACGACATGCAATCAAAATGTTAATTTTGTTATCATTGTAAAGTTTAAACTCTTTGATCGGATGATATCAATATGGAATAACTCTCATTTTACTGGTCGACAATGTCATATGTTTCATATAGTATGGACGATAATGTCGAGCTCATAGTTAGTGTAACAAGTTATGATGTTGGGTACGTGATAAGTCACTCGAGTTATACACCCTATCAATGTTGCAAAAATCGGTCAACTCGGCCGAGTACCTTGTCGATTTTCGAAAATAGGTTGAAAAATCGGCCTAGGAAAAAAATCGACACTAAGCAGTCAAAAAATCGGCCGAATCGGTCAAAAATCGGCCGAATCGGCCAAAAATCGGCCGAATCGGGCAAATCGGTCATTTAAAAAAAATAATTTAGGCATTCTACTTAATTTGGAGATCATATATTTCATTTATAACGCACAATGGGCATCATAATCAGAATTTGAGCCAAGTTATGACACATCCTATTACAAACTATATATTATTAATAGTTATTAAGCATAATCATTAGTTTTAAGGAAACCATTACTAGTTTAAAGCATCAAAAAGATAGATTTTTTCTCATCAACCGTAATGCTATTCCGGATGCCATGGCTTGGAGACATCATGATTCGAACATTACGGATCGTCCTCTGTCGCATGGTGATACTGAACGGGGATGCAGAGAGGTTAAGTGGTAACATTATTGAGTTTCGGAAACCTCCCGCCAATCTTTTGTAAGTTGCTGGACTTTCTATCGTTTCGAGATATCCCGGCTTTCGACCCGTTCCTAAAGATGCCGAGGGGTGGGGGTAATGTTTATTGCCCAACTAGGCTCAATGGGCTAGTTTCTTCGGATCCAAAAAATGGAAACCCAAAAAGAAAGTTTTGAGTATCAGTCTTTTTACTAATAATACGGGACATGTTGGCGTGTATGTTTGGAGGATACATGCGAGAAGACACATGCAACATGTGTCGGAAGGATACTCACCGGACCAATGCGTAAGTAGGCACCCTTCTATTCAGGGACGTCCTCTTATCTACCAATCCATACCAAGTGTCGTATTAGATCCGGCTAGACCGGATATTATGGTTTATTTTTCCACACGTGATCTGATGCCTAGCACATAGGCTAGGAGTAACTCCGTTCGCTCCTTCTTCATATCTTCACGTACGGTACTTAAGGTAGTATAAATACTCTAACCTCATCTAATGTTGAACCAAGTGATTCTTCACGCATTACTCTCAGATTTATTACTCAGCCATTCGGCTCATACCTTTTACTTACTCTCACGCCGAAGCTTGGTCTTGGGATCAAATGCAAGACGAGGCTAACGCGTGTGTTACCAGTTGTGTAGGTGCTCACAGGACATCATTGGCCTAGTCTGGAGGAACCTACACACTCTAAATTCGAGGAGCACTTATTTACATCTACAATATATGTACTTCTTCTGACGTTTGTGGATATAATGTCTATCGACCCTTCCCCTTTCTTCATATTTGCCACCATGATGAAGTTTTCATCCCAACCTTATATGCTTCTACAAAAAATGCTCGTACACAAATGATTATTCTTACAAACTATTTATAATATATAATTTGTAACATGATGTGTCGTAACTTAGATTACCTAACTAGAGAATGAAATATCGGTGTATAACTTGAGTGACTTATCATGTACTCAACATCATAACTTGTTCCACTAACTATGAGCTTGACGTTATCGTCCATGCTATATGAAACATAGGGTATTTATAGACCAGTAAAATGAGAATCATATTGATAGCATCCAAGTAAAATGAGCTTAAACTTTAAACGATAGCAAATTGAACATTTTGAATGCATGTCATACCTTGTGGTGGAAAGAAGGTTCCTGGAAGGAGAAAAATAAGCTGAACTCACCTTGTTCTTGTGTTTAACCTCCTTGATAAAAGCAATTTGGTCAATATTTCTCAAGTCCCAAATGCACGCAATTGTCACTAGAACTTGTAGACATTAGATTTGAATCTTGTGGATTAAAGTCGATTGTGTTAATTAAGTTATAATGTAAGCTCAATCACTTAGAAGGTTTTGACATACGTACATCCAAAATACTAACACCTCCACGATCCTCCCCAAGGTATACATAGTTCACATCGTCATTTGTTCTGCCAATACTAAAAATCCGGAAGTCGCTATTATAAGTTAGGTCAAAACTCTTCTTCTCAATATCAAAGACACGAAGGTAGCCATCACAGCATCTACTTATTATCCGCAAACAACTAAATATCATTAGTTTTATGTGATTATATTATCATCCAACTCATCCTAATCTCAAATCAAGTTAGTTGTCTTTTCTTTTACTCAATTAGGGTATTCAAGTTTTTTTGAGTTGCGATTTTGAGAAGCTTTTACCCACCCAAAAGATTGCACGTCATTGCCATTTTACTTCATGTTCTCCAATCAACTTACAGTCAAAAACCGTTTTTTATCAATCATTATTTAGGACTTATGTACTCTACTGAGTCCAGTGCTTGTTAGAAAAATAAGGTTGCGGAGGAGACTACTATACATGAGTCAAACAAGTTGGATTTTGGATTGGGTTCAAGAACATACGGTGAAGATGGTAATTATCATGAGTTTATAGATGATTCTGTCGTGGAGGAAACAATTTTTACGAGTCAAGTCATGGTGGTGGCACAAGAGTTGGGGCAAAACATATCCATGACTCCAATAAGACTCTTATGGTGTTGGGAACACAAGGGAAATCGAATGAGAAATGGTGCTTAAACGGACCAATTTCATTTTCATCACTTTTTGCCAAACGTTTAGCACATTTGAAAACCGCGTTGAACTTTTGGCAATTTCTGTTCACCGTATGCGACTTGTTTGTTAGCATATCCTTGTTGCTTGGTTGAAAGTTTTTCTTGTTGAACCCGTTCATAACCCGATACCAAAACGTTGTGCACTTTTGTGAAATTCCGACATTTGGATCCTCGAAAACGGCCACGTAACACGAGGCAAGTAGTACTTCCTCTTCCGCTGTCCAACGTAATGTAGTCTTGCTCACGTCTGGATTTCTTTCATCATAGGGCTCGAGTTCTTTGGATTCTTTGGATTTTCTTGACATACGTTTACCTCAAATTTTGGGCTTTCGGGGAGACGTAGCTTCGGGGTCGATTTGAGATTGTGAGGATTGGGTTTGCAGTGTTGAACATTTGGGAAACTGGCGTTTTGCCACATCAAATACATTTGTTGTTATTGATAAAGTTACTCGGGTGTGAAGCCAAGTGGGTTAGGGATACGAATGAAGATGTGTTTGGGATCGGGTTTCAAGAAGATTCGGCGTTCGGATTTCCAAAACCGAGTAAGTTCAAAAAACTCTCGTCACGACCTCTCGACATTGTTTTTTTTTTTTTTTTTTTTTGTGAATGGATGTATATGAGTTTGAGTTTGAGTAGAGGAAATGTGTAAAAATAACATGTGAAGATGGATATTTATAAAAGGTTTTGATATTTTTTTTTTATTTTTTATTTTGAAATGTGGCAGTTTAACAACGGTTATTTTATTTATTTATTTATTTATGTTTTACTAACCACCATTGCATTTAAACAAAGGGTGTGTTGTGATTTTTTTTTCTTCTGTTTGATACAAATAACACTAGTGGTGGTTTGTGTAATTTTTTTTTTGTCATCGCATACATTTCATCTTAAGTTACTAGGCCAATGTAAGTTAAAACGCAGCCATAACACATTGAATGGTGGTATAATAACGCACCCCCAACGCCGGCCACGTAGGCCATGACGCAGTTGGGGCCTTATTATACCTTAGGCTCTTATAAGTTATATATATGTACGAAATAACTTCTTATATTGGAGTCAATAGTTTACAGAGGTTTATAACACGAGAAAAGAATTGATATAAATAAAAAATGAAAGTAAAAAATTGAAAGAAAAGCTTCTGGTTTTACTTTGACTAGAATGGGTCTGAAGTTTTTGTAGAAGCAAAAGTAAAACTTGCATATGCTACTTTTATATTTTGAAAAATGAGCACTGATATATAAATTGCAGATGGATTATTACTAGTATTGCTTCAACCAAATACAGACCACCACCATTTTCACAATGCTAAGTTTACGGGCTCGAATTCGACCAACACTTGTCGCACCTTCACAGCGCTGCTGCTTCCGCTTCATGGGCAGCTTGTCTCAGACACATGAGGTTTGTTTTATTTATATTGCATACCAACTGTTTGATCAAATTACTGAATGAGCTTAACTTAAAACTCAGGTACCACATTCCGCAGACGACGAATGTAGCCATTTAATCAAAAATAAGTTGAGTACATTAAATTGAAGAAAAAAAAGTAGAGTACATTAAATTGAAATTGACTATAAGTTGGGTACACTTTTATGCAATTTGCCCTTTAATAAAATTTAGTTGCTATGCATAGAGATATCTTACTAAAATAACAACAGTTTTTTTTTTAGTGAAATATGCTGATAAATAACTGAATTTTGCTAGTTTATATGATGATATTTTATTTAATTTGTTGCAATAAAACGTATTTATATAAGATACTTTACCATAAAAAGATTTGAACTCAACTTTTATTGTACGGAGTTCTAATGTACGTTGGTTTACACCATATAATTTCTATGTACATATTGATTTGTTTCAAATTAAAGTAATTATAACATGGAAATTTACAAAATTGATATCGGACATTTATTTTCAACTTGACTCACTTTTATGTATATTGTTAAAAATATAACTAGTTTTTTTGATATTACAAGATTACTTTTCTCGCAACATAACTCCTATACACTCTTACACCATTGATTGCCCCTTTATTTCCCAATTCAATGCTTTGGATTTCATACGCATCACAACTGGAATTAATTACGAAATGGTTTTTATAAACTTTAAAATTTAAGAATTAGATTTTTTATTTATTTATTTTATATTTGGGACAAAATTGATCTCAAATGAAAAAAGATTAAATTTTAAGATTTTTTATATAAATTGTTTAATAATGTTAGTTATTATATAAAGGGTGTATGTATTTTTTAAAAGATATACAAAAATCGTAATTGAATTTCGCAATTTGTTTTAAATCTAAATGATAAAATTGAAAAAAATATGAGTATAACGAATATTTTTAATTAATAAGGTGAGAGAAATTGTGTCCAGAAGAGATAAATTGTGTTAGGAGTAAAAAATGTTTTGTCAAAAGAGAAAGCATTAATTAATTTCATAGTATTTTATAATACTTCGCTCAGTTTTTTCCTTTTTTTTAGTTATCAAACACAAAATCTTCCATTACGAATATATTATGATTTTTTGCGAAAGAGTAAAAGTAAAAAAAAATAAAAAAATAATAAAAATAAAAACTTTAACGGAATATAACAAATGGACATCAAATTAAAGAGAATAAAAAAAATATGTTAATTGGTCTAATTTGTTTAATGAAAAAATTTATAATTATATATATACATGAAACTAAAAAACAATGGTTATGTAATTTGCATGAAAAATGATGTTTTTTGCAATAAAATAACACAAGTAATAATTCGTATTTAAAATGAGAACAATCTTTTTAATTTGGCCGGAGATCTTTTTCTTACTTATTTTACTTTAATAGTTACTTGTCTTATGCTAGTAATTCTGTTTTTACTAATCAATAAATAGTATATACAACAACGATTTTCAGCATCTAGAGATTAAATACTAGATTTACTGAAAACTTCTTTGATTATAAAAGTATATATCGAGTCAAAACATTCCTCTTAAAAATTTTAACAAAAGACGTCAAACTCAGACTATTTTTTCATCATTTAACAGAGATGTATATTTTCTTTACTTTCAAATCTTATACATATTCTAATCTTGTACTTACATATATTATAGCATGCATTTTAGTCATTAAATTAGTAATAATTTTCTTATTTAGAGTCGTTGTTTTGTACCCTCTATGTCTCAAAATAACTGTTTAGGAACAAAAAACACACTTTAAAAAATTCATCATCATTACATTTTTTTTTGTTTACCTTTTACAAAATAACAATTTTACTATTAACTAATTAATTTAGGGAATGTCTAACCAATGCCCTAAGGGCGTTGGTTAAGATTTGTCTTCTTGTGATTTTTAATTACATAAATGATCCTTGTAGTTGACACAAACATGCATATTTGGACGGGGACCCACATAAATAGTTATTAAAAATCATAAAAAGACAAATTTTAACCAATGCCCATAGGGCACTGGTTAGACATTCCCATTAATTTATAATATCTTAAACGCCCAGATTTTTTATTTTATTTATTTATTTATTTATTTATTTTTTTTTTAAATCCGTAAACTGTATACATTGTTAAAACTAGCGGAAGCGTATTTTTTTACATCATGCGGGTTTATTTCAGACGTCCCGTTAAAATACTAAACTTTATAAAAATACATAACGATGACTCTTTAAACTTGGTAAAGCAGCTGGTTCTTGATTAAGGGGCATTCCAAACTGATAACAAATGATGGAAATGAGAAGCTCGTTACCTAACCCGCGAGCTACACCATTTTAACTCATTACGCCCCATTTAGCATGTACATGGTCTCATCTTGCATACCTACAAAAATATAAGCGAGAACGGTAAGTCTATAAGACTTAGTGAGATAACAGAATCAGATTAAATCATAATCGAACATAAACATGATCTTGAATAAGTATATATCTGATACTATTATGACTACATGAATGATAATATTAACTAAGCGCATAAGCATGACATCGATCGATTAAATACATGATACACCATGTTACTGACCGAGTACATAAGTATACTAAGTGCATAATTTTCGCTAAAATGTCACATCCTGAAATTCTGTTTCATAACTCTGATATGGAATATCTCTTATTGAATGATCCGTATCCGTTCTGACACGTTTTCATATTAATTCTTTTACCCTTTTTTTTTTTAAACTGCTTAAACCCAGGAATACTGAAACCCATTTTCATATCTATTATGTCATATTATAAAGTTTCTAATAATAACCTCAATTGAGGGGAATATGATTTAAACTCTCAATCTAGTGGACAATTATTTGAAGGAAAAAAAAAATCAAATTTTGAATGAAATTATATACTGTACTTGAAATTAATAGATAATCACATGCCTTAGAATAATGAAATGTATATACCGTGACCAAATCTTGCCATTTCGACAAATAATTTAAGAAAAAAATTCCTGAACAGATAAACTCTTGCCACTTTTGAGATTCATGTCGTGCTACATGTTGGCTAACTTTTTTAAGAATTGTGTCATTTAGTTTGAGCTGTTATAGTGTTAGTTGAGGGTTACTTGGAGCTAGTTCAAAATTTAATGTAAGATTGAGTGTACGTCAATGTTTTGAAAACCAAATCAGGCATTCAACCAGCCGTCATAACATCAAACTGATATTGCTGAGGTCGGATTCAGTTACAAGATCCATCAAAAAGTTAAATCTTCATTGTAGATCTTTTAGATATATAATAAACTTGTAGCGTTGCTTCGATAGAGTTTTTCTATGAGCTGTTTATGAACGGTTAGATCTCATAAAAAAACTATAGCACGATACAATATAAACTGTGACATACATACAACATGAACTGAATGCGTACACACAATTGTAATTCTCGCAGAGAAAAGATGTAAACATGAGAAAATACAGAACTATCCCCAAGCGTAGCAGAAGAAACAAGAAATCAGGAGGCAAAACTAATGAAAACTTCTTGCCACTCATTGATCAGAAAAGCAAACCCAAGGAATAAAAATGAGAGAAAGCAATTGACACAAAACCGAGATAGAAACAAGAGAAACCTGCTGCTAAAATAATTCTTAAAGCCAATCATCTCCAAATTACCGCTATTAAGGAGAAACTCGGACAACTGAAACCTTATACAGGAGAAAACTAAAGCCTTGCACTTCCAACCTAATCATGAAACACAGTACAAGGCTAACAGCTCACCCTTTTAAAAATGAATGCAATATCTCGATACCAACTAATTGGGCTTATTTTTATTCTGTTTCATCAAATCAAATGAAAACAAACATTCAAATTCTATACCCCCCCACACCATAGATAACCAGTAAGGTTACATGATGAAAACTTGAGGAAAAAAAATGGATCAGCTTTTACAACAATCAGGTACTCAGACAAAAAATTCCAAACCGATGGTCAAGTTCTGCATATTAAGACGTATATATACTATTTGATGAATAAGAGATCGTTTTATGCATAAGATCCCAGATTTTATTTATGGATCTTTTGAAATCATGTTGAAACATTGAATTTAAATTCAGAAGTTTCTTTACTATCTGCTTATTATGTAACATATAGGTACTTTTAGCTGTTAATATAGTAATATACAAAATATATATATATATATATATATATATATATATATATATATATATATATATATATATAAAAAAAAATACAAAAAAATGAAGCGCTAATCCATATGGGACTTGTTATCAAATGCTAATCGATACAGATCTAGACCGTTATCAGGTTTCAACAAACAAATATATTCATGTTACTCCATATCTTTCTTCTGTTTAAGTTCCAAGAAACCATGTATTAAGTGATTTATTTCCTTTTACAGCAACCACTTTTGTGAATAAATGATAACCCACAGTCCCACACCACATTCACAATGTTTACACAAAAAGAAAAGGTACAACAATAGTTGAATCATTATTGGCATTTTACACCAAACTTCCTAATACTAGTTATTAACTAAGAATAATAATATCTAGCCATCTTCAAAATTCAGATGCCAAGTCAGTCTGGCGGTGAATATGAGTCTTATCTGATGCATCTTAGGCTTGTTGTATAAAGAATAAATCTCTTAATTATACATTTTACATTATAAAGAATGATAACTTACCCACAAGAACTATTTCCATATCATGCTGCTGCAGATCTTTTATCTTCATGATCGTCAAGATTTAAAACTTGGAGCAGTTTTGTCCATGATTCAGGGATTCCACCTGGAAGATCAAACTCTAACAACTTTCCTCGGCTGCGATAGAAATCTTCTACTGGCCGGCTCTGTAGGTATCCAATTAGTTAGCATGTAGACTTTGGAGAAGACTAGAGATGGCAATTTGGACTTAGTTACTTTAAAATAGTTTGATTCAGGTTATATGCTTTATCCCTAAGAGGTGGAACAGGTGAAATACATGATATAACTAAATAATAAAAGGGGTAAGACATGTCAAAAGTCGCCCCAACCTACTCGATTCGACCCACAATAAACGACATGTTCTGACCCGTTACCAAATCCGCCTATTTTGCCATATCTAGAGAAGGGATAAGAGCCTAGAGAAGCTACTACTATTGTTCAGATTATTTGCAAATTGCATGGTTGTGTTTATTTGTGCCTAAAGCATGGAGCAGACCTGCAACCTGTTTTGACCCATTACTGAACCCACTAGACCCGTCCATATTCACACCTCTACTACTAATAATACTAAAAGTCTTGAAAATGTCCAGAAGCCAAAGCATGCAACCCTGAACTACCTAGAAGAGAGCCACGAAAACCTACGAAGATATATACTCGTACATTCCCATATACCTATGAATAACCGAGAACTCTTTTTATTTTAACAAAGATATCTATGTTGGATCTTTCTACTCTTAAATAGCATGAGGATTTCAGAGGTAAATGCCTCTGGTAAAATTTATGCGCACATCAGAACAGCTCAACAAAGGTGAGGAAGAAGATCAACCTTATGTTTAAAACAATACTACTTCAAATTAAAAATTAAAATCAAACGATATTTTGACATTATCACGAAGGTGAAACATACCTTCTCATTGTAGATACGAAGACGCTCTTTTACGACTTGTTCGGTATCATCAGAGCGTGTAATAAGTTTTGATGCACACTCTTCAGGTGGAAGAAGTGGAGGCATGTACATTGCAGGGTTTTTATCGTCAGCTTTAAAGTCAATGCAGGCTACATTGTAATTCCCACCACATTGGCTGCAAGTCCTCCTCCCGAGGCATTTTGCAAGCAATGCCTCTTCTCTGAGTTTTAGGTTAATTGCTAAATCAATGTTTGTTACTCCCTCCAGAATTTCCTGAAATAAATGCAAGTATACAGAACATATTCAATTAATATCTGTTCTTTTGCAACATTTATTGCATGCCTGTAATTGAATTTTGGGTGAATGTATATGGCTCATAATCATGCAACGTGTAACAACTTATTTACCTATGGGCTTTTCTGATGTTTAAACTTTAAACTGGTGTGTTATATCACTATAACGCTAGTCGCTGCAATAAAGTAACCTAGTAGTCCAGCTTATATTTCTATGTTTTTATTGATAATTTCCTGTTATTTTCTAGTATTAAGCAGTTATGTAATTTAGGTAGTTAATTACTGCAGGCCTTGCAGTTACAACTGGTAAGCAGTTGCACTTGTATTTATCCTATTTATATGTAATAATAAGAAAATGGACAGACAAGTTGTCTTCCAGAAAAGTGTGTGTATTTAAGAGATCGGAGAGTTCTCTCTAATGAGCTCTCAAAATTCATGAGTAAATCGAATAAAAAAGGCAGAACAACAAAGAAATACTCTAACACGTCGTTTGATTTCACCCTACAAAGACCCGTAACCAGATTCATAATTCGGGACCAATGGACCATAACATGGTGAGAGTCATAAACTCGCTGGGCATAAAACTTACACTATAACTGTTGATATTTATACCACGAGTACCATAGCGGAACTATGTTGAGCCAGCGGAGGGTCCAGGCCCTCCCAACTTAGATCATTTGTATCATGCTTGATTTATAGTTCTTCTTTTACATTAAACTTTTATAATTTTTTTTAATACATATATAATGATTTATGTTGCGGCCCTCCTAACGAAAATGTTCAAGTTCCGCCAGTGTTGATGAGTACGAGACATGGCCTTCGAGAAGTAATGACAAGGGTAACACATTGGCGCCGATTGGTAGGCATATGATGACGAGGATGCTTGGTAAATGAAAGTACTTGACTGAAGATAACGATACTCGGACATGGCAATTATCCTAGCGATAGAACACTCAGTATAACTAGAACAGGTCTATTTCTAGTTTGTAATATCTTATGCCGTTAGCGCGGTATTAAAATATAGATTAGACCCGATAGATGTGTTTTGAGGTAGCTGAAGTACGAAATAATTTTGGGTTACTAACTTCTTAAATTCTGGGTTTTACAAATAAACACACAAACATACAGACTAGGGATGAGCATGGATACGGAAAAACAGTACCGGTAGGTACCGGTTCTCACTATCCGTAAGTGGTACCATAAAATTGCTCAAAAAGTACCACCAAAATCGGAGGGTACCAAAGCGGAAATCCCGAGCTGAACTTTTTACTAAACTCATGATCTAAGCACTTCTACATTCCGTTCCATGCATAACTAAGGTTTGTAAGTGGTTGATGAAGCATTATATGGTAGCCTTTTTTGTGTTTTCGGGTTGTTATCAGATTGCTTGTATAACAACTAAGTAACAGTATGCGTAGTGGTAATTGAGAAATGAGGAAGGATTTTTGGGTTTCACGTTAGTTTTGCAATTAGAAGACAAGAGATACAAGATACAAGACTACTTTTGGAGCATATATTAGCAGTCATGCGTATATCCAAGATAATACAAGATGCTATTCCTAAGTTTTTATGCTTAATCCAGTATTATTTCACTATGTAATGGGCTCCTTCCATATCGTTTGTCGATCATAATGTCCTGCTCTAATATATCTGTTCACTTTTTCGAGTATACCTTCAGACTTGGTGGCAAAAAAAAAGTAATCAAGTGTTGTTTCTAGTTCCTTTGAAGATAAACATCTCAAAAAATTTGCACAGTTTCACCCTTGTTTGTGGTCAAAATGAAGTTGCTGCTAGAATGGGTTATGATTACTTTGTACGTATAACAAAGAAACATCATATAGAGATCAAGGTATGTGGTAGATTCATATAGATAAACGGTACTCGTTTCGGTATAGTACCGGTTTCCCGAACCCGGTACCGGTATACCCTTCGGTTCCAGGATCAGGACTACATATTTTGGTCGGGAAAAATACGGTGCCGGAAGCGGTGCTGGTACGATACCAAAATGGTACCGTGCTCATCCCTATATAGACACTAGGAATTTGAAAACATACCACAACCTCAGATCTAACCAAAATCACTGTGTTGTTGCCTCGTGTGAAAAATGCTAATAAAGATCTACTTTGGCATTTCTATGCCTAGAGATACACCCATATATCGTAGTTTTGAGATTTTGTAACAGCGTCCACACTCACTTGCATGGTCGGCATTATCAGCATCGCTTACCTCAGTGAGATCAACTTCTTCATGAATACACGTGTGGCTCAGATGGTGGTAAGATGAATTTGAATCGTGATGCAGACTATGTCCTTGCGTGGCTCTGATGTGGGGTAGAATGCTTTTGTTTCCTATATGTTTATACTTTCTGTGTAAGGTTTTCTTTGTGTTTTCCATAGATAGAACTCGCACAGAAACGATTTTGTAGAAGACCAGACCGTTTAGTACTGGTCCGAGTCGTAGCCCCAACTATAAGCATAATCTGAAATGGGTTTTAAAATCAGTTAAAACCCCAAAATCAGTTGAAAACCGAAATATGTCCAAAAATGAACAGCAATTAGTCGTAAGCCAAACCAATTAGTCTTAACTTGTTCTTTTGTTTCTTTTGTCCAAGTCGTCAAACTGGTCTTTTTTCTTTTACTTTTTTCTCTTTATGTTACCCCAACGGTTCACTAGTGCACACATTTTATTTTTATTTTTTCTATTGTTTAAACTATTAATATAAAGATATATATTAATATATATTAAATAAACTAAAACAGCAAACATGGTCTAACCAGATATGGAATATTGTTAAGAGGTCAATTAGCAGTTATGGTAAACATTCTAGATGCAAATTGATGAATTAAGTGCACATCGCTGAAACAACTATTTAATCAACATGACCCGTGAACAAAATTCAAATCTATTTATAATCTCATTTTTTTTGCCAGAATGGCTAGAGATCATGTATCGGTCAAGCTAGCACCATAGCTTCAAAATCCGCTTTTTCTCTCGGTGGAAGTTCATGTGTATATCCTAATATATTGTAGTCCCTTGGCAAACGTGGTTGTGTCTCCTTGCCTAGCAAGACCAATCATAAACAATAAAAATTATCCAACTAAGAAATATACATTATTTTGTTGCAAACACTAGTTTAGCGAACATCGGCATCATGTCTTCCAACTCCGACATGCATGAGATGAGATATGCATGAGGATCTTGGTTTTCTAAGAGCATAAGATATCGCCTAACCCACATATATTTCTATTAACCAAGCCCCAATAAGAGATACTTTGCCTAATGGCCTCAAATTCATCTCTTACACCAACTGGTTGTGAGAAACAATTAGGTGTCACTGACTCTCAAAAATCTCAGAACACCGCAACCCCCCACGCGTACCTCACCTCAAACAGCAGGAGTTGCAAGAAGTGATGCAGATGTATTTAACACCCATGTTGATAAAAGTAGACGATGAGTCAATGTTGAACTATTTATTGTTTTCCGCAAACTAAGAAAAGATAAAACATAACAAACAAACGCCAACAGTCTACAATATTATACGAGATACGCCCCAATAAGAAAAAATAACAGAAAGAACAAATCAAACTTATCATATATGGAGACCTATCTGCCAGAGAAGATCCACTTAGATCATTAATGTGTATTGACTAATTCCAATTCCTCACTGATATTTATTTTATTCATAATAATCATCTAATATATATCTCACTACCCTCTCTACGCTACATGTGTCTTCACCATCATAACGGAAGTGGTCAAGCAATGCCAATTAAGGCCAAACCAAGTGATCCAAGGGATGGAAGCCATGCAGTTGCGCATAGACTACAAAGACGCGCATAGATTACAAAGAATAAGACCCGCGAGAATAAACTTCACTAACGTAAGACAATGAGAAAAAGATATCTGAGAGGACATTGTACCTCAATGGACATTTAGACATATAAGTCTATACACACCTTAACACACACATATCTCAGAGATGTACATATAAGTGCAGGACGTCTGTATAGGTGTACCAGCATGAACATACATGTCATAACAATATAGACATGATATTTTCTGTACCAAATAGTTTCTATGCAATTCATGGGATGGTATCTAAAGGACACTATACCTCTATCAACATTTACACACATACGACAACTCATTAATCAAGATAACCTCAACATACACGAACCCTGGAGATTCGTATATAGGTGCACCTTGTACGAGCATGCACATACAAGTGAAAGAAATAAAGACATGATGTCTCATGATCGTTACGCGCACCAAATGGATTCCATGGAATTCATAAATTCTACCACTCCCTATTTGATCCACCTTTTAGTCGTAAGCAGTGTATCACGTCATCTCAAATCAGCACCATATAGGTCTACCTTTTTGTCTCTGTGCAAATTTAGTTGTTTGATTTTGTTTAAGTGTGGTCTATTTTTTTTTTTCAAAGTGCCTAATTTCATATAATTGTCTGGTTATCTAGTTGTGTATTGCATTTACATTTTGCAGAGTTGTCTTGTGAGATGGAATCTGTTGTAAGAAATCCATGTTAAATCAATTAGAAAGATTGAAAATTTTCTTAAATCAAGGCTAAGAGCGGTTGAGCAACTCAAGCGAACCTCTCTATCTAGCTTAATTGCAAAAAAGAGGATCATATAGTCATGTTGCTTTTGATAACAGTCCTTTTAGATTTAAATTTACAATGTATGTTGTATTGTTGCTTCTGATATTTGATATAAATTAGTAAAACCATAAATAAGGAATAACCTGAGTGATGGGTTGGTAATTACCATGGTTAAGACAAAAGGCCGGGGCCGAAATTACGTCCCACCTTACTATTGGGAAGTCAGTTCACGGCAGGTAACTTTTGTAACTACCGTTGTTAACCAACCAACTTTCAATCTTTTTTATGGTTAATGATAAATAAAACAAATGCTGGTTTACCTGTTCACGTTACCCGGGGAGGGTGAGTCTTTGACTCATATGTACGTGGCCAAAACGGGGTATGTGTGTAGCCGTTTTCGACCCTTTCCTGGTCACCCTCAAGATATTTATCTAGTGAAGTTTGAACCTCAAACCTATCAGTGTGCCTGACCTCAACTTTCAATCTTTTTTAAGTTTTTAAGATTTACAAATGTTTTATATACTTTTTTTAAACTCCTAAATGCAGGTCATTATTTGCTTCTAAACCGATACAAGCTGGTGATTGCATATTGAAGATTCCTAAAAGCGTGGTATGCTTTGATGGCTATTTATTACAGTTTAATGCTTAAAGTAGTTATGAATATGTTTTTTTGTTGTTGCAGCACCTCAAAGCGGATAATTTACATCCTTCCGTTAGTTCTTTATTAGGGGAAGACGCCAATGACGACATAAAGCTTGCTCTGGTAGTCCTACTGCACCAAAAACTTGGTCAGGTACATTCAATAAACATGAAACCTGGAAAGTAGCTGTATTGAAGCTTAAAAACTCGTGATCTGCACACTTCAAAACCTATTTGTAGAAGACGATTGTTACAATAAATCTAAACAACTGATACTAAAGTTTAGTAGCACAAGAACATGAAAAAAAAAAAAAAAAACACACGTGTAACCTTGCCTTGAAGACATAATGTAGATGGTTCTTTTTGTCTATCCTCTGGTTCAGGCTTCGCAATGGGCCCCTTACATCAGCTGTTTGCCACGGGTCGAGGAGATGCATAGCACGGTATTTTACGTTTACCTCATTTTCTTCTGTTTTTACTTATATCTGTTAATTGAGGCACTTTCTATTTCTGTAGATATTTTGGAGCGATGAGGAATTAGAGATGATCAAGACTAGCTCTTCATATAACGAAACGCTGGAAATTAAGGCTCAAATTGAAGAGGAATTCTTATACATAAAACATGTATGTCTGTCACTAATTTTCAGTTTGTGCCAGCTCACTGATTAAATTTGAGATCTTTAGATGCTTAGGAACCAAACAGTTGATGTTCAGAAACTTATAATTCCTATGCAGGTTCTTGACCGCTTTCCTGAATATTTTGAAGATGTCACATTGCGCAAGTATATGCATGCACGCAGTCTGGGTAAAACATCTTATCAGACTCCATTTTTTACTTCAGTTTGCAATTGATATTTATTGGTTTAATGTTATGTGAACTAGTCACCTTTTTTTGTTCGATTTATGGTCATGTGTTTGTGTGTGTACGTGTACAGAATATAGGGTTACTGCATTTATTTGACTATTACTGTATGTGTTAAAGAAGCAAGAATTAATGAATTTAAACAGCAAAATCTTATTGATAATTTCTGCTAATTGTTTCAGTTATGTCTCGAGCTTGGTCTGGCAGAAGGGGTGGTTTAATGGTATGCATATTGATGGATCTATTTGCATTTTATAACTGTCTAGAATTTATAAAAAGGTTCCAGTACTTTCATATAAGTCATGTTTGGACACATTTTTTAATGGTAAACACTTTTCTAGATTCCTTTTGCAGATTTCTTTAACCATGATACAGATTCGCAAACAATGATTATGAATGATGAAGTTGCACAAGTCTCAAAGGTGTTGGACCTTAATGTTATAGAAGAAAAGAATAGGGTAGTTTAGTGTATATTTATGTTTTAGATTCTGTAAGTTTGTAAAGCCTGTAAACGTACTTGGGTTATGGGCTGGGTCAAAGTGGGTAGTTTAGTTTGTTAGGGTATAACGGTTAAAATTAGGTTGTGTCGTTTAGGAATCGGTATAACTGTCATCCGTTGGTGCCGATTCATATAGTATATATAGGGCAAGAATTACGTAAACAATATACACATCAATACAATTTATAAAAGCATTTATCGTTTCTATACTTCGAATAATATAGCATATCTTGTTTCGCTTTTTCTGTTTGAAACACACGAATAACAACCAGATCTGAAGGATTTCTGATGGTATCGAGGCGGTTTTTCGATTCGAGGAAGTAGAAAATTCGATCGGGAAGGCGGGCTTGATTATCATTAGCGATGGCGGATTGATTATCAACGGTAATTGATCGGATCAACAATTGGAAGCGTTTTGATTGTCGAAGCGGAGAAGCGTGATTGATTGTCATTAGCGGCGGATTGACAATCATTGGCAAACGATTTTGACTTTCAACAATGAGGCGGGTTTGATCAAACACCGTAAATCAAAGAAACCGGGCTTGTTTTTCTAAGAACCTTTACAAATATAATCGATTTTTTTACTCTTATTATCGAATTTGGAGGCATAAATAAGAGCATAATCGATTAGTATTTGTGAAAGAAAGAAAATTTTAATTAAAGATTGGTAGAAAGAAGAAAAGAAACATGACCGGGATTCTTCAAAGAAGAATGAAAATGTAGCAAAGGAAGGAGGATTATCGTTAAACTTCCGGTGCCCAATCCTCAACTCTACAAATTATACTATTTGGGCATTAAAGATTAAGGCAATCTTTAACGTCCATGGAATTTGGGAAGCGATGGAACCTCTGTGAACCGAAATGGATCAAAGAAGAACAACACAGAATTGCAATGTTATACCAAGCACTTCGAAAACATGATATTGCAAATTGCTAATCTTACTTGCGAAGGATATTTGGGATGCATTGAAGGTGCGACATGTAGGAGTTGATAGGGTTAAAGAAGCACGGTTACAAACACTAGAGTCGACTTTGAATCACTAAAGATGAATGTTAATGATTCACTCGATGTCTATCTTTGGAAAGATCGGTGAGATTGCATCACAAGCAAGCGATCTCGGACATACCTTGGACGATAAAAGATTGGTTCGTAAACTTTTGGGCTCGATGCAGAAAAGTTTATTCAAATTGTTCTTTGCAATTGAACAATTTGCCGATCTTAATACGATGCCATTCAAGAAGCCATTGGGAGATTGAAGGCCTTTGAGGAACGCACCAAGAAGCGAGACTAAGGAGGAAGATATGTCTAGTAGACTTCTATTCACGAAGCGAGACAAAAGGAGAAGGATAAACACCGAGATGTGAACATTGTGGTTGTGGAAACTCAAATCATGGAGACTTTGGGCGAGGCCGGGGAAGAGGTCGATGGTCCGAGGAAAGGTCAAGGCGATAGTGGAGTGCAACGGGACAAGAGTCACATACGGTGTCATAAGTGTCATGAACTTGGGCATTACGAGGCGAATGTCCAAAATCGAGAAAAGGATGAGGCAAACCGATGCAGGATGTGAGCGATGAACCAACATTCTTTGTAAAGACAAGTTATGAAGACTAGATTTGCGTCTATAACATTAGGGGGGTGAATGTTGGACCTTAATGTTATAGAAGAAAAGAATAGGGTAGTTTAGTGTATATTTATGTTTTAGATTCTGTAAGTTTGTAAAGCCTGTAAACGTACTTGGGTTATGGGCTGGGTCAAAGTGGGTAGTTTAGTTTGTTAGGGTATAACGGTTAAAATTAGGTTGTGTCGTTTAGGAATCGGTATAACTGTCATCTGTTGGTGCCGATTCATATAGTATATATAGGGCAAGAATTCTGTAAACAATATACACATCAATACAATTTATAAAAGCATTTATCGTTTCTATACTTCTGAATAATATAGCATATCTTGTTTCTGTTTTTCTGTTTGAAACACACCAGAATAACAACCAGATACGAAGGGATTTACAAAAGGTAACCTTTTTTTATTTATTTTAAATAAGTCTTCTTAGACTTAGACCATTGATTAATTTGTATTCTACAGGTTATTGCTGGCGAGAATTATGCTCCTGGAGATGAGGTCCTTATAAGTTATTCAGATATTCCAAATGCTCAACTTTTATTGAAATTTGGATTTTTAGTTCCTTTCAGCCAAAATGATATGGTTGAAGTTGAGATCATTGAACCTCAGCATGATCACCTACGTGCAATGAAGTTGGATCTTCTGGATAGACACACAATTCCAGCCCTGATGGGTGTTGATGGACCACACTCGTATGGAAATTCGTTCATAGTCAGGTAGGTATCTACCTTTTAATATTGAATGTTCGTATAGTCATATGGTTTCTTTGAAGGCTAACTGATCATATAAATATTAATATATTATTCAGGAACGTCAAGTCTTCCTGTGTACAAGGGCGGGGAATCCCGACATTACTTCGTGCCTTTGCCCGTGTTGTGTGTTGCACCTCTCCTCAAGGTCCATGACATTCTCTTTCAATATGAATATATTGAGGCCATGGAAAGTGGGTCTCTCTTCCCGCAAAAGATGCTGCAGTGGAGGGGCTTCCCGTTCGGGAAAAGCACTCTCCTCTTGCCTTTCCCAATAATTTGGTCCCCGTGCAGTGAGATCTTTCTTATCTTTCCGTGCATATTTGGGTGTGTGTGACTGTGTTGTGTGTGACCCCACCCGGCCACCCCTTCCCGTGAATGCTATCCCATTACCACTCCCCACCACCCTTCCTGTGAGTACCAATGTATGTGTTGTGTGAGTTGTGTATGCAGGAAATAAGACCCACTCTCCATGGCCTTCAAATTTTAGATAGAACAACAGTCTCCAGAAATTTCTGTACACATATCCTTATCCACCACAAGTCGGTGTGAATAATATCAACCTTGATAAGATCTATATGCTTGTGTGCTCTTCAGAGTTGCAGGAGTTAGCTACGGAAGCAACACAAAATGATGGCCGTCTGGCTAAAATTCCTCTGAAGAACAAAGCGAGAGAAATGGAAGCACATCGGTTTTTGCATTTGAGAATTGATGACATGATTGAGAATCATACTGCAGCTCTTGAGGTAATGTCTTATTCATTTAACTGTGGTGTTTTCAGCGGAAGTTTAATCCCATCACTTCCTTACTATACAGACCTTTGTTACTTTCACTGTCCTTAAAAAGTTTAATTTTAATGCATGAAACAAAAAAATAATAGCAACAGTAAGTTGTAACTGACATTGCTCCAAAAAGTAATTTGTAATGGCAGAATAGGCAAATAGATGATTCTGACTTCCAGAATCCAAAATGTTACGTAATACATTTAATTGGAATGTCCCAAACTGAATATTCTTACAAAATAGAGGGAGTGCATCCTTTAGAAGTAAGTTGAGCATATTATGGTATAGATATATTGTGTACTTGTTGGTAATGCCTACAATTTATGGCACTCAACAAATGCCACAAGCAGGCTAAGTGAAATGGGTCAAACACGTAGAAAATGTCCATTCATGATGGGTTACCAAAATAGCTACGGAGTATTAGAAAATGGGTCAAATGAGGGGCTGAATGGATCAAAACACTTTGAAAGTCACCTAACGTGTATTTAAATGCATAGAATCTTTTAAATCATCTTATCTGAGACAAAATTACATTTAAGTTAGGCGATAAAGCATCCACGAGTCAAACCTACCCGGTCTGTTTTGACTCCTTATAAAAATCCACCAGTTTTGCCACCTAACATGTACCGTCATACATATTGCAATCACTTGTATAAATGGTTTGCACTTGTTTGAAGGCAAATTCCCTGCATTCAAATACTATGCTTGTGTATTGCTTAATGAGCGTTTATCGTTTCCTATGTCCTTTGAAATATCATAAGATACAACACTTCATCTTCGTGTACTCGTGTGTATGACTATGGAATACTTGCAGCAAGTTAACATAAAGTTTTGTTGCACACTCTATCAGTTACAAATAACAAATTTCTTTTGCGTACATTTGCTTTACAGTCTCTGACTCGCGCCGCTTCTCCTACACTATCTGGAAAATGCACACGAAGAATGCAGCTGGCCCGAGATCTCCTTACTAGTGACCTTCAAACTCTTAAATCTGTTTCTGCATGGCTGAAAAACTACTGTGAAACCTAGAAGGTCTAGTGGAGAACATGATCCACCCAGACAAAGAGGTGAATGCTACATTTTTCCAAAACAATCTTTCAAACTTTAGGTTTATGAAGTATGTAAATGGCTCAACCTGAAACTTTCTTTGGCCTATTTGTGCAAGACTTAACCTGGTAGTAAATGGTTTGAGAGCAACTATCTTGGTGAAGGCTGTTAGTCTAATTTGCCTTGAGTTTTTGGACATGTACATAGCCTTCGTTCGATGATGTAGGTAGCTGTGAACTTGAGCTCAAACTGTGCAGTGCTTTTGAGCTCAAACTGTACAGTTCTCCATCTACCTATTGCACATTTACTAGCTTTTGTGGTGAGCTTGGGTGCTTATGATTAGGGACCGACTAGTTCTTTGCTCGTGAGTTCATCACGAATTTTCTTGATTTTAATGATAA
This sequence comes from Chrysanthemum lavandulifolium, assembly GCA_022545495.1. NCBI lineage: Eukaryota > Viridiplantae > Streptophyta > Magnoliopsida > Asterales > Asteraceae > Chrysanthemum > Chrysanthemum lavandulifolium. Next base: position 42,514,144 of record CM040245.1, on the reverse strand, counting down.
AATCAACTATCGAATGCAATGTTTATTGATGAGCTTTTCGAGCCGAGCTAGATCCTTAATTATTCGAATCTTACTCGAGCTGAGCAAGCCTGGATGATTAAAGTTCATCGAGCTATCGAGCCGAGCTCGAGCCTACCTTTTAAATTTCAAGCTGAGCTCGAACTCGAATTGACTCGATTGCAGCCCTATTTGCTAAACAGGTTACCTACACTAAAGAGTCTTAGTTCATGCTAACCCTCGTAAAACTTGTTACCTACACTAAAGAGTCTTAGTTCATGCTAACCCACGTAAGGTGCTCTAAACTCATTAAACAGAGGTACCTTCTTTTTTGTTACTAACAAAAAGTTTAAGTGGTGTGTTCGTGAAACATGTAAAGTTGTGTAAATTACAAATTTAAATTATAACCCGAAAAGTTTCGCCGCACAAACCACTTCCACTATATGAATAATAAATCATCACGTTTATATGTATGTGTTTATTTCTTTGGGACTTAGGCTTTGTTTCTTTTCTTTTCCCATATAGAGCCTTATATACGTGGGTCCACGTCTTTTAATGGGTCTACATCGGGAGGTGTAAGTTTTTTAAAGCCTTGAGAGCACACGGTGTGGGCTTGTCATGGGGCTCGCCGTCCACCATGGCAGCTCGCCGTCGCTCGCCGCCACACCATGGTGCTTCGTCGTGGCTCGCTAAACAAGCCTTCTTCGTGCAGACGACGAACCAAAACGCTGACAAGGTGGGGCCCAAGTGAGATGTGTGTTTAATGGAAGAAGAAGATATTATTGGTTGGTTTATGGGTTGGTTTGTGCAGCGTGTGTATGTGTGTGTGAGTTGTAGATGGTGGTGGTGGTTTATGGAAGAAGAAGAAGATATGGTGGTTGGGTTGTGTGTGTGCGCAGCGTATGTGTGTGTGTGAAGATGGTGGTGGTGGTTTATGGAAGAAGAAGATATTATTGGTTTTTTTTTTTTTTTTTTTTTGCATTATATATGGTTGTGTATATATATATATATATATATATATTTTGGCTGGTTGTATATGTGAAAATGTAAAAAAATAAATTGTAAAGTGGGACCGAATGAAGAGGTTGAAGTTTGTTATGAGTGAGGATGGGTTTGTTGTAGTTAGTTGTGGAGAGTGGGATCTTGATGTGGCGTTGAGGTGGCGTTTGAAGAAATTTAGGCGCCTCGTGACACCCAGTGCTCTGAGATTGTAACATATTGGTGTGGGACCCCAACACAAAAAACACTAATATATTCTTCATAAAGTCGCGTTAAGTGTCACTATGACTTTTTAAGTCTTTTTTTCTTGTTTGACCTTAAATATATTTGATTGTGTTATATAATACTTAATAAAATATATATCATGCATCGAATATTATGTAACACGAACAAAAGTATTTAAAGTCAAAGTTAAAGAAAAAGACGAAAAGTCATATGAATGACACTTAATGAGACGGAGTGAATATTATTTAGGCTCACTCTTGTTACCACTAAGGGGGTGGCAATGGTTTTAGGTCATACCTCACCATACCTCACCACCTACCAATAATATCATTCCACCTAATATCATACCACACCATACCTTACCATAGTTTTTTAGTGGCAATGGTCATTCCATACCTCACTTATTTTTTAATTCATAATTATATTAAATAATTTAATAAAAACAATTTCACTATATAGAAAAATAAGTCTAGTAAACTGTTTCTTCTTCTTTCATCCCAAACTGTTTCTTCTTTCTTCTTTCAATGGTCATTCCATGTCTTCTCCTTTCATCCCAAAATGTTTCTTCTTCTTCTTCAACTCCATTTCTTCTTCTTTCACTTTCAAAAAATGGTGTCCATTTTTCCACAACAAAAACACACACTATTTCACCTTATATTAATCATGCAACGGTCCAAATTTGAAAACCCACACACGCTCCCTTTTCATGCCGCTTCGGCAATTATTGCCGCAACCCATGCCTCGCCGCTTGATGCCGCACCGGTGGCAATCACATGCCGTGCGGTTTCGATTCATGCCGATCCCATACCGAGGGTGTTGCCACCCCCCTAAGACAATTTAACAAAAACATAAACGCCCCCTTAATATGCATTTACCATGATTATGTAGAATGGTAATGATAATAATTGATTTCTTTTATTGATTCTCGGTTACAACAATACAATACGGGTTAACACTCCTCTGCAGTTCGAGCGACGAAATTGCGAAAGCTCGGACTGAAGATTAAAAGCTAATAAATAATAAATTAAAGCAAATAAATAATTGTTGGTGAAGTCATTCGAAAGCAACCGGAATCACATCTTCAGAAGCAGGCAACAAAACGGATAAACCAAAGTATCCGTACCAAATAGGATAAATCAAAGTATCCTGACCAAATGGGATAAACTAATGTATCACTTACCAAACAAGATAAACCAAAGTATCCTGAAAAAACGAGATAGCCCAAAGTATCCCCTACAACTAAAACGGGATGACCCAAAGTATCCCTTACAACTAAAACAAAGAAAATTACAACTAAAACTCTTGCACTAGCATCAAAAGAAAAGATGAGAAAACGAAAGTTGTTTCTAAAACTTCAACCCACAAAGAACATTTCAAATAAACGGGGCGTGTTTTTCCTTAGAAAAACATAAAGATTCACCTCACAAATACCATCAAAACCTGGGTGGGGCCCAATGTTGCCTCACGTCACCAAGACCACACAAAAAAACCCATAATACCACAAACCGAGATCATATTGTTTAATGGCGGCAAAGGGTTTGATAGAGAGAATATGAGAGCCGAGAGGGGGAAAAGATAAGATATTAGAGAAAGTAGATATGTGCAGAAAAGAGTGATGAAGAGCACAAGCTAACGGTCGGAGAAGGAGTTGTTTTTGGTCTTAGGGTCAGAGGATCGGTAGGCTTACTGATACGATGTAGTATGGTAATGATAATGATTGATTCTTGATTGATTCTCGGTTACATTATACATATATAGTAGGGCAAATGTTTTTAAAAGGTATCATACTTGCCAACATTTGCTTTTGTGAGTAGCTAACAATTTTTTATTTTTTATTTTTTTTATGGGTATTTTTTTTTCAAAATCATCATTTTTTTGGATATTTCGCGAAATTTTTGAACATTTTTTCCTCTCTTAGCTAACATAATATATTTGTTCCGAAAGGCAAAAATGTCACATAGTACCCTAAAAAAGATGAATTTGAAAGAAACCCACAAAAACAAAAAAAAGTATTCGCTATCAACAAAAGTAAATGCTGACAAGTATGATACCTTTTAAAAACACGTGCCCTATATAATAATATATAAAAAAATTCTAGACTCAGGTTTGAGCCCACTACAAGTCTACAACCATACAGTATGTTGGTGATTTTGCATCACCGATATTATTTAAGTGTAATGGATTGACTTAGGTGACAAATGTGTAATCGTGATAAATGTTCAACAAGTCGGGGTTGTGTGGAGTGCACACTTGTATGACGTTATTATGATTATCATTCGGGGGCGAAGCCCCGAATGACGGGGGGTCCGGGGGCAGCGCCCTTGGTATAAAGTGTTATTTTAAGAACGCACTAAAAAATAAAAATTGCGGCATTTTTAACCCTTAAATTTAACTGATTTTGCGGTTAATATAACTGTTATAGCAGTTATAACCGACCATCAGTTTTTGGTCATATAATCGAATTATGGTTCTGTTCATAACATACAAAACATTTTCACGTTTCAAAATCTGATTTTTATCCGATTTAAGATTTCGATAGAACCATCAAAATACTTCAATCTGAAAGTGTTTACACGACTCTCAGATTACTGTGATCCATTTTTCTAACACAATACGGCCTAACAGATTACGCATAAACTCCAACATTTTATCTTTGATTTGTGTAACACAATACGGCTTAACTCGTATGGTCTATTATTGTAGACTGATCCATACAAACTTGTCAACAATTTACTCAAATTCATTTTGAACAACCTTGAGCCTCATCATCTCACACAAATGCCTTGCATAGGCTTTTCTCGTATAAAAGTCAGTCATCTCAAAAAAGAAAGCAAAATCAAAACAACTACAGTACTATAAAACATTTCAAAGAACCACAACCTTTGACTCAACCTACACTCTTTTAAGATTATAATCCAAAACAGACACATTAACGTAACACCATTTTCAAACACACTGTCTGCAACATCAACACCTCAACAAAGTTTTTTTTTAACTCGTCTAAAGTGAAACGAATAAGAAATTTCTAACGAAAAACCCGTCATGCTTAGTTGCTATATATAGTTAAAACACGAAAATGAGTCACCGATTTACTTACTTATTTTAAAACTCTGGTGATTTTGCATCACCGATATTATTTAAGTGTAATGGATTAATTTAGGTGACCAATGTGTAATCATGATAAATGTTCAACAAGTCGGGGTTGTGCGGAGTGCACACTTGTATGCGTTATTATGATTGCTATTCGGGTGAAGCCCGAATAGACGAGGTCGGGCGGCGCCCTGTCGCGAGGTCAGGCGGCGGCTGCTGCTGAGGTCAAGGCGGGCCAGAATCGACTTGGAAAAATTTTATTTGGTATAAAGTGCTATGTTAAAAGCACTAGAAAATAAAATTTCGGTAATTTTAACCCTAAAATTAAAGCGATTTGGCGGTTAATTTAAGCGCTATTGCGATTGTAACCGACCATCGGTTTTGGTCATATATTCGATTTACGGTTACGGTCATAACTAACAAAACATATTCTCAAGTTCAAATCGGGTTTTATCCGATTAGAGATTTCGGTAGAACCACCGAAATACTTCAATCGATAGTGTTTACGACTCTCGATTCTTGTGATCATAATTTCTAACAAAGATTGAAGTATTACGTGATCATGACGAGCGGAGAATCTGTGAAGGACATGACGAGCAAGTTCGATAAGTTGGCAAAGTTTGAAGGCGGGACTTTCGTCGTTGGCAAAAGAAGATGCACTTTCTTCTTACCACCACGAAAGTTGTGTATGTTACGAGTACACCCGGTCCGGAATGGGATGAGAATGAAGCTTTGGAGCGACCGGAAGAGGATGAAGTGGGAAAGCAGCGACTACATATGCCGTGGTCACATTACGAGCGGTATGTCGACTCCTTATTTGATATCCATCAAAGCTTTGAATCTGCTAAGGCTTTGTGGGAGTCCCTAGAATCCAAATACATGGCGAAGATGTACGCAAAAAGTTTCTTGTTAGTAATTTTATGAATTACAAGATGGTTGATACCGAGCTGTCATGGAACAATATCATGAGATGTTAAGGATTACGGGACGATATACCCAACATAATTTGATGATGGATGAAGCCATCTCGGTTGCGATTATCATTGATAAAGCGCCTCCTTCTGGAGAGATTTCAAACATGATTTGAAACATAAAAAGGAAGAGTTAAATTTGGTTCAACTCGGTTCTCATCTACGAATTGAGGAAGGATTACGTGTCGGGAACTTGATAATAATCCTAAAGGAAAGAACCAAATTGGATCTTCTTACATTAACATGGTTGAAGGAGATGGAGTCAAAAATTCTAAAAACAATTTTAACAACAACAAGAACAAAAGAAAGTTCAAAGGTGGTGATGATAAATTTGCCAACAAAAGGGTACTTTGACTTGTTGGAAATGTAACAAGCACTGGTCATATGAAGAAGGATTGTCGCTCTAAAAAGGGCAATAATGGCGGCTGGTCCAAGTGGGTCTAAGGATCACGATAAGCAACAAGGTTATAATTACGATTTTATGCAATTTTGATAATGTTTTACATTATGTTTCGTAATTTCGATGCATTTTATATTCGGGATGATCAAGTTGCTTGGTGGGTTGATTCGGTGCGACATGTCATGTTTGCAATGATCTTCGTTGGTTTCAAGTATGTAATCCAATTGAAGATGGCTCATGTGTAAAGATGGGAAGCGTTGCAACCGAACCAATCAAAGGAATAGGCGTGTTATGTTAACTTTTACTTCTGGAAAAACTTTATGTTTAGATAATGTATTGTATGTACCCGGGATTCGAAAGAATCTTGTTTCTGAAATTGTGTTGAATAAGTTTGGCTACAAACAAGTGTTGGAAAGTGACAAGTATATCTTGTCAAGACATGGTTCCTTTGTTGGATTTGGTTATGTATGTAATGGAATGATTAGATTAAATTTGAATTATCCTTTGTTTAATGATTCTGCTTGTATGGTTACTTCTAGTCATAGTAATGGTTTAAGTAAATCTGAATTATGGCATGCTAGACTAGGACATGTTCATTACAAGAGAATGAAAGATATGTCTAGAATGAGTTTAATACCTGCTTTTGATATGACACATGAAAGTTGCAAAACTTGTATGTTAACAAAGATCACTAGACATCCATTTAAGAGTGTTAACAGGAAAGCAAAGTATTAGATCTCATACATAGTGATTTATGTGATTTTCATGCCAATCCTTCACTAGGACATAATAAGTATGTCATTACTTTTATTGATGATGCATCTAGATATTGTTATGTCTATCTCTGCATGCTAAACATGAAGCTCTAGATAAATTTAAAATTTATAAACAAGTAGAACTTCAAAGACAAGATTTGATAAAAGTATTTCGTCTTGATAGAGGTGGTGAGTATTATGATCCAGTTTATTTTCAATCATTGGAATAATCCATCAAACCACGGCTCCTTACGCCACAACAGAATGGTGTGGTGAAAGAAGAATAGGACTTTAAAGGAAATGGTGAATTCCATGTTATCCTATTACGGACTAAGTGAAGGGTTTTGGGGTGAGGCTATGTTGTGACTGTTATATTACGAATAGAACTCCAAACAAAAGCGACAAACAAACACCTTATGAAATTTGGACCAAGAAGGTACCAAATTTGACTTATTTGAGGGTTTGGGGTTGTAGAGCAATTGTAAGATTAGTGAACCCAAAATGAAAAATCGGGTGAGAAAGGTATAGATTGTATCTTCATTGGGTATCTTGAGCATTCCAAGTGTTATAGGTTTTATGTTATAGAACCTAATGATTATGTGTCGGTGAACTCTATAATAGAGTCAAGAGATGCAATATTTGATGAAGAACGGTTTACGTCTATACCAAGACCAAGAGGTATGATTGACCATCTTCTAGTAAGATAGTTGAAGATGATGTTGAAGGTGCGATGATGTACGGTCCATCTGTTCCTAGAAAAGCACTAGGACAAGAAAAGCTAAGTCTTTTGGGTGCGATTTTCAACTTTATTTAGTTGAAGGAACAAGAGATCGACTTTATCTCAACGTGAATATTGCCTCATTATTGAGGAGGATCCAAGGACTTTGAGTGAAGCAATGGCTTCTAGGGATGTTGCTTTACGGAAAGAAGCAATTCAAAGTGAGATTGATTCTATCATGCGAGAATGATACTTGGGAAGTCAGCGATTTGCCTCACGGATGCAAAGCATTAGGAAGTAAATGGATCCTTAAAAGGAAGATGAAAGTGGATGGAAGCATAGATAAATATAAAGCCGATTGGTTATCAAGGTTTTAGACAAAAGGAGGCATTGACTTCTTTGATACTTATGCTCTGTTGCTAGGATTTCCACTATTAGATTATTGTTAGCTCTTGCGACTATACATGATCTAGTTATTCACCAAATGGATGTAAAAGCGCATTCTTAAATGGTGATTTGGATGAGAAATTTACATGAAACAACACGAAGGGTTTGTGATGCTGGACATGAAAACAAGGTATGTAAATTGAAGAAATCATTGTATGGTGCGAAACAAGCACCAAAACAATGGCATCAAAAGTTTGATGATGTGGTCTTGTCTAATGGTTTTCTTTAAACCAAGGCGACAAGTGTGTGTATAGCAAATTTGATGCTTACGGTAAAGGAGTGATAATTTGCTTATATGTGGATGACATGTTGATCTTTAGTGTGACCAAGATCAAGTTGATAAGACAAAGGATTTCTTGTCATCTAATTTTGATATGAAAGATCCGGGAGAGGTGAGGTGATTCTTGGTATTAGAATCAAAAGAGAAACAAGGGTATCTCTATTTCTCAATCACACTATATTGAGAAGATCTTGACAAAGTTTAACTTTGCTAATTGTTCTCTGTTTATACTCCTGTAGATCCTCTTGTGAAGTTTCGACCTAATAAAGGAAATCCGGTGTCTCAACTGGAATACTCTAGAGCTATTGGATGTCTTATGTATGCCATGATTAGCACTAGACCGGATATAGCTTTTCTTTGTGGGAAAGCTTAGTAGATACACTAGCAATCACGGTGCTCTACATTGGCAAGCTCGGGTCGAGTATTTGATATTTGAAAGGAACCATGGATTATGGTTTGACTTATAGTGGTTATCCTACATTTTAGAAGGTTATTCCGATGCCGATTGGATAAATAACATAGAGGATCACTCTTCTACAGTGGTTGGGTATTCCTTCTTGGAGGAGGTGCTATTTCTTGGGCTTCAAAAAGCAGACTTGTATTACAAACTCAACTATGGAGTCTGAATTTGTTGCTTTAGCTGCGGTATTTGGTAATGAAGTGAGTGGTGAGGAATTTGATTTATGAAATTCCTTTGTGGCCTAAACCGATATCTACCATTTCTATCGGATGTGATAGTCTTTGCTACCTTGGCTGGGGCTTATAGTCAAGTGTACAATGGCAAGTCTAGACACTTAGGTGTTAGACATAGCATGATTCGTGAGCTTATCATGAATGGTGTGATATCTGTGGAGTTTGTAAGAACTCAATGAATTTAGCCGACCATTTAACCAAAGGGTTAGCAAGAGATCTCGTCATAAAGGCGGCTATTGGGATGGGTTTAAAGTCCACCTAATTAAATCCTTGTATCAAGATACCCAATTCCCATCTAACGTAATGTTAAATCTTTGAATTCAATGAGGAAAGCTTGATATCTTTGGATTGGAACACATAATTACATCATCCACGGTATGTGTTCGAGCGCAAGATAAAGGAGGTTGAAATTATATTTCTTAATGGTTTTGACAAATTGCATGTGCGGTGCAAGAGTAAAGAACCACCTATATAAGCATGAAGTTTATTTGCTTCAAGAAGCTTGGGACTTGGCTTTGATATGCTTATTGAAGGATAGGACACAAGCTAGTAAAACATAGTGTCAAGTGGAACATGTGAATGTGTGGCTGTTGTGTATATTATCTTCATGTATTCACTATGAATAGAAGGAGTTCAATCCTTAGTGACACTCTTATATTCGAATATTTGGAATGCTAATGTACTAATGTGAAATTCAATCGTCTCGACATTTCATTTATGCATCAGTTTGTTGTTTGTTATGAGTTTGTTTTAAGTTAATCAAGATTACACTTAAATGGGGGAGGATTGTTGGTGATTTTGCATCACCGATATTATTTAAGTGTAATGGATTAATTTAGGTGACCAATGTGTAATCATGATAAATGTTCAACAAGTCGGGGTTGTGCGGAGTGCACACTTGTATGACGTTATTATGATTGCTATTCGGGGGCGAAGCCCGAATAACGAGGTCGGGCGGCGCCCTGTGAGTCAGGCGGCGGTCGCAAGGCAGGCGGCCCTGGTGGGTCGGCTTGGAAAAATTTTATTTGGTATAAAGTGCTATGTTAAAAGCACTAGAAAATAAAATTTCGGTAATTTTAACCCTAAAATTAAAGCGATTTGGCGGTTAATTTAGCGCTATTGCGGTTGTAACCGACCATCGATTTTGGTCATATATTCGATTTACGGTTACGGTCATAACTAACAAAACATATTCTCAAGTTCAAATCGGGTTTTATCCGATTAGAGATTTCGGTAGAACCACCGAAATACTTCAATCGATAGTGTTTATTACATGCACTAAAACAAAATCTAATACGTATGATTTTGTGACTCTAAACTGTTTCGCATAGTCATCAAGTCATATTCATCATACTCATCTTCATACTCTTGGCCACCACCAAATATATTAGCGAGACTCATCAAATGGGTTAGCAACAACCTCATCTTGAATCGACACCTCAATCTCTCCCACTTTAGAAAAGGGTTAGCTCTCTTAGTAGAAGAGGTAGGCGGAATAGGTTGACCATCATCATCCACAAGAGTAGCTTTCCCAAAGAATAAGTAGTTTTTCAAGCTTACCAATTTTCTCAACTATGGGAGTAGAACCAACATCCATTGTTCCCATTGAATCACTCACAAGCGGTACATGTGATGTAGAACCGTCTTATTCAACTCATCCTCATTAACCTCCATTATACGACCGGTATCCACATCTCCAACACGAGATTCGCCTTGAGAGCCATCCATACCTTCCTTAGAACAACCAAGAGAATCCCCAATCTTCGCCTCCTCGGAGTAGAATCAACCACGGGACTTTGAATGCCCGTGTCCTCATGCACCTCAAGAGTCCCAAAAGAGTTAGAAGTAGTAACAGAGTACTGTAGCATTAACACTAGCAACGTCAGGTGTCTTCTTCTTTGGGATATAAACCGCTTCCTAGGAGCAAATTTAGGACCCTACCCATATTAATACCGCTAGACAACTTCGGACCTTGGGGTTTGGCTTTCCGATTCGCACCACCTTAAAACCATCATCATTCACATCCAAGGTCGAGGTGTGAGCATCGGCATGATGCTCCTTGGGAGACTTAGGACAACAAGCATTATCATGCCCAAACACTTTACATTCCATGCAATGTGGAGGTTTCCATTCATATTCAACCTTGATACTAGCCGTAGTAAAACCACTATCATCCTTCTTAGGGATAGCCATAGTTACCACATGTTTAAGATCAGCTTCCGATGATAACTCAACAAGAGCACGAGCAAAACTAATAGTGACCTTCAGACTCTTAAATCTGTTTCTGCATGGCTGAAAAACTATTGTGAAACCTTGAAGGTCTAGTGGAGAACATGATCCACCCAGACAAAGAGGCGAATGCTACATTTTTCCAAAACAATCTTTCAAACTTTAGGTTTATGAAGTATGTAAATGGCTCAACTCGAAACTTTCTTTGGCCTATTTGTGCAAGACTTAACACAGTAGTAAATGGTTTGAGAGCAACTATCTTGGTGAAGGTGTTAGTCTAATTTGCCTTGAGTTTTTGGACATGTACATAGCCTTCATTCGATGATGTAGGTAGTCGTGAACTTGAGCTCAAACTGTGCAGTTGTCCATCTACCTATTGCACATTTACTAGCTTTTGTGGTGAGCTTGGGTGCTTATGATTAGGGACCGACTAATTCTTTGCTCGTGAGTTCATCACGAATTTTCTTGATTTTATTGATAAAATCAACTATCGAATGCAATGTTTATTGATGAGCTTTTCGAGCCGAGCTCGATCCTTAATTATTTGAATCTTACTCGAGCTGAGCAAGCCTGGATGATTAAAGTTCATCGAGCTATCGAGCCGAGCTCGATCCTACCTTTTAAATTTCATGCTGAGCTCGAACTCGAATGGACTCGATTGCAGCCCTATTTGCTAAACAGGTTACCTACACTAAACAGTCTTAGTTCATGCTCACCCACCTAAAACAGGTTACCTACACTAGAGTTTTAGGGCATCTACTATGGTGAACCTTTATAAAGGTTTATAATAGTGCCTAGTCATCGGAAATCATAAATTCATAAACCTTTTTCTTGTTATAAACCTTTCTTTACTATGGATAAACTACTTAAAGCTTTATAAAACCTCATTAAACACAAAAGCATTAAATTTAGAAGAGTTTCAAGATATTAAACCTTTTCATTCCACATAAGCATGAAACAAATTTCCACTATGGTTAATAAAATGATAGACCTCTTCATCATTTCTTAGACCTTTTTATAAACTACCATAGTGGATGCTCTTAGTTCATGCTAACCCCACGTAAGGTGCTCTAAACTCATTAAAGAAAGGTACCTTCTTTTTTGTTACTAACAAAAAGTTTAAGTGGTGTGTTCGTGAAACATGTAAAGTTGTAAATTACAAATTTATAACCCGAAAAGTTTCGCCGCACAAACCACTTCCTATGAATAATAAATCATCATGGTTATATACTTATATGTATGTGTTTATTTCTTTCATCTTCCTCACGTGGGACTTAGGCTTTGTTTCTTTTCTTTTCCCGGCCATATAGAGCCTTATATATATACGTGGGTCCACGTTTTTTAATGGGACGTCTAGATGAGGAGGTGTAAGTTTTTTGAAGCCTTGTGTGATAAGAGATTGTAACATATTGGTGTAGGACTAGGGGTGTTCATCGGTTCGGTTATCGGGTTGTTCGGTTTGTTCGGTTCGGTTAGTTCGGTTAATTTCTTTTCCTAGGTATAACCGAGAACCGAACCGAACCGAACTTAAAATGATTGAACCGAACCGAAAACTGAACCGAATAACAGAAAACCGAACCCCCATAACCGAAAACCGAACCGAATAACCAGAATTAGATAAATTTAATAATTTATTCATTTATTTATATAATTTTTAAAAGAAAAAATAAAGCTTAAAAATGTTATATTTAAAAGAGTTTAATATTATTTTTATATAAATATATAAAATATATATATTTATTTAAATTCGGTTTTCGGTTCGGTTTTCGGGTTGGATTGCTAAAACCATAACTGAACCGAAAACCGAATATTTAATTCGGTTCGGTTCGGTTTTGGCAAGTTCGGTTCAGTTACAAGTTCGGTTCGGTTTTGGTTTTCGGTTTATTCGGGTATTACCCATCCCATGAACACCCCTGTGTAGGACCCATAACACAAAAAAAAAACACTAATATATTATTTAGGCTCACTTTTGTTACCACTAAGACAATTAAACAAAAACAGAAACGCCCCCTTAATATGCATTTACCACGATTATGTAGAATGGTAATGATAATAATTGATTTCTTTTATTGATTCTCGGTTACAACAATACAATACGGGCTAACACTCCCCTGCAGTCCGAGCGACGAAATCGTGAAAACGAGATCATAAAGATCCACCTCACAAATATCATAAAAACCTGGGTGGGGCCCAATGTTGCCTCACGTCACCAAGACCATAAAAAAAAAACCATAATACCACAAACCGAGATCATATTGTTTAATGGCGGCAAAGGGTTTGATAGAGAGAAAAGATAAGATATTAGAGAAAGTAGATATGTGTAGAAAAGAGTGATGAAGAGCACAAGCCGACGGTCAGAGAAGGAGTTGTTTTTGGTCTTAGGGTCGGAGGATCGGTACGCTTACTGATACAATGTAGTATGGTAATGATAACGATTGATTTCCTTGATTGATTTTCGGTTACATTATACATATATAGCAGGGTGCCCGCTCGTTGCAGCGGCGGGTACCCTGAAATAAAATGTTTCGATGAATAATGTATTTTAGATTATTATGTTCTTTTTAACAATAAATTTACGGATATCAAGAATTTCATAGCCCGTGGCCGTTCGGGCTCGAGCGTTGGGGTGTGCGCTCGGGCTCGAGCCCGTTTAGTCCGCTGCCGTTCGGGCTCAAGACCATTTGATGCATTGCCCGTTTGGGCTTGAATATTTGTATAATTTACTTTATTATTTGTAGTAGTAAAATTTAATGCAGGAATTGTGTTTAATTTGGTTGTACAATATGGTTGATAATTTGTATTTCTTATGTAAGCGGTGTTTTAATAATTGTATTTATTGACCAGTTAAATAATTGACTACATTAAATAGCATTAATGTGGTGTTTTGTTGTACACTATGTTTCTTGTCTTGTACGTCTGAAAATTATGTGCATTAAAGTGTTGTACACTATGTTTCTTTTCTTGTAAGTAGTAGTCATTATAGTCATTAACAACATTGACCACTTTAATAGCATTAATGTTGTAAGTCTGAATATAAGTCTGAAATTTACATCATGCTTATTATGTTGTACACGATGCTTATTTTGTTGTAAATCTAAAAATTGGTTGCAGCTATTGTACATTGTGCTTAAATGGTTGTAATTTTTGTGAATGGGTGTTTTTAATAGCATTAATGTTGTTTGATAGAATTTTGGTCTTAAAATGACACCACGCTTTATTTTGTTGTACAATATGCTTACTTTGTTGTAATTCTGAAAATTGGGTGTATTAAAGTGTTGTAAACCATGTTTAATTTCTTGTATGTCTTAAATTTAAGAGTGAGATGTCTTCGTGCATTATATGTAGTATAGATAGTAGGGCAAATGTTTTTAAAATGTATCATACTTGCCACCATTTACTTTTGTGAGTAACGAACATTTTTTTTTTTTTTTGTACTTTTCTTTCAAATTCATCATTTTTTTGGTATTTCGCGAAATTTTTGGACATTTTTGCCCCTCTTAGCTAATACAGTATAATATTTTTTTTTTCCGAATGGCAAAAATGTCACATAGTGTTAGGAATTAGAAATTCCCGGTATTAAAGAGTCGGTCACCTCAAGTATATGTAATCGTTAGAAAGCTCGTAGTCGTAGTTATTTTAAGTTATGTAGTATTTAGTTAAGTAACATCGTGGAGGACGGACGGGTCTTTACCCACTTGTATGCACGATCCATGACCCGATGTGTGGCGTTTTATGTAAGACTATAAATACTCTACCTTCCAAGGTAGAGTTGGAGCTCATAATAATATCTTTCACTTTCTCTCACTAAGTTCCTAAACCTCTAACTTTCTCTCTAGAATTCCATCTATATGCTACTTTGTGTTATGGTTTGATGTGTATGTGAAAAGTTATATCTTACAATTGGTATCAAGAGCCATGGTTAGATCATATCTTGCACATCTTTGGATTTATAGTGGTTTTAGGTGGTTTTGAATTTGAAAAGTTTAGTGGTTTTGCATCATTTGGTTGATTTCTTGTGTTAAAGTTTGAATTTTGTTGGTACTTTTATGTTTAGAATCATCACAAGTGTTTAGGTTTTCATTTGGTAGCTTGAATCATCTTGGTTTGGTTGTTTTGGATTGAAAAGTGATGTTTATATGGTTTTTCAAGCTAGCGACTTAGCTCACGGAGTATTTTCTTGGTAGCGACTTGCTTCACATTTTGTAGCGACTTACGGTGTTGGAGCTAGCGACTTAGACCTAGCGATTAACGGTACAAGTAGTGGACTCTCCACTACGGGTAGCGACTTAGTGGTAGCGACTTGGTGCATAGCGAGTTGCTCTTTAGCGACTTGTATCTCTAGCGACTT
Source organism: Chrysanthemum lavandulifolium (assembly GCA_022545495.1). NCBI lineage: Eukaryota > Viridiplantae > Streptophyta > Magnoliopsida > Asterales > Asteraceae > Chrysanthemum > Chrysanthemum lavandulifolium. Next base: position 42,498,992 of record CM040245.1, on the reverse strand, counting down.
GTGTAGGCAATTCTTTGCCAAAATTTGGCTAGCGACTTGGTGCATGTGAGTTACTACTTAGCGACTTGCTTTTTGTCTAGCGACTTGGGACTCTAGCGACTTAGGGGTGTAGCGAATTAAGGGTTAGCGACTTAGTGCATTAACTTCTAGCGACTTAGTGCATTATCTTCTAGCGACTTGAGTGATTGTTTACGGTTTGCTCTTGATTTAGTAAAATCCGTGAAAGAATCTATTTCCGGTTTAATCATAGAGTTATAAAATCCGTATAATGTTAACATGTCTACCAACGTTCCTACCGTCATCTCCTTTGTTCGAGGGGATGTTCAAGCGGTGGCTCGGATACTAAATCCACCCATGCTTGACGAGGCGACTACGATTCTTGGGCTCAACGAATCGGTGTATTGCCTTGGAAAGGAAAATGGTGTCAACATTCTCAAATCCATTGATGAAGGACCATATCGAGTTGAGGCGACTAGAGACATACTTGATACTAATGAAGATGGTACTCTGTTTACGGAATGGATGGACCTAAGATGTATAATGAGCTTGATGATAAGGATAAAAGAGATTTGATGCGAGATATCGGGGCTTCAAACATTGTTCTTCAAGGTCTTCCTAAAGACATCTACAAGTCGATCAATCATAACACTGATGCTAAGGCGGTTTGGGATAATGTTAAGATGCTTCTCTCGGGGTTGAATTGACTATGGAAGGCAGAGAATCCCAACTCTATGGCCAATTTGAGCACTTCAAGATGAAACCAGATGAGAATGTCTATGAGTACTATGTGAGATTTCATAAGTTAGTTAATGACATGAGGAACATTAGAATGACTATGCCTAACATTGATTGAACTCAAAATTTGTGAACAACATGAATCCCGAATGGCACAAGTTTGTTACCATTGTGAAGCTCACTAAAGGATTGAAGAATACAAACTATGAGCAACTCTATGCCTTCCTCCTTCGAATGAAAGACATGCTATGTTTGAGAAATTAATTCTCAATCGGTTCAAAACCAACCGAGGAGAGACAAGCTCGTCTAATGACTCTACGACCTTCTACTCAAACATGGAATCACAACCAAAGCATCACAAGTCATACCCACAGGTAATGGTAATCACAAACTCATTCCGATCCTATGTACAAACAAGGCGATCTTTGATGCTCACGTGGGTAGCTTCATTAATCAACTAGCTCTTCTCATTAGTCAAAACATGAATACTCTCCCACAAACCAACAACAACCTCGAAGCGCATCTAACCCACAATCAAGCCCTTTGTTAAAGATGGAAGGATGGTGGTGCAACCGATTCGGGAAAGACAGTATGATCGGGGACGAGGTGGAGTGGGAGAGGTTATGTTGGCAACAGAATCGAGGAAGGAATGGTAACCAAGGTCAAGCTAAGCCCATCAAATGTTATAACTGTGGTGGTGAGGACACATTGCAAGGCGCACATCTCCAGCGTCCACAAAATGCCGATTACTTGGAGATAAAATCTTTGCTGGCACAAGCTCGGGACAATGGTCTTTGCTTTGAATGAAGAGGAATTCTTTGTTTCTTCTTGAGGAAATGCCAAGACTTATGATGCGAGATGTGGATGAGCGACCTATTCAGGAGATAGGTCACAATCATCGAATGCCTTTCAAGTCGTGATCGTGATGCTTACGACTACGATGTGGATGATGGACCTACTACACACAATTTTATGGCTAGCATTTCTCCAATGGTTTCTCCCAAGGTCTCTTCTTCACCACCAATTGGGCCATCCCATGACAAGCTAATCTCGAGAGGTATTAAAACTATACGATGATCTTGATGTGCAGCGGATGCATGACAAAGTACAATCAATGAAACTATTGAATCAAATATTGAAAATATGGGTAATATCGATATTGTTCCATATGATCAATATGTGAAACAAAGTGAAAGTGAAGTTGTACCAAGTGATGCATCTTCGCGATCAATAATGACTATGTTTTGATGAATACCTTTGCATGTGCCCCGATGATTCCGTAATTTCGAACTAAATGCCTATAAAGAGCGTGTTGCTATTTATGAACAACGTGCTAAGTTTGAGTTGACCACTCGTGAGCGGAAATGGATGACCAAGTGAGTACAGATAATTAGAAAAAGTAAGTTTAGAGAAGAAGTATTGAAACAAGAATTAAATTCCTTGCAAGAAAAACTTTCTAAAATAGCTAAACAAAACAAGAACTTCAAGAAAATGTGAAAATGCTTAAGCAAGAATTTAATGCAAAGGAATCAAAACTCTTGAGAGATTTTTCTAATCGAAAACTTTGAAAAACAAACTTGAGAACAAGTTGTACATACAAGGAAACACCATTGATTGCCACATGGTCACTAAACATCGAGTCTTAAGCGATAAGCATAGCATTCCCCTTGTTGAGGAACCAAATCCAGAGGTAATTAAAAGGCTAGAAATGCTCATAAGGTACTTTATGATGGTGATGAAATCCTTAAGCCTAGGCGAGAAACCTAGTTAGTTGAGTGCTTGAGGAAGATAAGAAATCAAATGAAATCACTAGGAAAAGATGAATAAGAAACAAAATGATCCCAAATGCAAAGAAAAACATAATTATCACTCCTCATGATTACAAGAAGGAAAAGCTGATTTCCTTGAACAAGTTTAAGCCTCGAGACATTGTTGACTCCGAACAAGTCTTACGGAAAAAGGATTTAGATAAGCGAAGCGGAAAATATTGTTGAAACAAACCCTCCCTTTGGAAAATGCCTAGAAGCGTTTGTGTATCCTCCTAATACACCAATGCATCTTGTACCTAGAACAATTGCCACTAAAAGCAAGACATTAATTAGCCAATCGTTATATTTCAAATATTTGTTGATTTTGAGAAAACTTGCAAGAAAAGGATCACACCATTGGTATAAGCGAAGGAGAAAGGGTTTTGAACAAATGAAAGAATGTTATTTAAGCGAGGTCATGCCTTTCTTTAAACTTACGAAAGATCACTTTGAGAGTCTTAAAAAGGGATAGAAAGCGATATCAAGGGAATGGAAAAGGAATTTGATGCAATGGTAGCTGAAGTTAGTGATTATGAGCGTGCACTAAAATATAATGAGATTGAGAGGAAGAACTTGCATACCTTAAATGAGACTCTTATTCTTGAATGTGTTGCTCAAGATATTTTTTTCATCGCTTCAAATTGCTCTATTAATGCTTCAAATTTCATGAACTATCATTGCTCGAAAGTCTCCATGATCGTGTCATTGAGCTTGAAAAACTAATTCTAAACTAAGCGAGAAAATTGAACTGGATGATCACGACACTTTGGTTAAACATTTTTCTAAACTAGAAGTTGAGTATTTTAATTTACAACTAAAATATCAACATCTCAAAGAAAATGTCAAAACTTCAAATATCAAAACATCTTGGATGCTCGAGTTTGATGCGAGTTTTCAAATTAACAAGCGTGATGAGCAGATTCAAGCTCGATGCAACACGATCGAAAGTTGAAAGCCCAAATCTCTCAATTAAAGGGTCAAGCGAACAATATGACAGCTCCCAAATGCCTCCTCCTTTAGATTCTCGAATTCTCAAACGTTTCATCTTCAAAACCTAGTAAATGCTTTACAAAGGAAAGCGAAAGTTTTCTAGAAGAAAATGAAAGGTTAAGCGTCATTTCAATGAGTTATTTGAATCAATTAAAGTCACTCGTAACAAAAACAACGAACAAATAGCTTCATTGCAAAAGGAAATTGAGAATCGAAGAGTCGGGTAAAAGGAAAATGCCAATGACCAATGGGGAGAATCTTGTATCAAAGGTTCACTCTTGTAATAAATATGCTTTATCGTGACATATGTCCCTTCTCATCTAAGGAACAACAAACTTGCCATTCAAACATACTTCTCATCCCTTAAGGATTGCCTAGAATGTCTGCGTGAGATTGTTGAAGAGGATAAGCTAGAGAAACCTCATGATAATGCAATTGGACATGCATGCTTATATGCCAAACGATCTCAAGAAATCTTAGAATGCTTGATCACAATATGCCCAAAGTCATTAGGTGAGAGAGTTAATCCTTTGATTCCATGCTCAATGCCTAACGCTAAGTATGATATGCATTCGATTCCCAATGTTTTGAATATGAACCGTAGTGTGCCTTTAAGTAGTTCGATTCGGATCTGTCAATGCTAAGAAAGAGAACTCAAGTGTGCCTTCTAGGAGTACAAATCACGGTACCTCCGGTTTATGAAAGTGAATCTAAGTGCACTGCATGTAGTTCGGACCCAGTACATCTAAGCAGTGATGCAAAGAGTAGTTAAACCAACTAATGTTCCCATTCCCTCGAGAGTAATCGGTGACATTAAGCGGAGGCGGTCAAAGTCTCAAGACAATACAAGGAATGATAGGACCTCTCAAGCTAAGAATGTGCCTTTGGAAGAGAGAGAAGAACAATCTAGGAACTTTAAGCTTGAATTGAATAAAGCGAATCGTGTTGATTCTAGTATTAGCCATAGGCGTCTTGTAATTAATTCAATTCGATGCTATTTGCAAACCTTATCGATGTCGCTTGAATTCATTTCTAATCATGAATGTGGTGTTACGGTTCGCCTAATGATGTTAATTGTCCGATTAATATTGTTAATGCTAAAATTCATGCTAAGAAGGCTAAAAGGCAAAACGAAGAAAGTTAGAAAACGGTGGAAACCCACGGGAAGAACATTGATAAAATAGGCTTTTATTGGACACTGTTGGTCTTAAGACTAATCGATAATGCCCATTAGAAAATGGATGCCTCTTGGTAGAACTATTCCTTAAGAAGTGATCACACCTGTGAGCAGGGCTAATATCGACACTAATCTGCATCTATTCACAACGATTCCATTGCCTCACTTTACGATATGAATGCTTCTATTTACGATGTGGGTGTTCCAAACATTGTTACTAACCAAATGGAACCCATTCTTGCATAGGGATCCCAATTATCCGATTATCCATTTTTATGCATGTTCAAGCTGCGGATCGTTCAAATCGATTACGTGGTACACGGACTCAGTTGTTCCAAGCATATATTTGGAGACCGGTCATGACTCATGAACTTCGTAAGCAAATTCATCGGAATTATTAGATTTGGTAATGATCATTTCGGTGCTATTTTGGGTTATGGAGATTATATTGTTGGTGATAGTGTCATCTCTAGAGTTTACTATGTAGAAGGTTTGGGTCGTGTCATTCTCTGTTGGTCAATTCGTGATTACGATCTAGAAGTTGCCTTGAGAAAACATACATGCTTTGTTAGAGATCTTAATGGTAAGGAATTGTTAAAAGGAACTCATGGGTCAAATCTTTACACCATCTCTATCGATGACATGATGAGGGCTTCTCCAATCGCTTGTTATCAAAGGCTTCAAAACAAAGTCATGGTTATGGCATCGTCGTCTCAATCACTTGAACTTGGCACCATCAACGATCTTTCGAGAAAGGACTTAGTTGTAGGTTTACCTAGACTAAAGTATGAAAAGGATCATCTCTGTTCAGCATGTCAATTGGGAAAAAGCAAAAGTATGCCCATAAACCCAAACCTACTAACTACATCACGAAGTTCTTCATATGATTCATATGGATTGTGTGGACCAATGAGGTGCGAGAATATCTTTGGGAAGAAATATGTGTTAGTTGTGGTTGATGATTACTCTAGATTCACAGGTCAAGTTCTTGAGGACAAAGGATGAAACTCGATATCATCATCAAACTCATCAAACAACTGCAGTCCGACTTAACAAAACCGTCGAATTGTCGAGCGAGACAATGGGCCGAGTTTGTCAACAAACAACTTAGTGAATTCTATGAAAGCGTTGGAATCGACCATCAAAGAAGTGTTCCACGAACCCCTCAACGAGCGGTGTAGTTGAAAGCGAAATCGTACTCTTGTTGAAGCCGCTAGAACAATCTTGATCTACTCAAAGGTTCCAATGTTTCTGCTCGGGTGAAGCAATCGCCATTGCATGCTACACACAAAATCGTTCCCTAATTCACCTTTGTATATGGAAAAACTCCATATGAACTTGTCCACGAAAACCTAATCTCTCTTTCCTTGTGTTCGGTGCATTGTGCTATCCAACTAATGAGGTCAAGACTTAGGAAACTTAGGGCTAAAGGCGACATTGGAGTATTTGTAGGATATGCATCAAACAAAAGGGATACCGAATCTACAACAAAAGAACCGAAATATCATGGAAACAATTCACGTTCGTTTGATGAGTGACGGTCAAATGGCTCCTGGACACTCCACTCGGGACCCACACTTCAAAACAGTCCCATTGGTTCATCCCTTGTTCCAAACTCCTCTCAAGAAACTCCATATGTACCTCCATCCGAAGATGATGTAAAGCTGTTTGATCCTATGTTTGATGAAGCTGTATGATTCAATTACTTATGAGGTGATGATTCCCGCATGAGAGGATGCTCATATTCCGGTGAATGAAGTCAATCCCTCGGTTTCAATATCTCTAAGTCAAGAAGCACCATTCTTGATCCTTGATCTCATCAACAAATCATCATTCTTCAAATGTACATCATGGAAATGTTTACGGCATCAATGATGAAGTTAATCCCTTTGCGACTCACGAAGATGCTCCATTTGAAAACATATTTGCTACTCACGAATCATCATCGAACCATCTTCTTGAGGAGACATCAACTCTGCTACCTCGGTTCCTCAACAAGCGCCACATGAACACCTCGGAAAATGGACTCACGATCACCCCTTAGACAACATCATTGGAAATCCTCTCGTCTGTATCAACCCGGAAACAACTCGCAACCGATGCCTTATGGTGCTTCTTCAACTCCGTTGTCACACTCATGGGAGGCGGAAACACGAGTGTAACGGAAGGAACATAAGCAAAGATAATAGAACATACCAACATTAATATTAAAAGAAATATTACACCATTACAATACCGGTTTAGCGGCATCGGCAAATATATTACAAAGTTTAGTTCCCAAAATATTGAATTTTATTACATACGACTTGTAGCGACGGTGAAAACTTCTTTATGCAAGACTTGATAGAAAAGCTTACTAACGATCACGAAATGCATGAGAGAAAAGCGGGTCAACTATGAAAATAGTTGGTGAGTAAACACGTTTAGCAAAAATAAGAAAACTCGTAAGAAAGAGTCAAAGGTTGCGGTCATCAAAAATAGTCCACAAAGCAAAGGCATTGTGTATCCACTCGAGTTCAAGTTCGCCCATACAAAACTTGCAACTTTGTATGTACACAACCCATTTGCGAAAATATATCGCGTCAAGTGGTCAAGTATAAATGGTCATAATAGTTCACAATATAGTACCACGAATATAATAATAATAATTTAGGTATGCTAACGATGAAGCCAAATTAAGTTGGGTGCCACTTCCCAAAGTTATGTTGGGTGCCTCTTCCCAAAGATATCTGGGTACCTCTTCCCAAAGATATCTTGGGTACCTCTTCCCAAAGATATCTTGGGTGCCTCTTCCCAAAGATATCTTGGGTACCTCTTCCCAAAGATATACTACGAACAAAGGTGTCTATATAATGATGCTCCGAACATGGGAGACTTTATAGTGATGCTCGAACATTGGAGACTTTAGGACAAGGTCATAACACGTGCGGTTCAATAAGTTCAAATATTCAAGCCAAAGAGTTCACAATTGTAAGGATCAATTTAATTCAAGTATGGTTCATGCATTCACCCCAAAATATAGTAAAAGCGGTAAAAGGGGATGTGATTACTCACGATAAAGCGAGGCGATGACAAAAGTGAGTACACCGGGTATAATGTGATGCGTCAACCGGGACCTATTACGAATGATATGATATGTCATGAGTTGCAATGTAATGTTATGCATGCATTTCGTATGTTATTTATACCATTAGCGAGTTTTGAAAATATTACTAATCGTCGAAAAAATACTCTTTTGACGTCTTGACCCTTCAAAAATGACTTTACCAGTTTTTACGTCAAAATGTCATCCTATAATGGTTTTATAATGATTTTTGGTGAAATTTCCACTTTTCGTCGCAAAACAATGTAGTCGGGATTTTCATGAAATTAACAAAAATGGCTTCGGAAAAGTAGTCGTAAAATAGTGTACGTCGATCGTTAGAGAACGAACTCGACGGTTTTGGAAAGTTTGTATCAATATCTAAAAGTTTCAGTTCAGGAGTTTTCGTCCAAAAGGTCTCGATCATAAAGATATTAAGGGTTAAAGTTGGTGGTTTTGCTAATTGTGTGCGAGAAAATAAGTTTCGACCCATGTTTGAACATCCGTAATTAATTTACCATAACTCCGCTTGACAAACGGCTTTTGTTTTGAAAAATATGGCGATGAACTTGATTTTACTAAAAGACAATTTGTTCCAAAAGTTTTGCATCATAGTTAAAAGCTGCAGCAAACATAGCCCTTACACTAATGAAATACTTGAATCGTAGAAATAATATAATTTTTAGGAAATAATAGTTACGGCAACTTAATAAAAGCGTGCATATATTTGTCGTTTCAAATCCGTTTTCTACGTAAAATATGTCCTTAGCCGTATCGAAGTAAACTAATATATTTTTGATAAGTCGAAATAATTTGTGAAGCTTAAGGCTCGTTTTGACCCGAAAATACTAAAAACAACAAAGCTGAATTTTACGAAAAGTGTTTAATTCGTCGTCAAACTTTAAAAATTCACCACGGCTTCGTTATAACTCCGTTTTATCCGTTCAAAAGGCCACGGATTCGTTTTAAAGTATATTTTCTAAATATCAAGGCCAAAATGTCGTACCATCAGTAGGTTTTTCCAGAAATCCGAATTAAGGACAGAACACCAAAATATAGTTATCGAAAATAGTTTTTCTCGGACAAAACCTATTCTAATCCCTTCAAATCAACTCCAAACTAATCTAATCCTACCATACACCTTCTTAGGGTGTCATGGGTTCCTAATCACCATCAAGACCAAAGAATACCATGGGAATATTTATAGGATGACCAATATGTATATTTAACTTCTAAAATCATGAAATAAATGGTATAAATCACATATCATGCATATAAGCTCCAAAAATGAAAAGAAACATATGAAAATGACAAGGAAACATGAAAATGATAAAAACATGCTTACAAGTGATAGTGATGAGGTGAAAGTAACAAGGATTAACTTAAATATCCTTGGTTTTTATTTCAAAACCAAATAAAGAATATATACTAGGTTGTTAATACACTTGATCTTGCAAAAATTTTTGGAGATGATCCCTTGGGCACTTCTATGGAGTTCGGTTATGAGGAGAGAACAAGAGAAGAGAAAAAGTTTGATTGAGGTGAATGATTGAAATGAAAATGAATGAAGTGAAGAAAAATGTTGGAGTATATAACTATATAATCAAAGAAGACTTTGTTGCCAACATTAAATGAGTACATCCTCCCCACATGGCCGGTTGGGGGGGGGGGAGGTGTATCTCAAATACATTTTTTTTTTCATCATGTGTATAATTGTTTGTAATTATTGAAAATGTAGAAAATGTATGAGTGAAGGTAAATGGTAGATTTTTGGTACAAGTAAGTTTTAATAAATCAAAATAGAATGTTATGAGATAATAAAAATTGTAAAATACATTCCTTGTGAAATTTGGGTGATAAAATAATTATCGTATAATTTTTAAGAAAAAGCAGTAATAATTTAACTTTAACGATTAATATACCAAATAAATTTGAAACACTAGGAAAACTAAAAATATAGTTTTTATGAACTAGATGTAAGTTTAAAAATACCTGGGATCATTTTGAAAGTAATGGATTAAATATTCAAAATATTAACTCACGCGATAACGTTTATTAAATATAAAAATTACGCGTTAAATGTGAAATGAAATGCCATGAATGAATTAATATGATGCATATATAATTTAAGAAATGACCGGAATTTGAGAATTGTGACATTCTTCCCGTATCGGTGGAATCACGTCCCGTGATTCGATTAACGATACTATGGTCCGAACCTCGACAAGAGTTCTAAAAGTTCATGCTCATACGAGCAGTCTAAATGATCATATCAATGCCCATGCGTCGGGTTCCCCATTCAACTAAGTGCGTGCCGTGATTAGATTGGATAGGGTAAACTAAGCCAATATCGAACGTAGCTCTCAAAAGACCTTTAGGTAGTCGATTCTAATTTAATCCCACAACTCATCAAACAAGAAGCTGTCATGAGATTAAACTAAACCGACTTGTGCAAACTTGTCTCTTAGCTTGATTTTCGCAACTCATCAAACAAGAGCGTCACTAGATCAAGCTAGGAAACAAGTTGTTAGAAAGATAGGAATCAACATCCTTGAATGAAGTCTTTTGAAAGATTAGCTCGATATTGGATTTGCTTACACAATCAAATCAAATCAACAAAATATATAACAACTAAGGTCGATATCAATAGGTCTCAAATTAATCAAGGTCGTGAGCGTGGTAAAGATTGGAAGGAAGCTATGCACTCAAAATCATGTAAATGCGAAATAAGGTAGTTGCTCGAAAGAATGTACCCGTTCACGCGTTGCGGGCTTCCTCGGTGCCCGGATAGAATGCTCGACCACGTGCGGGAGGAATTTCAATGTTCGATCTTGTGGGCCTCTATTGCCAATGCCAAGTTTGGACGATTACCTCCTTGATTGGGAGTTCTTTTCGACTTTGGGCGGTATTGCGAAGGTGATCTAGACTTCCACTCTGTAACATGCTTTTCTCATCCTTGATTTCCGATTCTGTTTGAGCAATTTTTCGCGAAGTGGCCGTCTGTCCGCATTTGCCGCACCTTGGCGTCTCCTAAGTGATGATAATTACATCGAGTGCACAAAGGATGTGGACCGCATATCCTTTGCGTTCTGGGTGGTCGCCCATAGTTACGAGTTATTATTTGCCTCTTGTTTCTTGATTACGGTCTCGGTTTCCTGGTGATCCTCCCCGCCGCTTTCGTCCATGGTCGTTTGCTTTTGTTAGTTCTCGGACTGATCACATCATTTGTCAAGCGATCGCCATACTCACGTGACTTGCGAGTGGTTGGTTTCGATGAAGTGACATCCTCCCAATTTCGGTATCAATCCCATATATATCGGTCAATCAACTTCTCCACAGTGGAAACCATGTGAGGAACCATCCTAGTTAACTCGTGGAACCGGATCGTGTACTTGTCGATCTCTACTCCTACCATCAAGTGGTTCCAAAATTCTTCTTCCGGTTTACGCACTTCATCTTTCTGCGGTACTCATCGGTTAGTAGTTTCTTGAATGCTTCCCAAGATAATGCATTTGCGACCTCTCTTCCTCTATGCATAGTTGGTTGTTCCACGGTCAATGCTCGACCACAGTAGTAGACCGTGAGAGAACTCAACCTTGTTTCCTTGACACATTTCGTGATACTAAGCTTTGACTCAACATTCTCGAACCAGGTTAGCGGTCAATGGCACCTCGATACCATGAAATTCCATTGGCTTGCATGTCATGAAAGTTTTGTATTTGCATCCTTGACCGGCGTTTGAAGAACCTTCTCCGTTGTTGGTTGTCTAGCATCGAGATGTGTTATAATTTGAGTGAGTAGATCCGCTATTCGATGAGCGTTGTTGTTTGGATGGTCATTGTTGTTTGGGTTGCCGTTCTTTGTTTGGGTTCTGCGTTCTTTGTTGCTTCTGGCGTGTGTTTCTTGCGACCATGATCCTCTGATGGACCAAAACATCGGGTTGAGTAAGCGACATTCGAGCGAGTCGGATGAGGTGCGAACGGTGGTAATGTGTTATAGTGAATCGAAATATGGCGGGATCGGGGACATGCTATGTCTAACAAGTCGAAAGATGGAAAAGAGAAGATATGAACAAGGTGCGGTAATGTAGCGTGAGCGTAAAAACATGCCATGCATACCCACCCGACCAATGCAACTTGGTGACGGACTCAAAAGACTCGACCAAACATGATTTAAAACTACCACTCTTATCATTGCATGGTTCTTCATAAATTAGACATAGTTGATCGGGCTATGTATAATTTATGAGTAACGATCAAGCGATAGGACTAGTTGACTCGGATGATGTTCAATGTTTAATAAAATAAAATAAAATAAAAATTTTTAGGTTATAGTTGTGATTTTTATTTTTGAAAAATCGACATTCTCTATAACCTTTGGCTCGATACCAATCATCACACCTCATGGGGAGCTGAAACACGAGTGTAAGGAAGGAACATAAGCAAAAGATAATAGAACATACCAACATTAATATTAAAAGAAATATTACACCATTACAATACCGGTTTAGCCTGCATCGGCAAATATATTACAAAGTTTAGTTCCCAAAATATTGAATTTTATTACATACGACTTGTAGCGACCGGTGAAAACTTCTTTATGCAAGACTTGATAGAAAAGCTTACTAACGATCACGAAATGCATGAGAGAAAGCGGGTCAACTATGAAAATAGTTGGTGAGTAAACACGTTTAGCAAAAATAAGAAAACTCGTAAGAAAGAGTCAAAGGTTGCGGTCATCAAAAATAGTCCACAAAGCAAAGGCATTGTGTATCCACTCGTTCAAGTTCAGCCCATACAAAACTTGCAACTGTGTGTACACAACCCATTGCTGCGAAAATATATCGCGTCAAGTGGTCAAGTATAAATGGTCATAATAGTTCACAATATAGTACCACGAATATAATAATAATTTAGGTATGCTAACGATGAAGCCAAATTAAGTTGGGTGCCACTTCCCAAAGTTATGTTGGGTGCCTCTTCCCAAAGATATCTGGTACCTCTTCCCAAAGATATCTTGGGTACCTCTTCCCAAAGATATCTTTGGTGCCTCTTCCCAAAGATATCTGGGTACCTCTTCCCAAAGATATACTACGAACAAAGGTGTCTATATAATGATGCTCAGAACATGGGAGACTTTATAGTGATGCTCAGAACATTGGAGACTTTAGGACAAGGTCATAACACGACGGTTCAATAAGTTCAAATATTCAAGCCAAAAGAGTTCACAATTGTAAGGATCAATTTAATTCAAGTATGGTTCATGCATTCACCCCAAAATATAGTAAAAGCGGTAAAAGGGATGTGATTACTCACCGATAAGCGGGCGATGACAAAAGTGAGTACACCGAGGTATAATGTGATCGTCAACGGGACCTATTACGAATGATATGATATGTCATGAGTTGCAATGTAATATTATGCATGCATTTCGTATGTTATTTATACCATTAGCGAGTTTTGAAAATATTACTAATCGTCGAAAAATACTCTTTTGACGTCTTGACCCTTCAAAAATGACTTTACCGTTTTTACGTCAAAATGTCATCCTATAATGGTTTTATAATGATTTTGGTGAAATTTCCACTTTTCGTCGCAAAACAATGTAGTCGGATTTTCATGAAATTAACAAAATGGCTTGGAAAAGTAGTCGTAAAATAGTGTACGTCGATCGTTAGAAAACGAACTCGACGGTTTTGGAAAGTTTGTATCAATATCTAAAGTTTCGATTCGGAGTTTTCGTCCAAAGGTCTCGATCATAAAGATATTAAGGGTTAAAGTTGGTGGTTTTGCTAATTGTGTGCGAGAAAATAAGTTTGACCCATGTTTGAACATCCGTAATTAATTTACCATAACTCCGCTTGACAAACGGCTTTTTGTTTTGAAAATATGGCCGATGAACTTGATTTTACTAAAGACAATTTGTTCCAAAAGTTTTGCATCATAGTTAAAAGCGCATAAACATAGCCCTTACATACTAATGAAATACTTGAATCGTAGAAATAATATAATTTTTAGGAAATAATAGTTACGGCAACTTAATAAAAGCGTGCATATATTTGTCGTTTCAAATCCGTTTTCTCGTAAAATATGTCCTTAGCCGTATCGAAGTAAACTAATATATTTTTGATAAGTCGAAATAATTTGTGAAGCTTAAGGCTCGTTTTGACCGAAAATACTAAAAGCGACAAAGCTGAATTTTACGAAAAGTGTTTAATTAGTCGTCAAACTTTAAAAATTCACCACGGCCGTTATAACTCCGTTTTATCCGTTCAAAAGGCCACGGATTCGTTTTAAAGTATATTTTCTAAATATCAAGGCCAAAATGTCGTACCATCAGTAGGTTTTCCAGAAATACGAATTAAGGACAGAACACCAAAATATAGTTATCGAAAATAGTTTTCTCGGACAAAACCTATTCTAATCCCTTCAAATCAACTCCAAACTAATCTAATCCTACCATACACCTTCTTAGGGTGTCATGGGTTCCTAATCACCATCAAGACCAAAGAATACCATGGGAATATTTATAGGATGACCAATATGTATATTTAACTAAAATCATGAAATAAATGGTATAAATCACATATCATGCATATAAGCTCCAAAAATGAAAAGAAACATATGAAAATGACAAGGAAACATGAAAATGATAAAAACATGCTTACAAGTGATAGTGATGAGGTGAAAGTAACAAGGATTAACTTAAATATCCTTGGTTTTTATTTCAAAACCAAATAAAGAATATATACTAGGTAGTTAATACACTTGATCTTGCAAAAATTTTTGGAGATGATCCCTTGGGCACTTCTATGGAGTTCGGTTATGAGGAGAGAACAAGAGAAGAGAAAAAGTTTGATTGAGGTGAATGATTGAAATGAAAATGAATGAAGTGAAGAAAAATGTTGGAGTATATAACTATATAATCAAAGAACACTACTACAAAAAATCCCAAAGAAACCGGTCAAAATGCCCCATGAAGAGTGGTTTTGAGACCACTCTCTGAAGGGGGGTATCTCCTTGACAGAAACATAAAGAAACCGGTTAGGCAACCTATCTCTATTAGAAGCATCGACACCGGTTTTTTCATTACGAATGAGTCTCTATATTAAAATAAACACACATGTTTTATTGAAAATCGAGACTGGTTCTCCCATAACCTGTCTTTATAGAAACATCCGGACTGTCGTTACATAGGGTAAAGAGATATGTTTTTATCTAAAAACCTGTCTTTTTTGTTAATCTCTTTATGAAAAAAAATGTTTTTGGAACTTTTCAATAGATTCCATAATCTACAATTTGACTCACCAAAATAAAGAAATATAAATGCAACAAATATATATAAAGTGATTCAAATAGCCTAGAAATGTCAAAATCAACAAAGTAAATTAAGACAATACTTCATTCAGCTAAACATAAATTCTAGACAAAATCCAAATTAAAACACTAGAATTCAACAAATAACTATAAAGAAAAACACTAGAATTCAACATAATTATCTAGGATTAACCGCGCCACAATGTAAACCATGCACCAATGATCGCGTTCAACTATTTGTTCTCTAACGAACGCTCATCACTCCAAGGTACCTATAAGTAAATTAATGAAATAAAAACGTCAGCAATCTAAAATAATGAGCCTTAAGTCTGCTACTAAAAGAAAAGTTTTGCTAGACTCATGAACAAAGAAAAGATGAAGCAGAACTTATTTAATTTCTAGTAGCCATGAGAAAATACTTATATACTTATCGTATGAACAAATAAATATGCAATAGCCTACTAAAAAGTCTACAAGTGAGCACAAAAAAAACCATGCGTTTACAATTAATAAGTACGAATAGGAAGTAGAACTATACAACAAATTTAGTAGGCAACTTGCAAATAACACTAAGATGTAGCTGACTAGTAAGCAATAATTGATTATTGCATATGTAAACTAATCGTCATGTGCAAATACTTATGCTTATGGACTATTAACTTTTTAAAATATTATATAATGTTTTCGAGTCTTATCGGGTTTGACCCGATAAGCTAAATAACTCAACCCTAACCCCCTATAATAATATCGGGTTCGGTTCAAAATAACCCGAAAAACATTTGTAACCCGATTAGACATGACCCTATAAGCCTTATTGGGTTCGGGTTGACCTGACCCTTTTGACACCCTTGTGTGTATCTATATGGGTGTTACTGCTAGTAGACACAAAGTAGATCCCTTATGTAGTAATTCAAACATAGTACATGATTAGATCTATTTTATAACTCATCATGCTAAATATGAGGCTAGAAAAGAAGTCCCAGATAGATGTTATGGAAACAATCTAAAGCTACTATTTTTAGCCCATTTGGTCAGTTTAATGTAACTATAGAAAGTGATCATTAGTAAAAAAAACATTTATGTAACACGGTTTAGATAAACATAGTGCATGCATACAAAGGAGAATGAAAGTATCAAATTTAGTACCCAAAGAAATTTGACTGTGACAAACTCATGATAGTAAAACTCATTACTGCAGTCTGCAAACCAATTAAAGTTCTAACATTTACAACATCTTAAGTAAGTATACCTTACAACTTCAAACCACTACCTTACAGTGAGAAATAATCAATAAGATAACCATGTTTAAATGAACAATTCCAAACACTACCTTATAGTGCCCACCCACAATTAAATTCCCAAACATTTCTTAATTAACAAGTGTTTATTCAAATAGACCACATGTTATGTTCTTCATAGCGCTAAAGTTCGTATGTTACCAATAAAGTGAAAAAAGCTAAAAGTAATGAATACCGACGTAATGTTTCTAGAAAAAGTTAATAAAAGGTTACCAACCCATTGACGGAATCTATAAGAACTTGGTTAGTAATATATTACCGTAAGCTTTCTTGATGCAATGTTCTGGCTCAAGTGCACTAAAGTCAGACAAAAATGTTTCTGCATGACATGAAAAAATAAAGTTTAAGCTTGTAAAGGAATATTGAAAGGGAAAAGACAATGATCATGTCACATTAGGTCAGTTCCTTGAAGTCAAATAAACTACTAGTTTGTTAGAATCTTTTCAACTAATACAATACAGAAGTAGGATAACAAAGATTGAGTAATCAACATCGTATCCTTTTTTTCCAAATTGTTTTTAGTGCTAAGTGGGTCAAATCATTAAATAGATTCAAAATTGATTTGTCATTCTTAGCTAATTACTATTTACTACTTAAGTAACAGTCTAGGGTGAGCATGTATGCTAATGTTATAAAGTTGATTTGTGATTCTCTATTTGAATGTTCGCGATTCTTTGTGCGTGCTACTTAAGTTTTTTCAAATTATTCACCTTGCTCCTCATAAGTACTAAGACTACCTCAGGCATCTATATACAGAAGAACATATATAGGAGAAAATGCAATATATATATATATGATACCTTTCCTCATTACCCTCCATTTGGTTCTTAGGTTCTGGAATCTGGATCCTTGTTGAGGGTCTTGCAGCCGTTTATACCTCTTACTAAAGCAACCGTTACGAATTACAAAAGCCTATATAACACAAAACCCTATTAAGTCTTCTACTTGTTTACAAAGGAATGTGACATTTATACTACTACAAGGAATATATATTTAATGTATACAAAAAGAAGTATGCAGAGTAGTGGCATACAAAAAATAGTCTTTTGTTGGTAATTGTGATAAGTTCATTTGTAACTTAATGTAAAGAGTTCATTAGTAATTTTATACAAGTCCCATGTAATTTAACCATGACTTAAGTTGATACCAAAATTAATATGAAGCAACCTAAGGCTCAAGCTTATACCAGCTTTGGGAACTATTGTATACTATCGAGCTAAGGCTTGAGCCTTGGACAAAGCAAACAGACCGCAAACTTAAGTTATAACCAATGGAAAACATATCGTTTTAAATTACACTAATATTTCGAAAATTGCCCTAAATGTAAAATATTAATATCTCATCACACTTACCATGTGAATTACCCTAGCAAGCGACTTCGTGCCAACAGTAGGCGGAACCTCATTAAATGATCTATTCTGCTTATTTGTAGTGCTCATATTCTGTGAGATTAAAGAAAAAGAATGTGGTTATTCAGTTTTGAATGTCAACGCTACATAACATCAGACATATATATTCAGTTTTTTATGTGAACTTTACTACAACACTACATTATTCTATCTAGTCATTTACTATACCCCTACAACAATAAGGGACATACAGAGCAACATAAGCAATGCTCTCATGCTTTATTTTTGGTAGTAAGAAAAATCCAATTAATAAGTATAATTAAAAATGAGCATGCTACTTTGAAAAAAAAATAACGTTAATTAGATATTTCTCCTTTGACCCCTAACTTTGTTATCCAATTGTGCATTTACTCTAATACGATAACATCTTAATGAATACCATTTTAACTATATGTTTAACAAACTTCAGTTCAGTACTAACTTATTTTCAAATTAGTTTAACAATAAAATAAGCCAGGACAACATTTTAGTCAAATGCATTTATATGCTCACTCAACAATCTGATAGTCAATTTTTCCTTTAGCATTTCATCAAACACCATGTCTTCAACAATCTTATTCTCTAAACATAAACTTTATAAACTCAAATCAGCAATGAAATTGAATAAACAAATAAATAACAACAATTCATCCTAAACTTCATCGAATTAGGTCAGATCTATTCTAGTTATAAATAATCAAGTTAACAATCATATAAGAAAATTAAACATAGATAGACAAATAATAAATAAAATGAAATCTAGATAAGAAGGAAAAACACAAAAATAATGAAATCGACAAACATATTAAAAGCACCTGATTTGGCAAAGAAATTGACAGATTCGGAAGGAATTCGAGAAAACAATGGCATATTTTGTATCTATTTGATGTTTGTATGCGGTAGTATGCTAATAACGATGTAAATAATGAAGAATGAAAGAGATTTGGTGAGTGTAGATGATTGATTTGGAGGAAACTAATAGCGAATCTTTTTGAAATTGGGGAAAACCAAAGGCGGGATATAAAGAAATTTGTAGAGGGGAAGTGAAATTTACTGAGTATTTTCAGTGGTAAGACAGGTTTTTACTAAATAACCAGTTTGTATGTGTTTTAAGTCTTAGAGACTAGTTTTTTTAAGTTATGCATGTCTCTATGCTTTTGCGCCTGCTTTCTTTTCTCATAAAAACTGGTGGTTTTGTAACCTGTCTTTATTAAGAGGTGTTTATAGCTTTTTTTGTAGTAGTGGAAGACTTTGTTGCCAACATTAAATGAGTACATCCTCCCCACATGGCCGGTTGGGGGGGGGGGAGGTGTATCTCAAATACATTTTTTTTTTTCATCATGTGTATAATTGTTTGTAATTATTGAAAATGTAGAAAATGTATGAGTGAAGGTAAATGGTAGATTTTTGGTACAAGTAAGTTTTTAATAAATCAAAATAGAATGTTATGAGATAATAAAAATTGTAAAAATACATTCCTTGTGAAATTTGGGTGATAAAATAATTATCGTATAATTTTTAAGAAAAACGACGTAATAATTTAACTTTAACGATTAATATACCAAATAAATTTGAAACACTAGGAAAACTAAAAATATAGTTTTTATGAACTAGATGTAAGTTTAAAAATACCTCGGGATCATTTTTGAAAGTAACGGATTAAATATTCAAAATATTAACTCACGCGATAACGTTTATTAAATATAAAAATTACGCGTTAAATGTGAAATGAAATGCCATGAATGAATTAATATGATGCATATATAATTTAAGAAATGACCGGAATTTGAGAATTGTGACATCCGTACTATCTAAGATCGAACCAAAAGATGTTAAAGCGCCATGAATGAAGATAGTGGTTCAATGCCATGCAAGATGAAATTCATGAGTTTGATCGATCTTGATGTATGGGAGTTAGTACTGCTCGGGGCGTGCTATGATTATAGCTCTCAAATGGATCTTTAAAGTAAAACTTGATGAGCATGGTGATGTATTGAAGAACAAGGCTCGATTAGTTGCAAAAGGATATCGTCGGGAGGAGGGTATAGACTTTGAAGAATCTTTTGCTCCGGTTGCTCGAATCGAGGCAATCGGAATCTTCGGCTAATCTTGCTAGTAAGAACATGATAGTATATCGGATGGATGTAAAGGCGGCATTTACGACGGAGATCTTAAAGAAGTCGTCTCGTCGACCAACTGAAGGATTTGTGAATCAAGAGCATCCCACTCACGTTTATCGTTTGAAGAAGGCTCTTTACGGTTTAAAGCAAGCTCCGAGGCATGGTATGATACATTGTCAAAGTTTCTACTATCAACCGGATTGACAAAGGCAGATTGATCCCACCCTATTCACCGTGAAGTCGGCAAACATTTAACTCATGTTCAAATTTATGTTGATGATATTATTTTTGCCTCGGCGGACCCAATGGAATGTGATCGTTTTCAAATGAAATGAGTTCAAAGTTTCAAATGTCAATGATGGGACAAATGTCATTTTCTTGGGATTACAAATTTCACAAAGTCCGGAGGCATTTTCATAAATCAATCTAAATATGCAGCAGAGATTTTACTGAAATTTGGATTTGATTCAAGTGACCTGATGACACCCCATGATTGATCGAACCAAACTAGATGAGGACCACTCGGGATCATGATTGACCAAAGCGAAATATCGTAGTATGATTGGATCACGATGTACCTCCTTGCTAGAGACCGGACATCTTGTTATTTGTTTGCATGTGTGCTAGATACGGCTAAGCCTACTAAAAGCACCTTGAAGCGATTAAGCGGGTCTTTCGGTATCTCAAGGAACCATCAATATGGGTCTTTGGTACCGAAGGACACGGTATGTCACTAACGGCCTATCTGGATGCCGATCATGCGAGTTGTCAAGATACACGTCGAAATGCGTCCGGAGGTGCTCGGTTTTGGGTGATAAGCTTGTGAGTGGTCTTCAAAAAGCAAATGAGTACTTCTATTTCCTCTGGAGGCTGAATACATAGCCATGTCATCTTGTTGTGCTCAAATCTTATGGATGAGATCTCAATTATCGATTATGGCTTTGAATTCAACAAAATCCTACATCTTGTGATAATAAAAGTGCTATTGCTCTCTCATGCAACAACGTTCAACACTCAAGAGCAAAGCATATCGACATTCGACATCATTTCATCAGGGAACAAGTGGAAAAAGGTGTGGTGGAACTATATTTTGTGAGGTCGAATATCGGTTAGCGAGACATCTTCACCAAAGCTCTTCCAAGAGAGCGTTTTGAGTTTATTCTTCCACGTCTTGGCTTGAAAAGCCTTCAACCGAAACTCTCAAACGTCTTGAGGAGGAAGACGAGGAGTAAAGGTTTCCTTCATCTATCTCTTGTAAATATTTATTCGAAAACAAAATACAAAATTATAAAACTCTCAAAAAAAATCAAATAGAAAATTATAAAACTTTCAAAATCCATAAAAATAAAGAAAAATTGAAAAATCTTCAAAAAAAAATATTGTCAATTTGTCATGTTTTTTTTTTTTGATTCGATTATATCTACGGTCTTTGTGATGTCATTCAAAGAATGATACGGGACTTTAGATGTTGTTCAATTTAAAAAAAAAAAAAAAAAAAAATCAAAAATTATTTTGGGAGAAAGAGAAACAATGGTTTATTGTCATTTCGAGGCAATAACCCGGTTTTAAAAGAAAGAACAGAGCCATGTTTTATCATGTTTTCAAAATTCCATGCTCGATTCTATAAACACTTATCTGCTGAAAACTAAATGCTTTGAAAAATAACTCGATCTCTATTTTTGATAATCATCGGGACTTATTTGTCAAAACTCTATTTCTCAATCAACAACCTATGTCATTGATTGAGGGGAGAATGATTTCAATTAAATTAAAAGTTTTTGGCATTATATTGTTTTCAAAAGATATACATGCATGTTTTATCAATGGGTTTAAAGTCTTAAAATCCGATCCTTATCGAGTAAGAAGCTTTCATAATCAAGTCACATTTCTCCTTAAAGCTTTCAAAATCAATTTAAATCTATAAGAGATCACAAATCTCAAATGATTTGATAATTGTGATCGGGGAGAATGTTGGATTTAAGCGATAATTCGTAAATGGTTATATAAGGATGTACATCTTGTCCTTCCCGCATGTGACAAAGCGATTTCAATTTTTCAATGCACATGTTGAGGGGAGCATCTATCTTAAACCTATGACTTGAAGCGTGATCTTTTTCCCATGTGCAATTTCCTCTAGTATGTGCAAAACTCTTTTCTAATCTCGAGGCACATATTGAGGGAGCAAATTATGGAAACCTCATCCTTCCGAAATGCTTTATCTTCTTGATTTGATCGAAGTGATGTTGATATCTTTAGAAAATGGTAATCAAAAAGTAATTTCTTCCTCTTGCCTCCGTGTGCAAAACGATTTCAAACACTTGATGCACATGTTGAGGGAGCACTTATTCTAAAATATCAAAACAATTCGGTACAAAGCGTTTGATAATATATCACAAGTATCCGGATTGATTTTCAAATGGTTTTCAATCGATTCCAATGGCGATGAACAATACCAAATAGACCGACCAACTTTACTTTATATACGGTGATATAAGGATGATAAGGTTAGGTATTGGTTCCCATGATCCGCCGAACCGGAGGATCTACCGAGGACAATCCACTAGTTAGTGTAGAAGTCCTTAGATATGATGATAAAAGGAGAAAATGAGATATGGGAAGAGTGCGGACTAAGGCGAGCTAGTCTTGGAATAAACCCAACAAGGTTCTAGTTATGAAGTCTCGGTAAGCTTGAAGGGTTGAAGAATTAAAAGAATTGAATGAGAATAGGGTGAAAACAAATAGCCCTCCATTTATTCAACCTTAGAGGCGAAACCGGGTTCAATTCATATACTACCGATGGTAACATCGGTATTGAAGACAAGGCGTCATGGACCCGGTGACGCCTTGCACTTCAACTTTCCAAACCACTCAAGTTCCTCTTAAAAGGACTTGTTTCATTCTCACGGAAACCGACATTATCTATCGACTTTCTCCTAGAGATTGTTGATATTGAAGAAGGAGACCTCTCCCTAGTCTCCGACACGGGATCCAAAATATGCACAAATTGAGTCTAGAGCCACGAGATCATCAATAAATCTCATTAGGACACTTTCAATGAAGACTCTCTTTTCACACAATGTGGAAAAGAGATTATATCTTGAGTCCTCGCATTATCCTTGTGGTATTGCCGAACATCCGAGTAATATGTTTACATATTCACAATGAAGATGGAAAGCCTTCGGAGCCAACATCAAACAAGCTCACGGTAGGTGGCATGTGAGATCTATTATATAGATCAATCATGTGACAACCGACGAAACAATGGGGCGAATCAATCTCTTGAATCAATCACAGTTCGGGATATGGATTGACGGATACCTTTGAAAACCGGTCTTTGTGCTTAACTACTCTTTTCCTTAGCACATCGACCGTGTACGGATATTTCAAATCGAAGGTGTTTTATGATTGATAATTGATTTTCATTAAAACCTTGTTTGTATTGCAAAACAATTTTTATTGAGCAATACACGATTGTTTTTCAAATATCTTTCATCAATCGCTGGACTTAGATTCATTTGGTTCACTCACTCCGTGTTGTCTTCTTTGAGGCGTTCGGTTTGAGAACGACTAGAGCACCGCGAAACCTGTCAAGGAAGTTCTTGAATTATACGATCACAGGCGATACATGTCTTGATCAGCGGGGAACCGTGGTCGTGTACCTCAATTCAACGAAGTGATCAAAGACACTTTCGTGCGATTTATTGCTAAGCATTGTATGCAGTACCGACGCTTGCAATTGTTCGAATGAAGCGGTCAATCCATAGCCGCATGCTCACTTAACACATTCAACTCAAAGAAATCATGATGAGTGCATCAATGACTCGATATTTTCACTCCAAGCTTCGCCACTGCTGCCAATATCATGATTCAACAAATGCTTCCGCTACTCCATGAGAAGATAACATGATCCGAATGTGAGCATGTCGGTCCTAAAGTCACAACATCACATAATACCAACACCACAAAGGATGTGTCGAGAGATTGTTGATAGTGATGATCTCAAAGAATGGCTCAAAATTATTATCACGTGGATCGATAAAGACCTCCACTTGAAGTAACCATACATGCAATGTGAAGAATCAATGACTACGAGCTTAGGAGCAAAAGACTACATCAAGAATGCAAGATCAATTGTTAATGTAATATCTATTTGTATTCAATGTAATTTTGGTACATAATTGAGGTGACCTCCCTTAGGGGGAGATTGTTAGGAATTAGAAATTCCCGGTATTAAAGAGTCGGTCACCTCAAGTATATGTAATCGTTAGAAAGCTCGTAGTCGTAGTTATTTTAAGTTATGTAGTATTTAGTTAAGTAACACCGTGGAGGACGGACGGTCTTTACCCATGTATGCCCGATCCACACCCGATGTGTGGCGTTTATGTAAGACTATAAATACTCTCTACCTTCCAAGGTAGAGAGTTGGAGCTCATAATAATATCTTTCACTTTCTCTCACTAAGTTCCCTAAACCTCTAACTTTCTCTCTCTAGAATTCCATCTATATGCTACTTTGTGTTATGGTTTGATGTGTATGTGAAAAGTTATATCTTACACATAGTACCATAAAAATGATGAATTTGAAAGAAAAGTACCCACAAAAACAAAAAAATTATTCGCTATCAACAAAAGTAAATGCTGACAAGTATGATACATTTTAAAAACACTTGCCCTATATAATAATATATAAAAAATTCTAGACTCAGGTTTGAGCCCACTACAACCATACAATATGTTGGTGATTTTGCATCACCGATATTATTTAAGTGTAATGGATTGATTTAGGTGACCAATGTGTAATCGTGATAAATGTTCAACAAGTCGGGGTTGTGCGGAGTGCACACTTGTATGACGTTATTATGATTATCATTCGAGGCGGCCCCGAATGAATGGGGTCCGGGGCGCCCTTGGTATAAATGTTATGTTAAAAAGCACTAGAAAATAAATTTTCTGCATTTTAACCTTAAATTAATCGATTTGGCGGTTAATATAATCGCTATAGCGATTATAACCGACCATCGCTTTTGGTCATATAATCGATTCTCGTTACGTTCATAACATACAAAACATTTTCACGTTTCAAAATCTGAGTTTTATACGATTTAAGATTTCGGTAGAACCACCGAAATACTTCAATCTGATCCATTTTTCTAACACAATACGGCCTAACAAATTACACATAATAACATTTTATCATTGATTTGTCTAATTGTCCCTTGGCTTTACAAATGTTAACCTCAACTCGCATGATCTATTATTCTAGACTGATCCAAACAAACTTGTCAACAATTTACTCAAATTCATTTTGAACAACCTTGAGCCTCATCATCTCACACAAATGCCTTGCAGAGTTGAGATCAATATAGAACCCATATTTGCCATAGAACAAATGAACCAATCATACCTCCATCTTTTATCTAAATTAATAAAAATCATTTTCACCTTTTTTAAAACAACATATCTTACAAGCGGTAAATTTTCAAAATATAAAAATACATTATCGTGACGAGAATTAAATTATCTTTCTATAGATATGCACTTTATATATTTTCGACAAACATTTTTTCAAAAATCCGTCAGAAAAAATCATATATGATTTTTACTGAATCATATATGATTTTCAAAATCATGTATGATTCGATTTTATGAATCATATATGATTTTACTGAATCATATATGATTCTCAAAATCATATATGATTCGTAAAAATCGAATCATTTATGATTTTCATAAATCATACATGATTTTGTTGACGAAATTTTGAAAAAAATGGTTAAAAATATATAGTAATGCATATCATAGAAAGATAATTTAATTCTCGTCATGACCAGATAATTTTTATCGCGTAACGATTAACGGTTTGCGAGATATTTAATTTTTAAAAAGGGTGAAAGTTATCATAATAAAAATGAATTATTATTATTGGTTCATTGGATCTATCGTAAATTTTGGATCTATATTGAACTTTTGCCATGCCTTGCATTGGCCTTTCTCGTATAAAAGTCAGTCATCTCAATAAAAAAGCAATTCAAATCGAACAACTACAGTACTATAAAACATTTCAAAGAACCACAACCTTTGACTCAACCTACACTTTTTTAGGATTATAATCCAAAAACAGACACATTAACGTAACACCATTTTCAACCACACTGCAACATCTTGGGGTTCATATAGGCTAGGCTTGTTGATTGGTTCTGATTTCTCTTTATAGGCCTTTGTTAGGTAATATAGAGGTGCTGGGATCAGTAACATGCATAGTCTATATTGAATTTCATAAAGTGAGTTTCCATCTATGTTGAGTGAAGAGTGATCTGGTGTGGTGGTACATGTTTCTAGGAGATTGTGAGGAGTGAAAGATGATCCTACATGGTCCTAGATATGTACTGCTAAGGAGGTAATGGGTGGTACTCACTGCAAGGTGTGTGTTCCCATGGGTGTGAAGCCATTGTAGTAAATGGAAATGTAGCCCTCATGGTATAGCCCTTGCAGTGGAGAGGTTATGGTCCCTAGTGAAGCCACTAATCTATTTTATCATGATTATTGTGGTGGCAGGATGAATGATCATGATGAATAGATAAGGTGGAAATGTAGCTAGATGGTTATTTGGTGCTATATAAGGTGAATTTGGTTGTTGCAGTTCCTCTTAAAACTGATGTTAGTTGTCTGCAGTTGGTTGAGATTGTTTTCAGGATTGTCTTGTTCTTGTTGTGATTTGTATCAGTTCTTCTGATATTGTTTTTGTTGAATTCTATAGAGCTATAGGCATGTCTATAGCTTTATTAGTTGTATGAGTTCTTGTGTTTTAATAAAATATATTCACCTTTTGCACCCAAAAAACATCAATGCCTCAATTTCGGCAGGTAAATATAAAACCCGAGGTTAACAATACGCCAGTTAATTAAATAACCGAGTTTTTCTAACTCATCTAAAGTGAAACGAATAAGAAATTTCTAACAGAAAACCTGTCTGTTACCATTGCTATTTATAGTTAAAACACGAAAATGAGTCACTGATTTACTTACTTATTTTAAAACTCATCCCAATTATAGAATTTATATACTCAATTATAAAAAGCATGCCCACCATATTGAATGCACTAAAACAAAACCTAATAAGTATATATGATTTTGTGAGCTAGGCATATATATATATATTCTGCCATAAATTAAGGTACATCTCTTTGTTATATCCTTTCTGAGTTGTTTACTGTAATGATCAGAAGTCATTAGGTCGTTAACTTCAGACAACTACCAGTTTGATTGTTTGATGATAGCTAGTTTTGGACATAAAATTACGGTTAACGAAACATGCTGGAAAAATTATTTTGGTTCTTCAAAAAGGTCAAGTAATTGCATATGTGAAAAAGCACCAAAAATTGAGTTGATTGTCACTTTATATGTATATGGTTCAGTTATGTACTTATGTGCTACATATCATCTCGATATAAACGCAAAACTAAACAGCTACCGCAATATACAACTTTTAAAAGAACCACAACCTTTGACTGATCCGAGAATTTTTAAGATTATAATCCAAAGCATGCACAATAAGAGAACAGTATTTTCAAACACGTACACTGCAATGCTAA
Source organism: Chrysanthemum lavandulifolium (assembly GCA_022545495.1). Taxonomy (NCBI): domain Eukaryota; kingdom Viridiplantae; phylum Streptophyta; class Magnoliopsida; order Asterales; family Asteraceae; genus Chrysanthemum; species Chrysanthemum lavandulifolium. The sequence continues at coordinate 42,471,488 of CM040245.1, read as the reverse complement.
ATCTATGTGCTCGAATTCGACGTCCACTTTTTGCATCCTCACGGTGCTGCTTCCGCATCAGCTGTAACCTGAACACCTCATCTCACCCGCTGCAGGTTATACACTAACTAATTCAGTCAACTGAGGTCTTTATATTATTCACTCCATGCCAATGTTTGATTAAATTACTGATGCAGGCATTACAGCCGGTAGACAAAGAGTGTAATGACTTCTTGCCCTGGTTAAGGCACAAGTCTGGGGCGGAAATTACGTCCCATTTGTCAATTGGGAATTCAAGTTACGGCAGGTAATTTCTAAAGATACCTTTTTTAGCCACTTAACTATTACTAATTTAGTACAGTTTGGATATACCTTGACATATAACTTAAAAAAACCTTTTTTCAAAGGTTCAACTGATAATATATACAGTAAAATTTTCTATATATTTTTTACTCATCCATGTTTGGTGAATGCAGGTCATTCTTTGCTTGTAAGCCGATACAAACTGGTGATTGTATGTTGGAGGTTCCTTATAGTGTGGTATGCTTCGATGATAATTTTTGTCTCTTTGATGCTATCCATAGTTTTGAATCCCGAAAGCATGTTATTTGTGATTTTTGCAGCAACTGACACAGGATAATCTACCGCCTAAAGTTAGTTCTCTGTTAGGGAAGGTTGTCGGTAATAAAGCTAAGCTTGCTTTGGTCATTCTTCTGCACCAAAAACTTGGTCAGGTAAAAATTTTACTTTAAACCACATATTCTTTTTGTGGACACATTATCAGCTGTTTTAGCTTGTGTCATATTCTCTCTTGCAGGCTTCTGAATGGGCCCTTATATCAGCTGTTTGCCGCCGGTTGAGGAGATGCACAGCACAGTATTTATATACTTATTCATGTTTCTTATACTTTTTAATAAGTCCTGTAATCCTGTTTATTCTTTATATGATGCATTTATATTTGTGTAGATATTTTGGAGCGATGAGGAATTGGAAACCATCAAGATAAGTTATCTGTATAACGAAACGTTGAAACATAGGGATCACACTGAAAACGAGTTCTCGTCCATACAACATGTATGTCCAAAACCAATATTTAGTTTGCGCAAACTCACTGATTAATTATTTGGTGAGATCTTCAGTTGTTTAGGAAATAGGAAATTAATCAATGTAGCTCATGAGGTTATTATATCTACGCAGGTTCTTGATCACTTCCCTGAATATTTTGAACATGTCACACTTCACAAATTTAAGCATGCACGTGCTCTAGGTATAACATCTTATCACTCTACTTTTCATCTTCACTTTGTTATAGTTACAAAGTCTTTTTGATACTTTCTCGTAAATGTTACAGTTGAATCTCGAGCTTGGGTCAGCAGATCGAGTGTATCAATGGTATCTAATTGTCCACGTTATTTTTTTACTTTGTCCAAAAAAAACTGCCAACCTTCTTAAGAAAAAAAGTTGTAATTTTACTAATTTTCTTATTTTAGTCATGTCAATCAATCTTTTAATAAATCTGATTGCTATCTTTAACACATTTAATCATGATACATTTTCGGGAACTAAGATGAGACGGAGGGAGTATAAATCTATTTGGAATTTGGTTCCAGTATGTTTAAGATAATCATGTTTGTATAAACGCTTCAGCGAGTTAATATTTTCTTAGATTCCTTTTGCAGAATTCTTTAACCATGATGCATGTTCGGAATTAATGAGTGATAGCTTTGAGCAAGCCTCAAAGGTACTCTTTATAAATAAGTATTCTTGATATTCTCAGACTTATAGACCACTGATAGGTTTGCATTCTGCAGTTTATTGCTGGCAAAAATTATGCTCCAGGCGATGAGGTCCTTATAAAATATGAGGATATTCCAAATGCTGGACTTTTACTGTATTTTGGATTTACAATTCCTTTCAACAGACACGATACTGTTCAAGTTGAGATCAATTTACCTCAGCATGATCAGTTCCGTGAAATGAAGTTGGATCTTCTTAATAAACACAAAGCACTATCCCTGGAAGATGCTAACAAGTTACACTCACGTGGAATTCGTTACATGGTGAAGTAGGTATCTTTTTATTGAAAAGTTGACTTTAAATCATACCTTCTGATGCTGTATGTAGCTAGCAGTGTCCCATGAATGTTTCTTATATATGTTGCCTCTTGCTTATGATTATACATATTATACAGGGAAGTCAAGTCATCAAGTGGCAAAGGAGGGAATCCACAAGGACTGCGACGTTTGCTCGTGTTGTATGTTGCACCTCTACAAAAGGTCCCAACCATTCTCTCACTATTTAGAGCTCAATTTTGATACACCAAGAGTATGCATAAATGATTGTATCTCGTTCTTTTATCCACCACAGTCCCGCGTGAATGTGGCCAAAATATCTGATATCCGATTTTTTTTGCTAATACCTTATTGAACTAATTTGAATATTACATAAAGGATGAAATTTGTTAAGACATTTCTTTTATAGTATAATTATTATATAAATTATTACATTGCTGATCACACTATATGTTTTTTTATTATCAAAAGAATTTTGTTAATCAACATGAATCACTTATTAAACAAGTTAAATCCAAACTATTTATGAATCCATATCTCTGGATAAGATTGATAATTCAATATGCATGTGTGCTCTTCAGAGTTGCAGGACTTGGCTATGGAAGCTACACAAAATAATGGCCGTCTTACTCGAATTCCTTTAAAGAACAGGGCAAGAGAAATGGAAGCACATCAGTTTTTGAATCTGAGATTCAATCACATGATTGATGATTATAATGCAGCGATTGAGGTAAACTACCTATTTTGACCCGTTATCCAATCCGCCCATGTTACCACCTAACATGCAGCGTACGCATATCAAAATAGCTTGTATAAATGGCTTGTACTTGTTTAAAGATAATTCTATTGTGTACAAATAATATGCTTTTTTATTGCTTATCCCTTATTGAAAACTTACAATATTAAACATTTGCTGTAAGTTTGAAAATATAATGTTTAGTTTCGCACTTAATCAGTAACAATTTTCTTTGTTGACATTTGCTTTTACAGTCTCTAACTCGCCACAGTTCTCCTCCATTGTCTGGAAACCACCCACGAAGGATGCAGCTGGCTCGAGATCTCCTCGCTGGGGATCTTCAGATCCTCAAATCTGGTTCAGCATGGCTGAAAAACTACTGTGAAACCTTGAAGGACTAGTGAAGAGAACATGATCATCCCAGACAGAGGCGACACTTTTGGTAAATGGTTTGAGATCAACTGCCTACTTTCATGCAATTTTTTAAGATTAAATAGCTCACAAGGGGTGAGATCAATAAAGATCACATAAAAATTAAAGATCAAATGTATCAATCTTAACCATTTATTTTTATCAAATTAATTAAATTCACTTTCACCCTTATATTTAAAAATTAAATATCTCACAAACCGTTAATAATTAGATAAAACTAATTATACCATCAGCGACAAGAATAAAATTATCTTTCTATAGAGATCAAATCGTATACTTTCGACGAACTTATTTTTATCATTTTTTTGCGGGTTTCGATATATTACACTATAAATTAAAATTTTAAAATACTCTTTTGTGTTAACACAACCCCTAAACCCTAAAAACCCTAACCCCTAAACCTAAAAACCCCTAACCCTAACCCCTAAACCCTAAAACCCTAACCGTTAAACCAAAAAAAACTAAACCCTATCCACTAAACCGTAGGAAACCTAAACCCTTAACCCCTAAAAAGTTAAACCAAAAAAGTCAAACCCCTAAACACCTAAACCCTAACCGTAAACCCTAAACCCACAAAAAAGTCGGAAAAAAAAATTCGCTGAAAGTATATGATAGCAGATATCAAATTAAAGGTAATTTTATGCTTGCCGTGATGGTATGATTAGTTTCGTCTAACAATCAATGGTTTGTGAGATATTTAGTTTTTAAAACAAAAGTGAAAGTTTATTTTATTGTTTTGATGAAAAAATGAGTGGTTTATTTGATCTTTAGTTTTTCTTTGATCTTTATTGAACCAAACTCTAGCTGACAAATGGTTAATAGTTAAATGAAACAAATTACAATATTACGAAGAACATCTTTCTATCTTTTAGAGAATTGAGATCTCACATGATATACTTTGAGCGAACTTATTATTTCTTTTCTTTTTTCCGGTGCTGAAAGTTGTGGGATATATCACATATGATTAAACACTCACATTTATAGTAAAATGTTTTCATTGTTTTTTGTATTGGAAAGTATAAAGTATAAACATCCAAAAGTCTTTCAACCAAATATTACGCATAATATTTGTACACCTAAATTGGTACATTTTATTTGTGTAAATTGGACCAAATAACGTAAAAGAAAGTTGGTGTTATAATTTGCTTGATATATCATGCATCATTTAAGAGCTACAGGTGCATATGGTCCTGTTATAGGCGCCGTCACGTCATCTTTTATCATATAACATACCTATAACACAACCAAAAAATACCCTCCAAATAACATTCTTATAACATACAACAAAAAGTAATTCCCCACTCACTAAAAAAAATGCCCAAAAACGATCGCCATTGAGATGGCTATGGCCCTAAGCATAGCAACGTCATAGAGGCGCAAACTGCACCGTGCACTCTAACACTAATATGTGAGTTTTACACCTTTACCATGGTAACATGTAATAAGTTTGACATCATTTTACTACAAATTTTCAATATTTAATTGTCAAAATGACATTAAGAAAGACGATTTTTTGTTTATGAAATGAGTTTTTATCCGATACACAAAATGATCGAATGTCACACAATTATTTATTTTTGAGTAAATTACATAAATCGTCCTTGTGGTTGTAGCAAAATTGTATTTTTCGTCTTAGAACACAAAAAATTATATCAATGGTCCCGGTGGTTGTCCCAATTGGGTTGACCGGTCCTTTGACCTTTTTTCCATCCAATTGGACATTAATTATAACTAACGTCAGGGGCAATTTCGTTCATTCGCATACAATAAACACCAACTTCTTCACTTATACTTCTCGTTTTATTACATCGATCGTCCATCCTTCTTCACCTCTCTCATGGAATCCTTTTTGATGAAGTTGCACAATACGGTAAGAACATAGCGCATATGAGAAATTTCAAAGAAGTAGAGGTGGATAGGGATAATGAAACATAAGAAAAGAGTGTTGAGATGGACACAAGTGGTAGTGATTCAGAGGATTTGGATTATGATCCAAAGCATGATCAAGTGTTTGATGATGATGAGCATATACTTGAAGATGTTCCTGTAAGTAACTCTAATTTCAATGTCAATCCATACCCTAAACATGATTTAGGTATAGCTGATGTTGAGGTTCATGAACATGATCTAGATGTCATTGATTGTGACTCATTTGGAAGTGACTTATATGATGGAATTGCAAATCATAAAATGACAGGCAGTTTCAAGGAGCATTATTCAATGCTTAGAGAATATGCCCAAGAGTTAATTAATCAAAACCAGGCACAACTGTTAGGATTGATGTACAACAAGAACCAAATCCAGACTCTCCAAAAAGAACTTTTAGAAAGGGTGTATATGTGTTTGTGAGCTCTTAAACAAGGTTTCAAAGCTTGTGATAGAGAAATCTTAGGATTAGATGGATGCTTCATGTCATGTCCTTTTTCAGGTCAAATTCTTACAGCAGTTAGGGTTGATGCAAACAATGGGATTTATCCAGTACCATATGTTGTTGTTGAAGCAGAAAATAAGGCATCTTGGTGTTGGTTTTTAAAATTACTTGGAGAGGATCTTAGTATAGAAACCAACTTCAATTTTACTTTCATTTCTAATTGGCAAAAGATACACATTTTATTGTATAATTTGCCATGTGTTTTATGTAAAATAAGAAGATGTGCACTTTTAATCCCATCCTTAACCTTAACTGTCCACAGGGAGTTATACAACTATACAAGCCATTGCAAGTGTGTTTCCAAGTGCTGAACATGGGTTTTGTGTTAAGCATATTCATGAGAATATGAAGTCACAATTTAAAGGAAGTGTTTACAAGGACATGATTTGGAATGCAGCTAGAGCCACTATTGTTGTTGAATTCAACAGAAAGAAGGTTGAGCTCAAGTCATACAATTATGCTGCTTATTATTGGCTGAATGTTAGGAATATTTGTAATTCTTAGTTAAAATTGTAATACTAGTAGGTATGTAGTTCCTACTGGTAGAGTAATAGTTCCTACTGGCAGATATATAGTTCCTGCTGGTAACATTAGTAGTATAGTTGCTACTGGTCGTTCCTACTAGTAGTATAGTTAGTCCTGGTATTGTCAAATAGTTATTCCAAGATAATATTTAGTTTGTTAAAGTTGAGGATATGCATGAGCTAAATTAGGAAGAGATATGCATATCAATCTCATACGTTTTAGTTAATGCCGATTAGGGTTTCATGGTTATAAATAGAACCTACGGCATAGGGAATTGTAACTGAATGAAACACAAAACACAATTCTCATTATTCATTAATAGAAATCAATAGAAGGATCTGTTAGTTTATTAGTTTTGTTCTTCTTTATAGTTGTGTCTATATTCCGCGTAGACATTAGTTGTTTAAAGAAAGAGTCTCTCTTATGTTTAGCTTGTGATTACATAGGCTATTTACCACCCTTAACATGCAGTAAAGATCTATCTAGAGTGGGTCCAACAAGTGGTATCAGAGCTTGTTGAGAGTCTCTTATAAGAAGAACAATTTTAAGATCCTTAAAAACCACACAACCAAACTTCTCTCCACACCTTTATAATGGCCGGATCTGGTGATGAAAGTGATGACACAGTCGTTCAACCACAAAAAAATATTCAACCTCGGATCATCACCACTTGTCTCAAACAGCAATGCAAAATTTCCTTACTTGAAGAAAGATGAGTACGAGGTCTGGGATATGAAACTGGATCAAAAACAATGATATAAACATCTGGAAGGTGATTCAAAATGGCAACAGCTTGAAAAGAATTGGAAGAGATCGTGATGGCAATATCACTACCTCACAAACAATGATATAAACATCTGGAAGGTGATTCAAAATGGCAACGGCTTGAAAAGAACTGGAAGAGATCGTGATGGCAATATCACTATTCTCCCCCTAACAACCAATGAAGAACACATTGCTGCTCAGAGGGAATCAAAGTCAAGAACCACCTTGCTGCAATCTATTCTTGATGACCATGTAGCATATTTCCATTATATGGATGATGCAAGGGATATATGGAATGCATTCAAAGCAAGGTTTGGTAGTAATGCTGAGTCCAAGAAGATGAGGAAGTATATTGATGCAGGTTTTACTGACCAGGTCTTAATATTTATAGTGTCTCGCTATACCTATGGTCTACCCTAGTGCACTAACGTGCAGTGTACCGGTCGCGTGTAGTGTAGTAAATGGTAAAGCCGAGGTCGTCCCAAGAGCTATGTGTGTTGGATTATTACTAAGTCTAGTGTCACATAATAATAATGGTTTCGATAGGGATTTAATTAATTAAACTACTAATGCAGAATAAAATAAAAGCAGATAAATGGATAAAGGGAAATTAATATAGGTATAGTGGTGCTAACCTAGTCAATCCTCCTAGCTAGTTATGTCTACGTCTACCTACTTCCAATTACTTGGTGGGGTCAAATTCGAGAGGACAACATTTGGTCAATTCGCCTAACCTATCGGCAAAGATGCCACGAGAAATCATGCGCACCATCATAAGTCCTGTTGTTCCTTGTCCCTAAGCCAAGTCATTAAGTACCGCTACATACTAGATTCATAATAGTGAGTGCCGGCCGTTAGGAATTTAGACACTACACCCTCAATTCTTAAGTTCATCCAAGCGATAGGTGATCGGTTGGTCAAATCGCACAAGTAGAAAGGGTCGTCGAGTTGGTCATATCTTACCTTCCGTCTCGATCCGCTCACCTAGGGTCAGTTGGTCATATCTCCTAGGCAATTGGCCTCTACCGCCATTCAAACTACCGAACCAAGGGTGACTACCAATGAACTATGCATGCATACACTTAGAAATAATTGAACGGGAGTAAAGGTAAACACAAACAAAACAATTAAGGAATCATAACTAGGCTAGCACCAAAGGGTGCTTAGCGCTCATATTAATCATGCAAATCAATTCAATATTCAAAGGTACAAAATACATGAATTGAAAGTAAAGAAATATAAACGCTAATGCTTATCGTAATGGAGTGACTTCTTCCTTGAAACACTCCGTATGCTCCCTAGACCTGCCTTGAGCTTTTTCCCACGTTCTCAGTGTTGTGTGTGGAATGGGATGATTAGAAATCTTTGGAATTCGTGGGGTATTTATAGGCGAGTTACGGGTTACGGCGTAACCAATATAGGAGTTCTGTTGTAACCTTCTATTTCTTCGTAAATGCACTAGATCGCTAGTTACAGGCGTAACCTTATTAGTAGTTACTGACGTAGTCTTCAATAAACTCGGTTACGTCGTAAGTGATGCGATGAATTCGGCGTAAGTATCGGTGGCGTGGAACCTCATTTGACCTAATGGAGTTACGTCGTAACCTTGGGAAGAGTTACGCCGTAACCTCTTGATAAGTTGGTATACGGGTCACATAATAGATACGGCGTAATGTGAGAGGAGTTCTGCCGTAACTTCTTCAAAATAGCATCTTGTGATATATCTTTAGTTATGTTTCCATTTCCGCGTCTCTTTAGCTCCAATGCTCGTAATTTACACGAAAGTGGAAAACAATTGAAAACAAGCATAAATCCATATAAATGATATAAATAACGAGCATTATCTGGGAAATTGACACTTAATATTCACGACTATTTGATGTTATCAAATATACCCTACTTGAACTCTACTTGCCCTCAAGTAGACCTTATTAGATAGATTCCTAAAAGATATCTCCCAAAACTGGAAAATATGAGTTTACAAATCCCTTATGCTAGAATAAAACAAATCGAACACCTCACGAAGGGAACAAACACTCAAATCTCTCAACTATTCTAAGTGTCAATTTCGGGTGATCACCAATTGCACATCATAGCATGTATTCTGTGATAAGGTTTTAAAATGTACCTTTTGAGGGTCGTTTAAGCCCTTATTTGATCACTTTTGTATCCGTTATTACTTAATATCGTTCCTTTTCACTTTTTAGGTATCTTGAAGGCAAAATCTTGGAATGACACTTATTCGGACGAAAAGCGCGAATATCTGAAGAAAATGGCCAAAGTCAAGAATCGAGACACTCAGTTGCTAAAGCGAAAGGGATGGCGTCGGGTGTTATCTGCGACGCCGTCGCATCACTTTGTGATTTCGGTAGCCAAATTGCTTATTTACAAGTGGCGGTGTCGGGTTTTAAAAGTAGGTCGTCGCAACTCGGACGGCCTAGATTTGATCGAACGACGTCGAGGCGAAGGGACGGCGTCACAAGCATAAGGTGACGCCGTCGCAAGACTAACGTGGCCAAGGCGAAACCCTAATAGCGGCGACCCGGCGTCACAAATCAAAGGGTGGCCGTCGCATATGTAATCTTATATATAGAATATGAATTTTTAGTTTTCGATGTGTAGTCTTTTGGGTAAAACCTAAACCGAACCAAAGGTTGTCTTGTACAGTATTTTAGGGTTCAAACCCTATCTTACATCAAGATAAGTGTTTTACTTCATTAATTTAATTATGTCTTCAATTACTTGTGTGTATGCTTGCATGTTCCCATGTCAAGCTAATTTACTTGTGTGTTTGCTTAGGAATATGAAACTTAATTATTGAATATTGATTGGTTGTCTCTTATCTTAATTGTTAATGATCTAGTAATGCGATAGGTCATCCGTTGTGTAGTTAATGCTTGATTAATCTTTGTGAACATTAGTTTATAATACCTAGAGTTGTTGTAGGCTAAACCATCCGAAGAGTACCTTAGAGTTAAAGTTTATAAATCCTAGAGATTTTGTGGCGACACCCTTTGGTAGTTTCAAAAGTTAGGGATAAGCGCATACCCTACGACCTTAGACACACAATGCGATTAAGAATAAGGGCGTGACAATTCAACCATCAATAGGAGATAATTAAGGAGTAATAAAACCTAAGTAAACACATCTTTAAATCATCATACGAGCACACAATAATTAGACATAGACTACATACACCACTAGATTAGACAATTAGATAAGTAGAGTAATCGGTAGAGATACCAACCCCAAATCCAAACCCGAGATTCGTACCTTTCCATTTCCTAAAAACATAAAAGATAAAAATAATCTTCCTCAACCCCAACCTTAGCGTAGTAACTTCTCACTAGCATTCCTATTCCCTAGAGAGCGATATCAATTCCGTGGCTTACCTAATACTACACTACAACGATTAGGTTCATTGCTAGGGTGTTGAAAAACTTGCTCGACGAAAGGAAGTTCCTTTGACCCGAGCGGCGTGTAGCGTTATCAAGTTTTAGGCGCCATTGCCGAGAATAGAATAGCTAGTTAGGAGTTCACCTCGTTTAGGTTTCCTTGTTTGATTCCTATCAAGTAAGCTTTTTTCCCAATTTTTAACTTCCTCGTAGTCTATCCCCCTTCTTCGTGACCTTTGTTAGTAACCCCATCATGGAAGGTGATAACCAGCCACCATTCATCAACCTACGACCAAATGAACCGCCAAGAGGCCGTACTCTTGGTGAATACTCGAGACCAAGCCACCTAGGCTATAGGAACACCATTGAGCTTCCCGACCAAGCCCAAACTACGGCCTGCGATCGGACACCATCCGGTTGGTGCAAAAGCGGATGTGCATTCCATGGACTTCGTTAGAAGATCCTAATCCGCATCTTAAGGATTTCCTTAAAATTGTCGATTCCATCGACCTCGATGCTACTACTCGGGAGACCCGCGTCTGCGTCTCTTCCAATTCTCTCGGGACCAAGCTAGTAATTGGCTTGGCGACTTCCACGGCTCCATCTCAAGTTGGGATGATCTTACCTCTCGCTTCCTTGCTCAATTTTTCCCACCGGGAGAACCACTAAGCTTAGGAATGATATCTTGATGTTCCAACAATGTCAAGGTGAATCTCTCTGAAGCATGGACTCGATTCAAGGACTTACTTCATAAAGTCCCTCATCACGGCATTGATCTTTGGCTCCAAGTCCAACTCTTCTATGATCATGTCAACTTCCCACCTGGCGATCCATTGACCAAGCGGCGGTGGAAAACTTAGTGATCTCACGCGGAAGAATCATGGGGTATAATAGAGGACCTTGCTCTCTATGACAGCGAAAGTTGGAATGACCCCGTGAGTTGCCCAAACCGTTAAGGCAATCTCCTTGCCTCCCATTGACTCACAACCTCCCGATCGTAGGATGCTCGAACTTGAAGATCAAGTTAAATTCCTAATGAGCTCTACGAAAATCCTAAGTCTTCACATCAAGTGAATAAAATCACTCTACCTTGTGAGTTATGTAGTGGTCCCCATGACACTCGTGATTGCACAAGACTCCCGAACAAGCTTTTGCGGACTCGCCTCCGCGTATCAGCGGAGCGGGAGAGAAGTGGTACACTTTCAAGCCGAACAAAACAACTTAGGAAACTCTTACAACCCTCATGGAGAAATCACCCTAACCTTAAGTGGAACCAAAACTCAAGCACACCCCAAAGCTCATCTAGTCCACCTAATAGGTTCAATCCTCCAAGCAGGAACCCCACTAATCTTGAGGCAATTGCATCTAGATTCATGTCATCTCAAGAAACTCGATTGACTAAGCTTGAAGCCGATTTTAAGCGAAGGCAAGGCGAGATGACAAACAAGCTTGATGCCTCTTAAAAGCCTTTAATGACCGGAAATTGGAGCACTCCCAAGTGATACTATAAAGAACCCAAAAGTGAGTTCGATTTCATCGACTTCATGTTCTTGTTCACCATGGGAGTGCACATCCATGCCCTCACACCCAACGGTTCACTCGGTAAATGCTATCAACAAGGGTTCCAAGCAATCCAAAATGAGGTACCAAGGCCTGCACCATTGGTAGAACCAACTCTTGGGAAACCGTCAACCAAGAACTCAAACCTAATCTAGAGGAGTACAAGGAACTCCATCAAGAAAAACCGGTTCTTGAAGTCTTAGCTCATGCACCTTATTATAATGCTTTAAAAGAAAAATATGAGTTAGAACTTAAACTTGGAAAGCATGGGTCCGCTTTTGTGCAAAATAATCTACCTAAGTTAGACGATCCGGGCTATTTACTCTTCCGTGTAGGCTTGGAACTTCCAAACCTCTCGATGCTCTAGCCGACTTAGGATCATGCATCAATCTTGTTCGTTGTCCTCCATAGAAGCCTTAACTTAGGTAAGATAGAACCAACGGAAACCATCTTAGGTCTAGCGGACGGTAGTATTGCATATCCGGTAGGGATAATAAAAGACATGGTGGTACGTGGGAGAATTGACTCTTTTGGCGATTTCCATGTGCTAGACATGAATAAGGACCCGACATGCCCATTGCTAGTAGGAAGAGGATTCTTAGCTACCGCTAGTGCCATTATTGATTGTAAGATGTCCAAAATAGTGGTAGGAGAGGGAGTGCTAGGTCAATTCACGATGTCAAAAGCATCGTACTACAAAGAAGAGGAAATCCCATGAGATTAGGTTGGATAGAGCGCCATCTAGATATGGACCTTGGTTAGATAAGAACTTCATAGGTCCCCAGCGACCTTTCTACCTTGATGAAGCCTTTGCTAGTAAAGCAACTTTCCATGAAAAAGAAATGGCTAGGGACATGGAAGTGAACCCGTTCGAGGATGCCTTAGTATTTAGGAAGATGACCGAGTTCCTAGGAAGCTTGCCGTCAACCTTGTCATGAATAAGTGGAAAGTTGAGGCGATAAGCCTAAACATAAATGGGATTGGGATAGACCGCCTAGTGATGGTAATGGAGAGTGGCACATTAGGATAACAATCTATGATCCCGATGAGAGAAGTTTGAAAAGGCATATCGAACCAAAGCGTACTACTAGGAACTTAAATGATAAGTTTGATCCTTATGACATTGTTAAGGATAGGCTTACTTATATCGGTACGTAGGGGCACGACTACGAGTCTAGCTACAAGACTCATAAATAAAGAAAAGCGCTTCGTGGGAGGCAACCCATGCTTAATTGTTTGCTTGTTTGTGTCATATATCTTTTATTGATTGTTTATTCTCATGTTTAAATTTGTAAAAATGCTTTATTTTGTCTTTAACCTCGTCTTAATTACATATAAAGGTATTTTACATAAGGGATAAGTGTAGGGAGGATTACACACGTTTTCAAAAGAAACGTAAACATGAGAATTTCAATTAATTAAAAGATATACATGTGTGTTTGTTCGAGTCAAATGCTTGTATCGAGTCATAATGGATGTTTTGCAGGAAATTTTTCCAGATTCTAAAGATGTAAATTTTCGAATTTTTCTAGAAAATCGCAGACCGGTTTTGTCGGGATAACTTGACGTCGAGATCGCAAATGTCGAGGAAGGAGCAAAACAACTAATTACTTTTCTCGTTTTCGAGCTACTTATAATTTTTGGAATTTTCGGTCTTAATTTTCCGAAGTGCAGTAAACATCCATTCCACAAGCATTATATCCTAGTTTAGTAGAGTCCTATATATATTATTACCGCCGATTTTACGCAAAGGTTTCGTTTGTTTTCTTCAAGTGTGCAGGTTTAATTTATCAAGAAGAAGATACATAAGATGAGAAGGAGCTTTTCACGCAAACGTTCTTCTTGAAGAATGTAACCACCACTTTACACGGATCCTACCGAGCTAATCAGGGGAGTACTAGTTTCTTTTATCTTTTATTACCTTCCATTATCATAACTTTGATACTTTCGGGGAACATTGGGGACAATGTTCAGTTTAAGTGTAGGGAGGGAAAATAAAACGGGAACTTTGAAACTATGCTTATCCTTGAATGTTTGCTTTGTCCAATTGCATTTGTGTAATAAACCATGAGAAATGTCGGTTAGGGTAATTTTGGAATTTTTTCATGACATATAGGAGTGGGCCATTAGTCTTAATAAAGCGTCTCATGGATAGGAAGTTATATGACTAGCACAAAAACCCTTTACCACTTAAATTCCACCAAAATGTGAGGATCGCCCTTAGATTAGTAGGAATTAAAGCATTCATCTTTAATGCTTAGTGTGTGAACCGGTAGTATAATAGATTCTAGAACTTGTTTTGTGATGCATCCCGAGATCGCTAGTAAGACTACACTTGTGTAGTTAGGAATAACTAAATGATAAGAGGCATTAGGATAACCCTTGTTTAATACCGTAATATAATTACTTCTTCCACATCGGTTGAGTAATTCCCCACACCTTTGCGTTGTACTCATCTTTAGTACACGATACCCTAGTTAACCCCTCGAGCCTATCCTTTTCGCGGTTCTCGTGATGTTTGGTTTTCGGAATATCAATGAAGAACATTGTTTACACCCCCCCCAAATGTACACCCAAATCGCCTTAGCCTACCTTGTATGCACTCACTTTTAGTGCATTATTGTTATCACACTAAACCCTTAGTTCAATTATCTAGTTGCTTGCATAAGTTGCTAAGTCGAGTCATATCCTTTGTACACGTTTTGGGACGATTGGGACTCATGGGAAAAGTTAAAGTTTATGAAATGACGGGAAGGAGCGTTAAATTCAAATTCCCTTTATTTGCATAATAATGTACTCCAAGTGTTTTGATCTTTTCAATTCGGGTCAAATTAGTGATTAGAGTAATAAAAACTCAAGTGTAGGGATGTGCCTATAAATCCCCATCATTTTGATGTTATCATAGAGGATGGTAGAGTAAAAGTGTATGAAAAAAAAAAAAAAAAAAAAAAAAAAAAAAGAAAAAGAAAAAAATAGAGTGTTGAAAAAAAAAAAAAAAAAAACATACGGGCTACCATCCTACATCTATCTTTAAATTATGTTTGTTTGTTTCAGTTATCTAGAGTCTAGAGTGTCGAGTCTTGGCTTAGCAACGCCATTCTTAGCATGCTTGTAACATAAAGATTTTGACTTGCCACCACTAAATAGCCTATCCCACCAAACCCTTTGTTTCCCTACCGTAAGCCTAACATTACAACCCTTTAAAGACCTCTTTGATAGTCTTTCCTAGGTGCTTACGCCAAAGCGATGGAGGTTTGATCTAGTCTCAAGCCTATGGTAATCTATGTACTAGGACCGGTTAATGAGTGTTTATCTTCCATTTCAACTTGTTATATTTCATATACACCCGAGAGATGTGAGTATCCAAACACCCCATGTGAGGTGCTAGTATGTAATTCCGTGCTTGTTATGACTTTTTGGGGCTTATATGTGTTGTGGATTGTTCTAAACCAATGCTTCATGACCCCTAACTTATAAATTAATTGGCTAAAAGCACATTTGCTTGAGGACAAGCAAATACCAAGTGTAGGGATATTTGATAAGGTTTTAAAATGTACCTTTTGAGGGTCGTTTAAGCCCTTATTTGATCACTTTTGTATCCGTTATTACTTAATATCGTTCCTTTTCACTTTTAGGTATCTTGAAGGCAAAATCTTGGAATGACACTTATTCGGACGAAAAGCGCGAATATCTGAAGAAAATGGCCAAAGTCAAGAATCAAGACACTCAGTGCTAAAGCGAAGGGACGGCGTCGGTGTTATCTGCGACGCCGTCGCATCACTTTTGTGACTCGATAGCCAAATTGCTTATTTACAAGTGGCGGTGTCGGGTTTTAAAAGAGTAGGTCGTCATGACTCGGGACGGCCTAGATTTGATCGACGACGTCGAGAGGCGAAGGGACGGCGTCACAAGCATAAGGTGGCGCCGTCGCCAAGACTAACGTGGCCAAGCGAAACCCTAATAACGGCGACCCGGCGGCGTCACAAATCAAAGGGTGGCGCCGTCGCATATGTAATCTTATATATAGAATCCGAATTTTTAGTTTTTGTGTGTAGTCTTTTGGAGTAAAAACCTAAACCGAACCAAGGCTATCTTGTATTGTATTTTAGGGTTCAAACCCTATCTTACATCAAGATAAGTGTTTTACTTCATTAATTTAATTATGTCTTCAATTACTTGTGTGTATGCTTGCATGTTCCCATGTCCAGCTAATTTACTTGTGTGTTTGCTTAGGAATATGAAACTTAATTATTGAATATTGATTGGTTGTCTCTTATCTTAATTGTTAATGATCTAGTAATGCGATAGGTCATCCGTTGTGTAGTTAATGCTTGATTAATCTTTGTGAACCTTAGTTTATAATACCTAGAGTTGTTGTAGGCTAAACCATCCGAAGAGTACCTTAGAGTTAAAGTTTATAAATCCTAGAGATTTTGTGGCGACACCCTTTGGTAGTTTCAAAGAGTTAGGGATAAGCGCATACCCTACGACCTTAGACACACAACGCGATTAAGAATAAGGGCGTGACAATTCAACCATCAATAGGAGATAATTAAGGAGTAATAAAACCTAAGTAAACACATCTTTAAATCATCATACGAGCACACAATAATTAGACATAGACTACATACACCACTAGATTAGACAATTAGATAAGTAGAGTAATCGGTGAGATACCAACCCCAAATCCAAACCCGAGATTCGTACCTTTCCATTTCCTAAAAAACATAAAAAGATAAAAAATAATCTTCCTCAACCCCAACCTTAGCGTAGTAACTTCTCACTAGCATTCCTATTCCCAGAGAACGATATCAATTCCGTGGCTTACCCTAATACTACACTACAACGATTAGGTTCACTTTGCCTAGGGTGTTGAAAAACTTGCTCGACGAAAAGGAAGTTCCTTTGACCACGAACGACGCGTGTAGCGTTATCAATAAGACATGGGATATATAATTGGTGTAAAATGAAAAACAAGCAGGTAGTCTAAATCTATAACCAAGTCATCACCCCTTACCGTCCGCCCAAAGTTCAAGCTTAGAAGTCTAGAAACCGGATCATGAAAAGCAAGGTAGATGTGTCATTAGAGGGCGTCGTGATGGGCACACTACCTTTTCTTCTTCTATTGGCAATCTTCAAATGTGACCGAGGTGGCCTCCTCGATACTAATAAATAAAGCTCATACTATAGTGCTTATAACATCGCACTTTACAATATTATAACTCAATCAACTTTTCTTTTTTTTCGAATCATTTTTTCTTTTCAACATAACATAATAACATAACATCCCCCACTTTGAGATGAACAATGGGGATTGGGGGTCTTCAATGATCTTCATAAATGTTGTCGATGAAAGCATGATTTCCAAACCTTTCCACTCGAACCTTGAATAAGGCAAATGATGACTTCCCAATCACAAATAAAGACTACGGGGTAGGCTAAGGTGTATAGGTGTAACGAAACAATATATTGGGTTGACAAAATGAAAGGAATGGCTCAGAAGGGTGTATCTAGGGGTATCTTGCACTAAAGGTGAGTGCAACAAAAGGGTTTCACATGGGGGTCGAAAAGTCGAGGTGACTAATTGATAGACTCACAATGGTAGGCTGTTTGGGTGATAATCCTATAATATTGCCTTCTAAAACTGAAAAGTCCAAATACATCGAGCTAACTCAACATACCTCGTCTATGGTCTCGAAATGATGCAAAGGCCAAGTTCTAAAGATTACAAGCTACCGGCACACTCATAATTTGGTAGATTTGGGGTAAAATATTGGAAACGGATAAGGCTAATCTCACCATGTAATGTCAAGGGTTGTATGTGCTCGGCTAAGGTCTAATCTAGTTAGGTTAGGAAAAACATGTCAAAATTTTAAAAATGGCATAATTTTTCAAAATAAACTAGAAAAATAAGGGCAAAATAAAGTTCAAGAGATAATTCTACTCCCGTCCCCCCACTTGAATTGTACAAAGTCCCTTTTGTACTAGGCATTAAAATAAAGGTGAAGAGAAAGATAGAATTAGAGCGAGAACTTCCCTGAAATTTGCTCCATAAAGAAGAAGGCCCACGAAAAACAATCGTGCCTTCGTTTAAGCGTCATGAACAAACTTCAATCCCTGAAATCACAATACCGACAAGCATAATTCTAAAAAGAAAAAATGAAAGATGAAAAACAAACCTAACTCACTTTCATAGGAATCACGGTTGCATTTAGCCTATGCAACAAGCCTTTTAAACCACTTGGTGTCCCAAGTGGACGAGTGAAGTCTCGTGAGGGTTTCTGAGAACACACCCACAAAGTTCATTTAAAAACTAATACAAGGTTAATGTGTTTTAAAATGAAAGAATTAAATCGAGAGAAGTTACGTCGTAACTCCTATGAAGGAGTTCTGCCGTGGAATGGCAAAACACAGTATGAGTTGTGAAGCGGTAGTTCTGGCGTAACCATCGAGATGGTATTACGCCGTAATTGGTAATCGTCAAGAATTACATTGCTCAAATGTTGGTTACGGCGTAATCACCAAGATGAGTTCTGCAGTAACTCTGTTCGGATCGACAGCTGCGCAGATGAATTAGTTCTTCGTTTCACGCAAAAATGGTTAGAAAACACAAAACCCAATGAAAGGAAATAAAAACAAAAGAAAGGGATAATTCGGGTTGTCTCCCGAAAGAGCACTTTTCTTTATTAACAAGTCTTTAAGTTAGAATCAGAGCCGCGAGGCTTCTATGGGGGCCTTTGTACTTTCCCCACTTCCACCATTCGTTGGTACTCATTCATCCAATTATCAAGCCTTTTTTTCCTTGTAGAATTATTGAGGCCATTTGTTCCAAACTTATGTGAAAGCCATTTATCACATGATTTTCCTTGGTCATCATCTTCAGTAATAATACTATTAGTAATGCTGATGCTGGATCTTGTACCGCCTATTGTGTCAGTGAGATGATTGCCCATATCGCTTGACCGTTCCTTAATGATTTTGAGCTTCCAAATTTTAATTTGTACCAATCTTCAATGCTAATTCAACATCATGTTTCTCTCCCTTATGAGGGTATATCCATTCATTAGCTTTTCTTTCACATTTTGAGGATGAGTAAGCGGTGGCCATTGATTCGCTATCTTTGGTTGACATCGAGTTGCAAAAATGTTTGTTTGGATCCAGAGTTTCCTCAATGCTTTGGACAATTTCATCCTGTTTCTGCTTACAATTATCAATATTCTTTCTATGATCACCAGTAATAGGTTTAGAGTGTAGAGTGGGATCCAACGATTGAACATTAACAATGTCAACATCATTCGAAATTTCAGTTTTTGGTTTTAAATGCTCTTTCATACTAAAAGTTATTCGTTCATTTTCAGTTCCCAAAGAAATTTGTTTTTCAAAAACCTTAATCTGAGCCCTACAAGTGGCCAGAAAAGGTCTTCCAACAATCAAGTTGTAAGCCTCCCGCTTTCCAGTGTCAATCACCACAAAATCGGTAGGGAAGAAAATTTTTCCAATTTTTAAAAGCACATTGTTCACAATTCCTTTTGGTACAGCTTTAGAGGAATCAACCATTTCAATCATAATAGTTGTTTCTTTTAAATTGGTAAGTTTGATTTTTTCAAATAAAGTGGTAGAGATAAGGTTTACCCCGGCCCCTAAATCAGCTAATGCGGGAATCTTAATGTTACCAATAGTGCATGGGAGAAAACTTTCATGGTATTGCTGCTTTTCAGGAAGTTGGCTTGGCAGGAACTCATCGTCTTCGATTTATCATCCTCTCTTAGGTAGTTAATCCGGAAAGATCATTGGTGATGAGGATGTGCATTGCTTTTTTTGCTTTATCTTGCGAAATATGGCCTTGCGAGAAGTGGCTTTAGCATTACTTGTTTCAAGGTTTTTAGCCAATTGCCCAATTTATGTTTCGAGGTTCTTAATTGCAGCATATTGGTTACGTAGGTTCATATTGGTGTCCTCCTTTACTTTGACCATCCATTCCTTGAGTCTATCTCCTTTTTGTAGATTCTTCTATGTGTTGGTGCATTATTTCTTCAAGGCTAGGTTTAGGAGGATTATTGTTGATTCTTGTGTAGAACCGGGATTTTTCACGATACCTAGGTCCGTAATTATTGTAGTCATGTTGAAGGAATTCTTTTCCATAGTTAACTTCTCCGATCCTTTTAACTTATTCATTGGAGGAACATTCTTTAGAAGGAGGAGTCCCATTTCGCTCCACTTGAATGGAATGCACATTTTCCTTGAGCTTCTTCATTTCTCTTCCAAGGCTTTCTAATTTGTTGTTTATTCTTTGCAAGGCCTTCCATATCATCATTCTTACTTCGGTTGCTTCCTCCATTGTGCCATTTGTGAGAGTGGTCTGCCATTCTTTGAATAGTTTCTAAAGCCATAGTGGGTGTCATACTAGGAATCGGCCCTTGAGAATCAATCATTTGTCTTGAAGAGATGTTCAGTCCCTTGTAGAAGACGTTCACCTTTTGTTGGCTGTTGAGATCATGAGTAGGGCACTTGTATAACAATTCGTTATATCTTTCCCAAGCTTGGTATAACGTTTCATCACCCTCTTGCTTGAAGTTATGAATTTCTTCCAATTGCTTAGCCGTCTTCGATGGAGGACAGTATCTCTGAATGAAATACTTTTTTAAGATAGGCCAAGTGTTGACAGTCCCTGCAGGTAATCAATTGACCCTTCTTTTTGCAGCTCCCGTAATTGAAATAGGGAATACTCGTAACATTATAGCATCGTGTGAGATTCTGGGAATTTTGAATAGGCTGACAATGTATTCGACATTGTCTACATGTTCATGGGCATCATCGGTGATGCTTCCAGAAAAGGATTTGCACTTGATTCTCTCATGAATTGAGGTTTGATTTCAAATTGAGCATCTTACGCAATGGTGGCCTAACAATCCTGGTCCTTGTTCTTCTCTTGTCAATGCCAAATATTCCTCAAGAGTGAGGTTATCGATGTTAATAGCTTCCATGGTACTGTAAACTTGAAATATGATCGTGAGAAAAGTTTAAAAGCGAAATGAAAGACTTAATATCAATCCTAATATAACTCCCCGTGGCGCCAAAAACTTGATGCGAGTTTTCTTGACCGGTCTTAATATTTATAGTGTCTCGCTATACCTATGGTCTACCTAGTGCACTAAGCAGGCGATGTACCGGTCGCGTGTAGTGTAGTAAATGGTAAAGCCGAGGTCGTCCCAAGAGCTATGTGTGTTGGATTATTACTAAGTCTAGTGTCACGAGAATAATAATGGTTTCGATAGGGATTTAATTAATTAAACTACTAATGCGAAAATAAAATAAAAGTAGATAAATGGATAAATGGAAATTAATAGAGGAATAGTGGTGCTAACCTAGTCAATCCTCCTAGCTAGTTATGTCTACGTCTACCTACTTCCAATTACTTGGTGGGGTCAAATTCGAGAGGACAACATTTGGTCAATTCGCCCTAACTGATCGGCAAAGATGCCACCACAGGAGAAATAAGTGCGCACCGTCATAAGTCCTGTTGTTCCCGGTCCCCTAATCCAGTCATTAAGTACCGCTACATGCTAGATTCATAATAGTGAGTGCCCACCGTTAGGAACTTAGACACTACACCCCAATTCTTAAGTTCATCCAAACGATAGGTGATCGGTTGGTCAAATCGCACAAGTAGAAAGGGTCGTCGGGTTGGTCATATCTTACCCTTCCGTCTCGATCCGCTCACCTAGGGTGGTTGGTCATATCTCTAGGCAATTGGCCTCTACCGCCATTCAAAACTACCGAACCAAGGGTGACTACCAATGAACTATGCATGCATACACTTAGAAATAATTGAGCGGGAGTAAAGGTAAACGTAAACAAAACAATTAAGGAATCATAACTAGGCTAGCACCAAAGGATGCTTAGCTCATATTAATCATGCAAATCAATTCAATATTCAAAGGTGCGAAATACATGAATTGAAAGTAAAAGAAATATAAAACGCTAATGCTTATAGTAATGGGTGACTTCTCTTGGAAGCACTCAGTATGCTCCCTAGACCTGCCTTGAGCTTTTTCCACGTTCTCGAGTGTTGTGTGTGGAATGGGATGATTAGAAATGTTGGAATTTGTTGGGTATTTATAGGCGGATCCGGGTTCTGGCGTAACCAATATAGGAGTTACGTCGTAACCTTCTATTTCTTTGTAAATGCACTAGATACGCTAGTTACGGGCGTAACCTTATAAGTGGTTACGCCGTAGTCTTCAATAAACTCGGTTACGTTGTAAGTGATGCATGAATTCTGGCGTAAGTATCAACGGCGTGGAACCTCATTTGACCTAATGGAGTTACGTCGTAACCTTGGGAAGAGTTACTAGCGTAACCTCTTGATAAGTTGGTATTCTAGGTCATGCAATAGTTACGCGTAATGTGAGAGAGGAGTTACGTAGTAACTTCTTCAAAATAACATATTGTGATAAATCTTTAGTTATGTTTCCATTTACGCGTCTCTTTAGCTCCAATGCTCGTAATTTACACGAAAGTGGAAAACAATGGAAAACAAGCGTAAATCCATATAAATGATATAAATAACGAGCATTATCGGGGGAAATTGACACTTAATATTCAGGACTATTTGATGTTATCATATATGCTGAAGCAAGAGTTTTCAGAGTTCAAAATTAGTGAAGCAGAAGGATTGCATAAAGGGTATGACAGGATGCAGAAGATTCTGAGCCAACTCAATCAGCACAAAGCCAAACCAGATGATGAAGATATTAACCTCAAGTTTCTAAGAGCTTTGCCTACATCATGGTCTCAAGTTGCTTTAACCTTGAAAACCAAGGGTGGACTAGAAGCTCTTTCCTTTGACGATCTGTATTACAAGTTAAAGACTCTTGAAGTATATATCAAAGGATACTCTACTTATTCCTCAAGCCAAGCTGCAACTTCAAGCAATTCTGCGTTTGTTAGTACCACCAGTACTAACAAAAGGATGTCACATGCAGATAGCCTAAGCTATTCTTCATCTATTGCTTCTCCATCTAAGACTGGGTCTTACAAATCTGACAATTTGATTGAATGTGTTCTTCAATCTTTTGTTGCTGATTCTGAGCCAGAACAACAATTGGCTTATGAAGATCTTGAACACATAGACAAATTGGATCTAGAGGAGCTGGATTTGAAATGGAAAATGGCTATGTTGTCTGTTAGAGTACACAAGTTTGAGCATAAAGCTGGAAGAAAAATAGATTTTGATAAAAAGGAATCTGCTAGGTTCAACAAGAAGAATGTCGGATGCTACAAGTGTCTTCAAAAGGGACACTTTTCAAGAGAATGCAGGGCAAATGAAGGAAATGACAAGCAAAGATACTCCTCATTCAAGATTCAGGAGCTTGGAAAGAAGGAAGAAGATTCAAAGGCTTTGGTCTCCTCTGTTGATACAATGGTTGATTGGACAAATCATGATGGTCAAGATGAAGGAGTTGTTGCTTCTGAAGAGTATGGTATGATTGTTGGATGTGAAGAAGGTGTTGATGGAGAATTTGCATTCATGGGTGTCACTTCTGAGGTACATAACTACCCTTTTGGTTGTGTCAATAAGTATAATGAACTTCAAAAGCAGTATTATGAACTTGATAAACAAAATGGTGAATATTTTATACAAGTTCAAACTTATAAAAACTCACTTAAAACTTTGGAACATCAAAAGAAAGTTCTTCAGAAAAATCAGTTGACTCTAGAAGAAAAGATTAGGGTATTGTCTATTGATCTAGAAAATACAACTAATCTACTAAAACATTCTCAAAGAATAAATGTTGATACTGAAATTGATAAGAAAGATTTACAGACAAAACTTGATAATCTACAGGCTATAATTGATGCTTGGACAAACTCTTCCAAAAACTTGTTCAGATTAATTGATAGCTCTATGTCTGTTAGAACAAAAGTAGGTTTGGGATTTACTAACTATATAGGGGAAAATGAGTTAGGATGGGATGACTTTGCATTCAGTGTCTTTATCAATACCTCTGATGATATGGATGATATATTCAGTTGGGCTGCCAATACTTTTATAATGAAGGTTGTGCCTCCTCCTATCACTGGAGATTACACTCCTCTGTCAGATTCTAGTGACTGGATGAATCACAAATGTCTTATGGTGCAAAGTCTTCAACCTCTAGTGACTCTAATTCTGTGTCTAATGACTTTGTATCTTGTGATAACAATGATAGGTCTTCAAAGGTCAATGTCCCTGCCTCCAGTGTGTGTAGTGTCAAAGTTTCAGAGTCCAACTCACCTGATTCTACCTCCTATGCATCATTTTCCAGTGTTTCAACATCTAAGAGTGAAGCTGAGAGAGAATCAAAAGTTAGGGCACCTATCCAAGAACCCATTATTGTTCAAGACTTACCTAGATTTTCTTGTAATAGAACTGATAAGAATTCATTCATGTCTAGAGTTTCTTGTAATAAGAATGGTTATTTTAATAAAAAGGCAGGTCATTTTAGGAAGAATACTTCTTCTGGTGTTAAGTTGTGTTTTGTATGTGGCAGTAACATTCATCTTATTAAGGATTGTGATTTCTATGAGAAACAAATGGCCAATATGTCTGGTAATAGACTGGATATGTTCCTCTGCTAGACCTCAACCGATTACTCTTTGGAAAGCCGTTCTCTTGGTAAGCCGGTTCCTCTGGTGAGACATTTCCTACTGGTAGGCTTAATAGGCCTTTTCCAGTTTCCTCTGTTAGAGGATACTCTCCATCTGTTACTACTGATTGTTGGAGAAGTCAGGCTAGATCTATGCCCCATAGACCTATAAGTTCTTATTTTCAGACATATACTCCATATGTACCTTTAAAGTATGGTGGGGGAGAGGGGGAACTGTTGTTAAGCCCTCAGCAGGTTGTTCTTGGAACATACAAAGGAAAGGCTCATTCTGGGTACCCAAGAACAATAGTGGATCTCATACATCGCATGTCCACACTTTTCAGATCCACAAGGCAGACCCAAGCCATAAATGGCTTGGGTCCCCCTTAGACACTAACTTTTATCCTGTTGTATATTTGTAGGTACATCCTTTTTCAGATGCCGTAGATGAAGGAATTTTTTATAGTGGTTGTTCTAGAAGTATGGCTGGTAACATGGAAAGCTTGGATGATTTCCAAGAATTTCAAGGAGGAAAAGTGACTTTTGGTGGTGGTGAAGGTAGAATTACAGGAAAAGGGACAATCAGAACTCCCAAACTGGATTTTGAAAATGTCTACTATGTGAAGGAACTTCAACAGTTCAACTTGTTCTCCATTTCTCAGATTTGTGACAAGCATAATAAAGTTCTTTTCACAGATATTGATTGTCTTATACTCTCCAAGGAATTCAAGCTTCCAGATGAAAGTATGGTTCTACTGAGGGTTCCAAGGAAGCATAATCTTTACACCATCAACTTGAATGATCTCAGTCAAAGGGAATTTGGCTTGTTTGGTGGCAAAACATCTCGCGATGAATCATCAAATGGCACAGGAGGATGGGTCATGTCAACTATAAAACATGAACATATTGGTGAAGGGTAACTTAGTTAGAGGTCTACCCCTAAACTTTTCAAGATTGATCATACTGTGTTGCCTTTGTAAAGGCAAGCAACACAAAGCCTCCCATAAGGCCATTCTTCATTGTAAGCTTCATCTCTGAGCCTTTGCAATTGCTTCATATGGACCTCTTTGGTCCTACATCCATCAGAAGCATTGACCACAAATACTACTGCCTTGTGATCACTGATGACTATACCAGATATTGTTGGGTTTTCTTTTTAGAACATAAGGATGAGACTTATCCTGTCCTTAAGGACTTCTTTAATCTTGTTGAAAACCAGTTGAACAAAAAAGTGAAAGCTATAAGGAGTGATAATGGTACAAAGTTTAAGAATGCTCATATTATTGAACTCTGTGGGACTAAAGGTATAAAGAGGGATTATAGCAATGCCAGAACACCACAGCAAAATGGAATTGTTGAAAGGAAGAATAGAACCCTCATAGAGGCGGCCAGAATCATGTTGGCTGACTCTAAGTTACCCACTATGTTCTGGACTAAAGCAGTAAGAACTGCTTGTTATGTCCTGCATAGAGTTTCTGTAACTAGTCCTCATAATCAGACACCATATGCCTTATTGACTGGGAAGATTCCATCTGTCAGTCATTTTAAACCCTTTGGGTGTCATGTGACCATTCTAAACACAAGTGATCATTTGGGTAAGTTTGATGGGAAGGCAGATGAAGGTTATATTGTTAGATACTCTGCAAGTAATAAAGCCTACAGGGTGTACAATGTGCCAAATAGAAGGGTGGAAGAGATTTTGAATCTAAGGTATCTGGAAGACAAACCTAATGTACAGGGTCTTGGTCATGGATGGTATTTTGATCTTGATTATTTGACTGATTCATTGGGCTATAATCGTGTTAAGGCTAACCAATCTGCAGGAACACAAGAAGCTTCAACTAACCCTGCAGGCACACAAAATACTGATTCAGATTCAGAATTTGATGAATAGGTCATCATTGTCCCTTCCTATCTAGCTCACAGCATTCCAGCAACCAAGCCTAAAGATTCTTCTGGTGATAAGGATGTTGATTCACCTCTTGACTCTGCTGAAGAAATCTTTCAAAAGGAACTTGCAAGACTGAAGGGTCAGGAACAAAGAGCCAACTCAGATGCTGACAGACTTGGATATGCCTCAACAGTTCCTTCTAGTGACACGATGCTTTCTACTATTGATGTTTCAGCTCCTACTGGTAGTGGAACAACAGTTCATAATGGTGGTGTTTCAGTTTCTACTGATAGTGTTCCGGTTTCTACTAGTAGTGTTCCAGAACCTACTGGTGCTTCTCCTGCCTCATTCTTTGATGCTGAGCCTACCACAAGATTTCCTATACCATCAGACCTTGGCAATAATAAATCCTCATATGGTATCTTCTCTTCTTCATCTTATGATGATGATTTTGTTGTTGATATAACCAACATATCATCAACTCTGGAAGTCAGTCATGTGGCAACTAAAAGAATCAATACAATCCATCCTCAGTCTGTGATTATTGAGGATCCTAATTCAGCTGTGCAAACAAGTAGATGCGCCAATAAGCCTACTTTGATGAATATGCTTTTATCAGCTACATTCATACACAGCAAAGAGACAACCATACATACTTTCAACATTGTCTGTTTTCTTTTTTTCTTTCTCAAGTAGAACCAAAGAGTGTAGCTCAGGCCCTTGACAATCCAAGCTGGGTTGAAGCCATGCAAGCAGAAATGCAACAGTTCAAGTTTCAAAATGTATGGATTCTTGTTGATTTTCCTGAAGGAAAATATGCTATTGGGACAAAATGGATACTCAAAAACAAGAGGGATGCCAGGGGGATTGTTGTCAAGAACAAGGCTAGGCTTGTAGCTCAAGGCTATAGAAAGGAGGAAGGCATTGATTATGATGAAGTCTTTTCTCCAGTTGCCAGAATAGAGGCAATCAGATTGTTTTTGGCATTTGCCTCCTACATGGGCTTTATGGTTTATCAAATGGATGTTAAGAGTGCTTTTCTTTATGGAAAAATTGATGAGGAAGTTTGTGTCACTTAGCCTAAGGGATTTGTGGATCCTCAACATCCTAGGAGGGCCTACAAGGTAGTCAAAGCTCTATATGGTCTTCATCAAGCACCAAGAGCTTGGTATGCAACCCTTTCTACCTTTTTACTAAAACATGGGTACAAAAGAGGCACAATTGACAAGACTCTCTTTTTTAAGAATGACAAAAAGGATATCATCCTGGTACAAATTTATGTGGATGACATCATCTTTGGATCTACAAAGAAGGCCTGGTGTGAGGAATTTAAGGCCTTGATGAGGGGGAATTTGAAATGAGTGCCATGGGAGAACTAACTTTCTTCCTAGGATTACAAGTTCAAGAAACACGATGGCCTTTTATCGACCAAGAAGTATGTGAATGAGATCCTAAAGAAATTTGACTTGGAGAATGTCGGGATAGCAACAACACCTTATGAAGCTTCAAAACCTAAGTCCAAGAATGAACACGATAGTCCCCATCAATGTTCATCCGCATGGTCTATGATAGGTTCACTAATGTACTTGACAGCTTCAAGGCCTAATATCATGTTTGCAGTTAGTGCTTGTTCAAGGAATCAAGTCAATCCTACCACTTCCAATTTGGAAGCAGTAAAGAAGATTTTCAAGTATCTCAAAGTTCAACCCAATTTGGGCTTATGGTATCCAATGTAGTCACCCTTTGTACTTGAAGCCTACAGTGATAGTGATTATGCTGGTGCAAACAAGGACAGGAAATCCATAACAAGTGGATGTCAATTTCTAGGTAGAAGGTTAATCTCATGGCAATGCAAGAAGAAAACCATTGTGGGTACCTCCTCCACTGAAGCTGAGTATGTTGCTGCTGCTAACTGTTGTGGTCAGGTACTCTGGATACAAAATCAATTGTTGGATTATGGGTATAACTTTATGAGCACCAAAATCTTTATTGATAACCAAAGTACCATCTGCATAGTCAAAAATCCAATATTTCACCAACGGACTAAGCACATAGAGATTAGGCACCATTTCATAAGAGATGCTAATGAAAAGAAGCTTATTCAAGTGCTTAAAATACATATTGATGATAATGTGGCTGATTTGTTAACCAAGGCTTTTGATGGACCTAGATTTAATCATCTTGTGGTTAACATTAGGTTGCTCAATCCATATGTGTTATGATTGAGGGGAGGTTTTGAGTTTAAGGGGAGGATTGCTGTTGTAAAAGTTCTCTATAACAATGTTCTTGCTTCACTAGGTTGTAGATTATTGTATATGTTTGACTTAGTCTAACCTTTTGCATCTTTGGAACAAGAGGGTGGATTAGAACTCTTCGATGTTCTTGATGGCTTTGATGTTGGATAACTTCCTACGGTAGTTCAAGTCCTTCCTACCTAATGGTCGTGTTATTTTCCTTTTGGATGACTTTCATTTCTTGCTGGTCCCTCAAGTTTGTGCTGGTTATGTCTGTTTATGCTGGCTTTGCTAATGTGATTGACTTTTCTTTTGGTCGCTTAAGTTGGGTATTATCTACAGTGAAAGTTATTGGTTCGACATTTATGTCATTTATTTGGTCAAAGGGTTACTTATTTTAAAGGATAATTACTGTTATCTTCTAACTTTAACAGTTATTCTCTTTCCATTAAAACCCTAATCTTCAAATCGGTCCAATACACATCAATTAAGTTCCCCCTGACTACCAGTAACAACTATTCGTGTGCTTTAAATCCACCACCACACCTCAACCCTCTCTCTAAATCATCAATGGTTGCACTCAAATACAAGAACGAGCACAACAAAGTCGGTTTCTTGGAAAAACCCAAAGAGAGTGATGATTATCATCAAATTATTGACTTCCTGAGGGCATCCCACATCAGATATGTCATCACCAGTGACCCCAACATCATCTCTGACTCTTTGGTCAAACAATTCTAGTCAACGGAAACTCTAAGGTCCACTAACTTGGGTCCTCCTGTTATTCTTGCTACTATTGATGATACATAGTACACCATTACTGAGGAATTGATCAGGACGCAACTACAATTGGATGATGCTAGTGGTCTTACTGATTTTCCAATTCCTGAAATCTACACTGGTATAGATAATCTCCAATATGTAACCGAAGGCAAGTTAACTTTCTTCAAGAACATGTTTTCACCCCAATGGAAGTTCTTGATCCACACCATTCTTCATTGTCTTAGTTCAAAGTCTGGGAGTTAGGATCAGTTTGGGAGTGTTATAGTTGTAGCTATTATTTGCTTATCTGATGGTAGAAAGTTCAACTGGTCCAACTACATCTTCAACATGATGTTGAGCAACATTAGCAGTAAAATAAAGTTCCTGATGTATCCTAGGTTTCTTCAAATTATTCTGGGTGTAGAAACTAGTTCCACAAGACAATATCAGGTGTTCAGGTTATCTAAGAAACTGTTTGCAAATATGAAGCTTAACTGTGAGATTCCTGATATGCCTCTTTCGACTGTCATGCTTGCCCAAGCTCAAGAGGGTGAAGGTCCTCTTCATGAAGCTATGCCTGAAGTTTTCCCTGAACCAGAACCTGAACCAGAACCAATGCCTACAGATGATCCTGACCAAAACCTATGCCTTAACATATGCCAGAACCTGACCAATCTTAACCTACTGTGTCTTCACCTCCACCACCTCCAAGTCCACACCCACATGTATCTCAGACTCCTCCCAGGTCCACTTCATCTCCCACAAGTTCTGCTCCAACTCCTACTGTTGGCCAAACTTCAGGAGGTGCAGAGGATCCTATTTCACTTGCTGCTTTGTCCTCAATGGTTTCTCTTCGGGTGCAAAGGGTCAATTCGTTGGAAACTGAGCTCAAGGACCACAAGGTGCTATTTAGGAATGTGGTGGTCAAGCTGGTCAACAAGGTCAAAGAAATGATAGTGCTACTTAAGAAGAGAAAGCTGGTGAGTGAGTCTGATCAGAAAGCTAGGGCGAGAAAGGTGTAGATTTGGATGCACTGATCAAGTTGGCTGAAGCAGCTATGGTTGTTGGTTTTGATATTCCTTCTGGTGGTCCTTCTGTTGTTCCTCCTGGTGGTTTGTCTGATGTTCCTCCCACAGATACTGCTGATGTTCCTTTTGGTACTACTACTGCTCCAACTGATCCTTCTGGTGGTGTTTTGGTGTTCATGATGATGTTGCTACTGATGTTAATGATGAGAATGATGCTAATGATGGTGTTGATATTCATGCTCATGATGTTGATCATTCTGATACTCATGTTGCTGATCATCCTGATGCTCATGTTTCTTCTGGTGTCTCCACCACTCCTGATATTCCTTCTGATGCTCATGCTGGTAGCACCTATGTTCCTGATCCTGCTGGTGCTTCAGATAAAGGCAAATCTCCAATGGTAGATGAGGATTCTACTGTCCAACAAAGGACTCCCAAGCAGATGGAGGATGACAGACTAGGTGCAGAGGCTGCCCAAAAAGCACATGAGGAAGAACTTGGTAGGTTGGCCAGACATAGAGTAGAAATGGCCAAAAAGAGATAACAGGATGTTCTTAGCTCTGCTATGTACTATACAGAGTCTAATTGGGTTGATATCATGGCTCAAGTGGAAACTAATGCATCTCTCTCTAGGGATTTATTGGGTGCTGATGTGAATGCAGACAACTTTCCAGCTAGGATGGCAGCATTGATCAAGAAAAGGAGACAAGCTCTTGTAGAGAGGTTAGCAGAAGAAAGGAGAAACAAGCCCATGACAAAGGCACAACAACGAGACTTTATGAGACATTTTGTCAAGAACCAGGGTTGTGCTGTCTACTCCACTGGTTGGACCATGACTACGGTGAAACTTTTAACAGATGAACAGTTGAAACAGGAGTTTGAAAATATTAAGAAGGCTCTTGGATTCCCTCAGGTGCAGGCGTTTAACAGGTCCTTGAAGAGGAAAGGGTCTGAGGAAGAAGCGCCTTCTTCCAAGCAGCAAAAGTCTACTGAAACCTCAACTCCTTCTGATTCCACTGTACCTCCACCCCCACCAGTTGGTTCTACTACCATTCCTCATGCAGCTCCTATTCCTACTGCCACACCTCTTCCTATTGATGCTTCCATTCCTGAAGAGACACCTATTCCTACTGATCCTACTGTGACTCCCAATTCTGGTGCATCTCCCATTACTTCCATATCCACTCCCACCAGGAAGAAATCTTTTACCAAGCATACACCCAAGTCAGTTTTTAAAGTTGTTGACTTACAAGCAGAAGATAGGACTTTCATCAGGGATGATGTGGATGAGGATTCAACTAAAGAGGATCCTATTCCTCATTCTCCTTTTGCTGGTTGGGAGGTGCTCACTACTCCTTTGGGGTTATTAAATGCTCTTTACAGAATGGATGGGTCTTCAAAGCATTTTACATGTCTTAGAGAGATTCTGCATCTGGTGGATAGACAGGATTTGATTCAGTTATATGGACTGGTTATCCTCTATTATGACACTCATCCAGTTGCTGGTGCTTGTTTGATCTTACTGGGTGATCTTAGGGTGTTGATGGATTCTCAAGAAGGTGGTCATGGTTTCTTAGTTTGGTCTGATCAGGATAAGTGGCAGATTTGCAACTGGAGGCAGTATCCTTTGTCCAATGTTCATGTGTTGGAGACTACTTCTGGTATGGTGTTATATATGTTTGCAGATGTGACTTACCCTCTCTCAGTCAAGGTCATGGAGAAGATGCTTAGAATGAAGTTGGAGATTGCTGGTGAGGTTGTGGGTAATGACATGACAACTGCAGAGCAATTGGTTGGGTTTAGCAAGAAGCAACTTGTTGCTGCTAGAGGTTCTACTGCTTGATCATGGTATTCTGTACACCTTCTTTTGTGTATATATGTTGTATAAATTGTCTTTGCTGATTTTCATTTCTCTTTTAGTATCAAGTGTTTTGCAAAATAGTTTTTTTTAAACTGACAGAGTTTAGTTATATTAAGTTTTGGTGTGCAAATGTGTTTTGATTCTGGCACACATGGTATAAAAACTCTTTTGAAAACTGATGATGTACTCTCCGAGTAGCTCGAAGGACACTCCTCCGAGACGTGTCGAAGCCCTTCCATTCGAAGGCCCAAGTTAGGATTCCAAAATATCCATAAGCGTCAAACCATTTGTTATCACGAAGGTTACCTCAAGGAATTTGCCATTCGAGAAACTAAGTTCTTCTGGTAAGGTTGTGAAGGAGTAATGGATAGGAGAACCTCGACTTTGCCAAACCCACGATCTCCTCTCTTCCACTTCTCCGCCAAGATTGAGAGCGTGGGTCACTAAGCTAGCGGTTACCCACAATCATGGGATCGCCCCATGATCTCCGGACATTTTGCCAGAAGTGCCTCTAACCCTATTTCTTCCACTATAAATAGGTTGGACGGGCAATGGATTATGGTATGCTCTTTTCACACTCATCTCTTTACTTACACACACTTATACAACCATAACTCATACTTACTCTCATGTCGGAGGTGGTTCGAGGTCCTACCCTGCGTAATCACTTAACGTAGTGTTTCGTATTTCTTATTCTCGGTGAAAGTCAAGTCTTGGGTGGAACATACACCCTCATACCTTTGATCATCATGAGCTCGGTAGTGCAATATTTTGTACAATCGGTGGCGCCATCCGTGGGACCACTACTATTAGTCCGTAATCACCAAGTCTTAAAACCCTAACCGATTCGCTACCTTTCCGGCATGGAACCGGGAAGGAAGATACACCTCCACCGGGTTTCTCTACCCCGGTCCCTCTCAACACAACTAACACCGATAATCTTGCCCCATAATGACCTCAACCTTCACCACACGATCTCGTTTGAAACCACTCACTGTACATCACGCCTCGACATCCGCTAACCCTATTCCGGATATTAGCCCTGCCTTTCTTGAGTCAAACTTTGAAGCCTTAGAGTCTTTACTAAGGGCTCATAAGAGGCGGTTAGCAACACCGAAATGAAGAGAATGGAATACTCCGGTGAGGAGTATGATGAGCAGTTGAAATAGAGGAGAGGCCTTGACCGGGATGGCGAGGCGCGCCTCTGAAATGGTTCTCCTTCCGTCGGGAAGGCCAAATAGAAGGATTGTGGGTTTTGAAGAAAGTCCGGAGGAGACCCGGAAGAATGGAAAGAATGCAAGGTGAAAGAAGGGTGAGAACTCTAACGGAGGAAGCAATCCGATTGGGAGCGAAGGGTAAATCTACCCCTCTTACAGCTGCTCACTTAGGAAGAGAAGGGATGGGGCTCGATACCCCATCATATGTCTCAAGTGTCGGAGGTCCTCCTCCATACACGTGTATGAATCGATTACCTTAGGGAGTAAACCCTTACATACCGCTCAAACCTATAACACTTACCTCAGAATGGTTCTCTCCCCGACCGAGTTGCAGCCAAATTCCCTATGGACACGTTCCTACACGTCGATGGGTGTAAACCCTTCGTACCAACCTCTACGGTTTTCCACTTCACAACCATTTCCTAACCCATATAACCATACACTGTCTATCCACCTCCATATAAGCCTTACTATCACAGAAGCCTTTGGAGCTTGCACACCTTTCGTGAAGTGGATCGAAGACTACCCTTTACCTGACGGTGTAAATATGCCGACTCACATAGGCACCTACGATGGGAAAGTTGACCCTGATAACTTCCTACACTTGTTTGAAGGCGCTATCAAGATGCAGAAGTGGGTCATGCCCGTAGCATGCCACATGTTCACATACACACTCCGAGACTCCGTGAGAATATGGTGGAATGGATAGAAGTTGGGAAGCATATTAAGTCTAGACGACCTTAAGGCTAAGTTTCGATCACACTTTATCCAACAGAAGAAGTACACCAAGACTCATCTAACCGTACATACCATCAAGCAAAGAGACAATCAAAGCACAAGGGCCTTCATTACAAGGTATACCAATGAAACTTTGCAAATTCTGGGTTTGCATGAAGATCAGAAGATCTCTGGTTTTGTACATGCCCCCGGACCTTGAAGCTTGGTGGAATTCTGTCACCGATCTTCCACCACTTACAAGGGCGATGGAAGACTTACACTTGGATTGAGTCCAAAAAGTAGCGACAAGCGGGCTCCGATAGAGCAAAGGAAGCTTGACAAGTTCTCTCGAGGTCCTCCTAGGAAGGATCCAAGAATAAGAAGAAGAACGAGACCGCTTCACTCCATACAACAAAGGTTCGAACCATGGACTCTTGGCGAACTTGGTCAAATCTCCGGGAGATTACAGCTACCGAAAAGTGCAAAGTCCTTGATCCACCACCTCGGATGTCGGCCGAAACAAAGCCGAGGACATGTCCAAGTACTACCATTTCGAGGACACAAACAACTACGGAGGGCTAAAGGCAGATTGAAGAGGTGCAGATCAGGACAATTAGCACACTGGTTAAAGGCATCAAGAAGGAAAAGACAAGTTCTCCGTACCCAGTGGGTGAATGGAAGGGAACAAGAAGGAGGCTACACCTACAGAGGCTCCGATACTAATGGTACACAGGCATGATCCAACCTTGAAACGGAAGGAAACAGATGGGGAGCTGGGAAGCGTAGGAGAAATAGCCTTCCCTTCCATCCTAGGCCATACACCTTGATCGATCCCGTGGTCATCAAGTGCTGAGTCTCAAGCAGGGAGGTAAATCAAGCGTATATAGATTGTGGAAGCTCCTACGAGATCATTTATGAGCATTGTTTCCTAAAGCTCAAGTCATCCATACGCTCACGAAGAGTGGACTCGAAAACACCTTTGGTAGGGTTCTCCGTGAGCACTCGTGGCCCGGGAGAAGTCTTGTTAGAAATCACCATAAGCGAAGGCCCCTTATCCCGCATGGAGACACTTACCTTCGTCATAGTCGTCGATTCTCCTTATAATTTGTTAATAGGAGAACAACTATGCAAAAGATGGGTATTCTTGTTTCCACCATACATCTTTGCTATTAAGTTCCAAACCCCTTTGGAGTAGGGCTATTCATTCTAATTATGGGGCGGATAAGGGTGTATATGGTGTCAAAAGGATCAAAGAAGAATCGGAGGAGCCTCGATAGCCATTCTAAGTCGCATGGATCTTGAAGAAGCGAGTTTTAGTTAACCTAGCTACCTGAACAAATGGTGGTGATAGGAAAACAACTCCGGCAATTTCAAAGCGAATCTCACGGGCTGCGGACTAACCTTGATATTTTTGCTTGGAAATATTCGACATGAGGGGTACCAAGGACATTTC
The DNA here is from genome assembly GCA_022545495.1 of Chrysanthemum lavandulifolium. NCBI lineage: Eukaryota > Viridiplantae > Streptophyta > Magnoliopsida > Asterales > Asteraceae > Chrysanthemum > Chrysanthemum lavandulifolium. Next base: position 42,435,801 of record CM040245.1, on the reverse strand, counting down.
GATAGATGGGCAGATCCTTGAGCGGAGCATAAACTCGATGAGTACAAACACATTGAGCCAATAAAATAGAAAAGGAGCCTAGCCCCGAAAAAGCGTTGCGCACCGAGGAAGTTGTGAACTCACAGCAGCATCCTAAGGGAAGTTAAATACCAAAATTGGGTAGCCAACCCGGTAATGGTCAAAAAGAGCAGCGGAGGGTGGCGATGCGTTGACTTTCTTGACATCAACAAAGCATGCAGAAGGTTGCTACCCCCTACCGTGTTGGAAGGTAGAATCCTTGGCGGGCTTCCTACTAAAATGTCTTAGATGCTGTTAGGAATTAGAAATTCCGGTATTAAAGAGTCGGTCACCTCAAGTATATGTAATCGTTAAGCTCGTAGTCGTAGTTATTTTAAGTTAAGTAGTATTTAGTTTAGTATCACCGTGGAGGACTTGGACGGATCTTTACCAGCTGTATGCACGATCCCATTGATGTGTGGCGATTTATGTAAGACTATAAATACTCTACCTTCCAAGGTAGAGAGTTGAGCTCATAATAATATCTTTCACTTTCTCTCACTAAGTTCCCTAAACCTCTAACTTTCTCTCTAGAATTCCATCTATATGCTACTTTGTGTTATGGTTTGATGTGTATGTGAAAAGTTATATCTTTCAATTGGTATCAAGAGCCATGGTTAGATCATATCTTGCACATCTTTGGATTTCTAGTGGTTTTTAGGTGGTTTTTGAGTTTGAAAAAGTTTAGTGGTTTTTGCATCATTTGGTTGATTTCTTGTGTTAAAGTTTGAATTTTGTTAGTACTTTTATGTTTAGAATCATCTTGGTTGGGTTGTTTTTGGATTGAAAAGTGATGTTTATATGGTTTTTCTTGCTAGCGACTTAGTTCACGGATTATTTTCTTCATAGCGACTTGCTTTACAAATTTGTAGCGAGTTACGGTTTTAGACCTAGCGAGTTAGATCTAGCGAGTTAAAGTACAAGTAGTGGACTCTCCACCACAGTAGCGACAGTGGTAGCGACTTGAGTGCAGAGTGAGTTGCTCTTTAGCGACTTGTATCTTTAGCGACTTGAGTAGCAATTCTTTGTAAAATTTTGCTAGCGACTTGAGTCTTAGCGAGTTACTACTTAGCGACTTGCATTTGTCTAGCGACTTGGGACTCTAGCGACTTAGTGGTGTAGCGAATTAAGTGTTAGCGACTTAGTGCATTATCTTCTAGCGACTTAGTGCATTATCTTCTAGCGACTTGGTGATTGTTTACGGTTTTCTCTTGATTTAGTAAAATCCGTGAAAGAATCTATTACCGGTTTAATCATAGAGTTATAAAATCCGTATAATCTGTTAACATGTCTACCAATGTTCCCACCATCATCTCCACTATTGCCGGGGATGTTCAAGCGGTGGCTCGGATACTCGTCCACCCGTGCTTGATGAGCCCGACTACAATTCTTGGGCTCAGCGAATCGATTGTATTGCCTTGGAAAGGAAAATGGTGTCAACATTCTAAATCCATTGATGAAGGACCATATCGAGTTGGGGCGACTAGAGACATACTTGATACTAATGAAGATGGTACTCACATTTACGGAATGGACGGACCTAAGATGTATGATGAGCTTGATGATAAGGATAAAAGAGATTTGATGCGATATCGGGGCTTGAACATTGTTCTTCAAGGTCTTCCTAAAGACATCTCTGGTGATCAATCATAACACGATGCTAAGGCGGTTTGGGATAATGTTAAGATGCTTCTCTCGGGTTCGAATTAACTATGGAAGACAGAGAATCCCAACTCTATGGCCAATTTGAGCACTTCAAGATGAAACCGAGATGAGAATGTCTATGAGTACTATGTGAGATTTCATAAGTTAGTTAATGACATGAGGAACATCGAATGACTATGCCTAACATTGATTGAACTCAAAATTTGTGAACAACATGAATCCGAATAGCACAAGTTTATTTGCATTTAAAGCTCACTAAAGGATTGAAGAATACAAACTATGAACAACTCCATGCCTTCCTCCTTCGAGAATGAGAGACATGCTATGTTTGAAAAATTGATTCTCAATCGGTTCAAAACCAACGAGGGGAGAGACAAGCTCGTCTAATGACTCTACGACTTTCTACTCAAACATCGAATCACAACCAAAGCATCACAAGTCATACCCTTGGGTAATGGTAATCACAAACTCATTCTGATCCTATGTACAAACAAGCGATCTTTGATGCTCACGTGGGTAACTTCATTAATCAACTAGCTCTTCTCATTAGTCAAAACATGAATACTCTCCACAAACCAACAACAACCTCGAGCGACATCTAACCCACACAATCAAGCCATTTGTTAAAGATGGAAGGATCGTGGTGCAACCGATTCGGGAAAGCGGTATGATCGGGGACGGTGGAGTGGGAGAGGTTATGTTGGCAACAGAATCGAGGAAGGAATGGTAACCAAGGTCAAGCTAAGCCCATCAAATGTTATAAGCGTGGTGGTGAGGACACATTGCAAGGAGCGCATCTCCAAAGCGTCCGAGAATCTTGATTACTTGAGAGATAAGATCTTTCTTGGCGCAAGCTCGGGACAATGGTGCTGCTTTGGATGAAGAGGAATTCTTTGTTTCTTCTTTGAGGGCAATGCCAAGACCTATGATGCGGATGTGGATGAAGCGACCTATTAGGAGATAGGTCACAATCATCGAGAATGCCTTTTAAGTCGGTGGCCGTGATGCATACGACTACGATGTGGATGATGGACCCTCAGGCACACACAATTTTATGGCTAGCATTTCTCCAATGGCTTCTCCCAGGTCTCTTCTTCACCACTAGCTGGGCCATCCCATGACAAGCTCATCTCGGAGGTATTAAAACTATACGATGATCTTCGATGTGCAACAGATGCATGACAAAGTACAATCAATGAAACTATTTAATCAAATATTGAAAATATGGGTAATATCGATATTGTCCCATATGATCAATATTTGAAACAAAGTAAGTGAAGTTGTACCAAGTGATGCATCTTATGCGATCAACAATGACTATGTTTTGATGAATACACTTGCATGTGCCCCCGATGATTCCGTAATTTACGAACTAAATGCCTATAAAGAGCGTGTTGCTATTTATGAACAACGTGCTAAGTTTGAGTTGACCACCGTGAGCGGTGAAATGGATGACCAGTGAGTACAGTAATTAGAAAAAGTAAGTTTAGGGAAGAAGTATTGAAACAAGAATTAAATTCCTTGCAAGAAAAACTTTCTAAAACATTAAACAAAAACAAGAACTTCAAGAAAATGTGAAAATGCTTAAGCAAGAATTTAATGCAAAGGAATCAAAACTTTTGAGAGATTTTCTAATCAGAAAACTTTGAAAAACAAACTTGAGAACAAGTTGTACATACAAAGGAAACACCATTCGATTGCTTCATGGTCACTAAACATCGAGTCTTAAGCGATAGGCATAGCATTCCCTTGTTGAGGAACCAAATCGGATGTAATTAAAAGGCTAGAAATGCTCATAAGGTGCTTTATGATGGTAATGAAATCCTTAAGCCTAAGGCGAAACCTAGTTGTGTTGAGTGCCGAGGAAGATAAGAAATCGGATGAAGTCACTGGGAAAGGATGAACAAAAATTAGATGACCCTAAATGCAAGAGAAAAAATAAATATCACTCCCCATGACTACAAGAAGGAAGCGGATTTCCTTGAACATGTTTAAACCTCGGACATTGTTGACTCCAGAACAAGTTTTACGGAAAAAGGATTTAGATAAGCGTAAAGTGAAAATATTGTTGAAACAAACCCCCTTTATGGAAAATGCCTGAAGCATTGTGTATCCTCCTAATACACCAATGCATCTTGTTCCTAGAACAATTGCCACTAAAAGCAAGACATTAATTAGCCAATACGTTATATTTCAACTATTTGTTGATTTTGAGAAAACTTGCAAGAAAAGGATCACACCCATGGTATAAGCGAAGGAGAAAGGGGTTTTGAACAAATGAAAGAATGTTATTTAAGCGAGGTCATGCCTTCTTTAAACTTCTAAAGATCACTTTGAGAGTCTTAAAAGGGATAGAAAGCTGATATTAAGGGAATGGAAAAGAATTTGATGCAATGGTTGTTGAAGTTAGTGACTATGAGCGTGATTTGAAATATAATGAGATTGAGAGAAAGAAGTTGCATACATTAAATGAGAATCTTATTCTTGAATGTGTTGCTCAAGATGTGTTTTCATCGCTTCAAATTGCTCTATTAATGCTTCCAAATTTCATGAACTATCTGTGGCCACTGAAAGTCTCCATGATCGTGTCATTGAGCTTGAAAAACTAATTCTAAACTAAGCGAGAAAATTGAGGCGGATGATCACGACAATTTCGTTAAACATTTTTCTAAACTAGAAGTTGAGCATTTTAATTTACAACTAAAATATCAACATCTTAAAGAAAATGTCAAAACTTCAAATGTCAAGACATCTTGGATGCTCGAGTTTGATCGAGTTTTTCAAATTAACAAGCGTGATGAGCGATTCAAGCTCAATGCAACACGATCGAAAGTTGAAAGCCCAAATCTCTCAATTAAAGGGTCAAACAAACAATATGCGGGCTCCCAAATGCCTCCTCCTTTAGATTCTCGAATTCTCAAACGTTTCATCTTCAAAACCTAGTAAATGCTTTACAAAAGGAAAGCGAAAGTTTTCTAGAAGAAAATGAAAAGGTTAACGTCATTTCAATGAGTTATTTGAATCAATTAAAGTCACTCGTAACAAAACAACGAACAAATAGCTTCATTGCAAAAGGAAATTGAGAACACGAAGAGTCAAGTAAAGGAAAATGCCCATGACCAATGGGAGAATGTTGTATCAAGGTTCGCTCTTGTAATAAATATGCTTTATCGTGACATATGTCCCTCTCATCTAAGGAACAACAAACTTGCCATTCAAACATACTTCTCATCCCTTAAGGATTGCCTAGAATGTCTGCGTGAGATTGTTGAAGAGGATAAGCTAGAGAAACCTCATGATAATGCAATTGGACATGCATGCTTATATGCCAAACGATCTCAAGAAATCTTAGAATGCTTGATCACAATATGCCCAAAGTCATTAGGTGAGAGAGTTAATCCTTTGATTCCATGCTCAATGCCTAACGCTAAGTATGATATGCATTCGATTCCCAATGTTTTGAATGTGAACCGTGGTGTGCCTTTAAGTAGTTCGATTCGGATCTGTCGATGCTAAGAAAGAGAACTCAAGTGTGCCTTCTAGGAGTACAAATCACGGTACCTCTAGTTTTATGAAAGTGAACCTAAGTGCACTGCATGTAGTTCGAGACGGTACATCTAAGCAGTGATGCAAAGAGTAGTTAAACCAACCAATGTTCCCATTCCCTACTAAGAGTAATCGGTGACATTAAGCAGGCGGTCAAAGTCTCGAGACAATACAAGGAATGATAGGACCTCTCGAGCTAAGAATGTGCCTTTGGAAGAGAGTAGAAGAACAATCTAGGAACTTTAAGCTTGAATTGAATAAAGCGAATCGTGTTGATTCTAGTATTAGCCATAGGCGTCTTGTAATTAATTGAATTCGATACTATTTGCAAACCTTGTCTTGATGTGCCGCTTGAATTCTATTTCTAATCATGAATGTGGTGTTCTTGTTACGCTTAATGATGTTAATTGTCCGATTAATATTGTTAATGCTAAAATTCATGCTAAGAAGGCTAAAAGGCAAAAGCGAAAGAAAGTTAGAAAACATTGGAAACCAGGGAAGAACATTGATAAAATAGGCTTTTATTGGACACTGTTGGTCTTAAGACTAATCGGATAATGCCCGCTAGAAAATGGATGCTTCTTGGTAGAACTATTCCTTTAAGAAGTGATCACTTGTGAAGCAGGGCTATCGACACTAGTATCGCATCTATTCACAACGATTCCATTGCCTCACTTTCGATATGAATGCTTCTATTTACGATGTGGGTGTTCCAAACATTGTTACTAACCAAATGGAACCCATTCTTGCATGGGGATCCCAATTATCGATTATCCATTCTTATCATGTTCAAGCTGCGGATCGTTCAAATGGATTACGTGGTACACGGACTCAGTGTTCCAAGCATATATTTGGAGACCGGTCATGCTCATGAACCGATGAGCAAATTCATCGGAACCGTTAGATTTGGTAATGATCATTTCGGTGCTATTATGGGTTATGGAGATTATGTTGTTGGTGATAGTGTCATCTCTAGAGTTTACTATGTAGAAGGTTTGGGTCATAATCATTCTCTATTGGTCGATTACGTGATTACGATCTAGAAGTTGCCTTGAGAAAACATACACACTTTGTTAGAGATCTTAATGGTAAGGCTGTTAAAAGGAACTCGTGGGTCAAACCTTTACACCATCTCTATCGATGACATGATGAGGGCTTCTCCAATCGCTTGTTATCAAAGGCTTCAAAAACAAAGTCATGGTTATGGCATCGTCGTCTCAATCACTTGAACTTGGCACCATCAGCGATCTTTCGAAAGGACTTAGTTGTAGGTTTACCTAGACTAAAGTATGAAAAGGATCATCTTTGTTCGGCATATCAATTGGGAAAAAGCAAGAAGTATGCCCATAAACCCAAACCTACTAACTACATCCATGAAGTTCTTCATATGATTCATATGGTTATGTGGACCAATGAGGGTGCAGAATATCTTTGGGAAGAAATATGTGTTAGTTGTGGTTGATGATTACTCTAGATTCACACGGGTCAAGTTCTTAAGGACAAAGGATGAACTCTCGATATCATCATCAAACTCATCAAGCAGTACTGAGTTCGACTTAACAAAATCGTCGAATTGTCGAGCAGAGACAATGGGCGAGTTTGTCAACAAACAACTTAATGAATTCTATGAAAGCGTTGGAATCGGTCATCAAAAAGTGTTCCACGAACCCCTCAGCAGAGCGGTGTAGTTGAAGAGCGAAATCGTACTCTTGTTGAAGCCGCAAGAACAATCTTGATCTACTCAAAGGTTCCAATGTTTCTACGAAATGAAGCAATTGCCATTGCATGCTACACACAAAATCGTTCCACGATTCACCTTTGTTCATGGAAAAACTCCATATGAACTTGTCCATGACAGAAAACCTAATCTATCTTTCCTTCGTGTGTTTGGTGCATTGTGCTATCCAACTAATGAGGTCAAGACTTAGGCAAACTTAGGGCCAAAGGCGACATTGGGTATTTGTAGGATATGCATCAAACAAAAAGGGATACCGAATCTACAACAAAAGAACCGAAATATCATGGAAACAATTCACGTTACGTTTGATGGTGATCGGTCAAATGGCTCACGGACACTCAAGCTCGGGACCCGTACTTCAAAAACAGTCCATTGGTTCATCCCTTGTCCCAAACTCCTCTCAAGAACTCCATATGTACCTCCATCGAAGATGATGCAAAGAAATTGTTTGATCCTATGTTTGATGAGCTGTATGATTCAATTACTAATGAGGTCTTGATCCACAACGAGAGGATGCTCATATTCCGATGAATGAAGTCAATCCTCGGTCTCAATATCTTTAAGTCAAGAAGCACTGCTTCTTGATCCTTGATCTCATCAACAAATCATCATTTTCAAATGTACATCATGAAAATGTTTAAGCATCAATGATGAAGTTAATCCCTGCGACTCTGAAGATGCTCCATTTGAAAACATATTTGCTACTCACGAATCATCATCGAACCATCTTCTTCGGAGAATTGACTCGACTACCTCGGTTCCTCAACAAGCTGCCACATGAATACCTCGAAAATGGACTCACGATCACCCCTTAGACAACATCATTGGAAATCCTCTCGTCTGTATCAACCGGAAACAACTTCATAACCGATGCCTTATGGTGCTTCAACTCCGTACTATCTAAGATCGAACCAAAGATGTTAAAAGCGCCATGAATGAAGATAGTTGGTTCAATGCCATGCAAGATGAAATTCATGAGTTTGATCGTCTTGATGTATGGGAGTTAGTACCTGCTCGAGACCGTGCTATGATTATAGCTCTCAAATGGATCTTCAAAGTAAAACTTGATGAGCATGGTGATGTGTTGAAGAACAAGGCTCGATTAGTTGCTAAGGATATCGTCAAGAGGAGGGTATAGACTTTGAAGAATCTTTTGCTCCAGTTGCTCGAATCGAGGCAATCGAATCTTCGGCTAATCTTGCTAGTAAGAACATGGTAGTATATCGGATGGATGTAAAGGCGGCATTTACGAGCGGAGATCTTAAAGAAGTCGTCTCGTCGATAACTGAAGGATTTGTGAATCAAGAGCATCCTACTCGCGTTTATCGTTTGAAGAAGGCTCTTCTGAGTTTAAAAGCAAGCTCGAGGGCATGGTATGATACCTTGTCAAAGTTTCTTCTATCAACCGGATTCATCAAAGGAGCGATTGATCCTACATTGTTCACCGGAAGTCGGGGCAAACATTTAATTCATGTTCAAATTTATGTTGATGATATTATTTTTGCCTCAGCGGACCCAATGGAATGTGATCGTTTTCAAATGAAATGAGTTCAAAGTTTCAAATGTCAATGATGGGACAAATGTCATTTTTCTTGGGATTACAAATTTCACAAAGTCCGGAGGCATTTTCATAAATCAATCTAAATATGCAATGTAGATTTTAAAGAAATTTGGATTTGATTCAAGTGACCTGTTGACACCCCATGATTGACCGAACCAAACTAGATGAGGACCACTCGAGGGATCATGATTGACCAAACAAAATATCGTAGTATGATTGGATCCCGATGTACCTCACTGACTAGTGACCCGGACATCTTGTTCATTTGTTTGCATGTGTGCTAGATACCGTGCTAAGCCTACTAAAAGCACCTTGAGCGGTTAAGCGGGTCTTCGGTATCTCAAGGAACCATCAATATGGGACTTTGGTATCCAAAAGACACCAGGTATGTCACTAACGACATATGCGGATGAGATCATGCGGTGTCAAGATACTCGTCGAAATACGTGGGAGGTGCTCGATTTTGGGTGATAAGCTTGTGGTGGTCTTCAAAAAGCAAATGAGTACTTCTATTTCCTACAGGAGTGAATACATAGCCATGTCATCTTGTTGTGCTCAAATCTTATGGATGAGATCTCAATTATCGACTATGGCTTTGAATTCAACAAAATCCCTCATCTTGTGATAATAAAGTGCTATTGCTCTCTCATGCAACAACGTTCAACACTCAAGAGCAAAGCATATCGACATTCGACATCATTTCATCGGGAACAAGTGGAAAAAGGTGTGGTGGAACTATATTTTGTGGTCACGAATATCGGTTAGCAGACATCTTCACCAAAGCTCTTCCAAGAGAACGTTTTGAGTTTATTCTTCCACGTCTTGGTTTGAAAAGCCTTCAACGAGAAACTCTCAACGTCTTGAGGAAGGCGAGGAGTAAGGTCTATCTTCATCTATCTCTTGTAAATATTTATTCGAAAAACAAAATACAAAATATAAAACTTTCAAAATCCATAAAATTTGAAAAATTGAAAAAGCTTCAAAAATATTGTCATTTTGTCATGCTTTTCTCGATGCGATAATATCTACGGTCTTTGTGATGTCATTCAAAGAATGACACGGGACTTTAGATGTTGTTCGAATTCAAAAAAAAAAAAAAAAAAAAAAAAAAAAAATCAAAAATCAAAAATTATTTTTGGGAGAAAGAAAAGAATGGTTTATTGTCATTTTCGAGCAATAACCCGGTTTCAAAAGAAAAACGAGCCATGTTTTATCATGTTTTCAAAATTCCATGCTCGATTCTATAAACATTTATCTGTTGAAAACTAAATGCTTTGAAAAATAACTCGGTCTCTATTTTTGATAATCATCGAGGACTTATTTGTCAAATCTCATCTCTCAATCAACAACCTATGTCATTGATTGAGGGGGTGATAGTGTCTAAATACTCATCATTTTATACAAATTAGCGCAAAAACATCTCGAAAACACTCGAAATGCATCAAAATGATAAAAATATCACAAATAAGTGTTTTATGTGTTTTAAATGCAAAAATATCAAAATCGGTGAAAAGCGTATCAAGTTTGCATAATTGGCGGTTTAGTCCCCAAGTTTCAAAAAGTTGTCAAAAAGAGGTCCTGGTAAATCCAAATAAAGAAAAATATCATTTTGAGTCCCAAGGATTCCTAAGTTGTCAAAATTGGTCCTTGAAACTTAAAATTACAAATTTACAACAGGTCCACGAACTTTCAAAATTGTCAAGTTTGGTCCTTTGAAAATTTGAAAATGTCAAAAATAGTCCTTGCACTATTAAATCTTGTCAAAGTGACCCTATGAGAACTTTGAGAAATTGGCAGGTTTGGTCCCTCTAAATTGGCGGTTGCAATGTTAGTCCTTGTCATATAAGCTAAAGCCTAAGACTTGTCAAAATCTTTTTAGACCCCTGCCATATTACCCTTTTTGACCCCCTGTCACTTTCATTTTGGACCCTTTGGTCAAAGAAAGTCAAAAGCGAAAAAGGCGCCACCACTGACACACTGTCTTTCTCCATGCCTTTGCAACTGCACTCCCTTTCTCCCATCACTTTTATCACCGCCCCCACCTCCTCGTCATCACAAACCATCGCATTAAATGCCACCCCCCTAGTTGATAAAGCGAGCCTACAAGTCAAATCTCCATTTCCGCCAAAATGAGCTAACACTCAAAACTTCGACCATTGGTCGGGAAAAGAGGTGGGATCTGCTCAGAAGGCCACGTGGAAGGGTTCTAAAGCATAAAAGACGCAGAGAAGCAAAGAGAAGAGTAGTATTTAGCTTTTAAAAATTCCTGTATGTCGTATTTGTCTTAAAATGTTTTAATTAGCTTTTCAAATTGTAATTTCAAGCTTTATGATATTGGAACTAAGTTATTTAGTTAATGTAATTCAGTTTGAGCCTCTAAATCAAAGTTTCATTTCAGTAGCAAATCTTATGTACACTGTTTAAAATTTCAAACTTAAACTCTTGTATTCAAAGCTTCAATAAGCTTTATTTAAGCTAAAACAGGTTTATTTAAGCTTATCTTAGCTTTTTGTAAGCCTGTTATCCATTTCAATCAAAAGTGTTGAAAGTCGACAAAAGTCAACAGGAAGCAAAATGGGTTCAAGCGGTTGAAAATGGAATGGGTTCTTGCGAGATGAAATGGGTTGGTTTGGATTAGTATAAGTGTAGTAATGGTTTTGGATTAAAATGCATAATGACTTGGACATTTGTAAGTTGTATTTAGTTTTCATTGCTTAGTCAAGTTGGGTTTGTGTTTGAGGTCATCATTAGCTTAAAACTATTTTAATAGTGGTAATTAGTGTAACTAAAGATATATCAAGCATAGGATTGTCTTGGTTTAGTAGTCGCTCAATTGCAATTCACAAGCAGTTAAAAAGGGTGTTTGGATCAAGTGATTAAGCGTGTTTAAGGTGTATTCGATGGTTAGAATCATTTGTTCTTGCTTGTTAAGTCTAGTTGCAATCATATGTCATCTCAATTTTGTGCACGCAAAACAAACAAAAGTCAAAATTATTCTAATCTATCTCCTTTGTCTTAAGCTTGTTGTGAAATTGGATAATCAAATTCTTATTTTGTGCTTGAAATCCATAGAGATAACCTGTATTAGTGTTATTTAATCATAATATAACATAATCAATCCTCAAAGTGGAATCAAAGTTCATTTTGGTCAAAGTTTCTCAACTGCTACAAAAGTCAAATAAACTTGCAAATACCTGTTTTCACCCAACTAGAGGGATTTTTCACAGATTCATTCTTGGGTGATATCAAGTGAAACTTAGGGGTTTTAAAGTTCATCGGTCTATTTTCTTATGGTCATTTTGCGATTTTTATTAATTTTCTAAGAGCTTGAACAAGCTCATCAAGCAGCTCATATGCCTGCTAAAACTCGATCAAAGTGAGATTTTCTCGACTTATTGTTGGGGTTGTCGAGCTCCTGAGCTTCTCGAGTCTACTTTCTGGTTTGATAGTAGTTAGCGGTCTAAAACAAGTTCCAACTTTTGTTTTCTTTTCCACTTATTGTGTTGCTTATGCTTGAGCTTAAAAGTAGTACCTACCACTTTGTTTTAGTACTAATCTCAAATAAGCCAAATCTTGGTAATTAGCTTATCAGAGGTTAAGGTTGTTGAAATAAGTTGCATTTGGGTCATTTTAACATAATATAGCTTACGTGTTGGTTTGGTTTCCATTGGGTACACTTTAGCTTATTCAGTGCTTATTTCATAAGCACTAGCATATGATTTCATTTTCTTCCAAACAACACCATGTTTTCTATTTTCCTAGATTCGAGGATATTAAGTTAGACTTTTCGAGAAATTTTCATAATTTTTCATAACAGTTTGCTATTTTTCTTAATTAAAAGCAGTTTTAAGCATTTTAAATAGTTTTTAATACAATTAAATCGAAAAAGTCCTAAAAATAATTTTCATTTTTATTAAGTTTAGATAAATATAAAAAGTAAAAAAGTAATTTTCAGACTTTTCATAGTTTATTTTGTAATTTTAGTAATTTAATTAGTTTTTAATAGTTTAAAATTCATAAAAATAGAAAATAATCAGGAAAAATATAAAATAGTTTTGAAAATTCTCTTTTGTTATTTTAGATTTTTAAAGTCATAATTTTATTTTTCTAGGTTTATTTCCTATTTTCTTGTAATTTAGGTTATAATTTAATAGTTAAAAATAGTTTTAATTAATAATAATTAATTAAATAGTTATAAAAATAATTTTCTTTTCTTAAAATTTTCTTATATCATTAGGTTTGTAAAAATATCATTTTCATATTTTTAGGATTAATATTGTGTAAGTTTCACGTTTTTATTAAATACGTCGCGTAGTTTTAAATTAAGTTTATAAAAGCAGAAAAATCAAAAACATCGGTTTAAAATTAGTGATAGCGTTTATTTAATATAGTTAATCTTTTTAATTTCCTTTAATTTGAATTTAAGCCACTTGTAATTTATAAATAACTCAAAATCCTTCTTGATCACTTATCTTGGTGGTTATTAAACAATCGATTGTGTTAAACACAGTCATCCTCAGTGGGACTTAGCGACAGGAATCCTTTGTATTCTCCCGATCTTAAATTGCAATTGGTGTGTGAGTGTTTTAAGTTCCTTCTACTGGTCATTCACAAGTGGCTAGCTGCATGAGAAAACTTGAGCGGTTTGCACCAATCAAATTTTAGGCGTATTCTTGCGGGGAGGTGTAAGCGTGTTCTAAACATTTTCGGACCCGTACTTGCATATATACCACAGTTTGTAAAAGTTTTACGTAAAGTTAATATAAATCAAAAAGTTCATTAACACTTTTCCTAAAGTGTTAGAAACACCAAACAAAATATAAAACAACAAAACAATCGTAACGTTTTCTAGCTTGTGTTTCTTTTAAGGTGATTCTTAAAGAAATACGATTTGGTTAAACGAGACGATACCAAAAATATTGTCCAAAGTTTTAAACCCATCGGCACAAATCTATACCTCGTCTTTTCGGTGATACTTAATATACATAAAATCAACCACCGCAAATCAAGGCAATACACTACTAGCGGGAGTGCGACCATAATAAGTTCGAACATGATTTAAAACTTGCCTTTGTGTCCTTGTGATTTGGTGTACCTTTTCAAAAAGCCATTTCATTTGTGATTATTGGTTAAGTTCACTTGTCGTTTTGCCTCGCATTTGTTTTGGCGATTTTTATACTTAGTGCATGCGCGCTCGTTCTTCCAGTTCTACAAGTCCATTGTCGAACTTGGAAAGATTCCTCGTGAGCGTAGAGGATGTTACGCTCCTTGGTGTGGTGAGGGCGTCTACCACCACCACCACCGCCATAATGGCGAAGACAAACCGATGAATGAGCTTCTCCAGCACCCCGAGGGTTACGGAGATGCTATTGTTGTCCCGACCATCGTGGGCGTGCTCGAGCTCAAAACCGGGTTACTTAATCACGGTAACCCAAAGCCAATTCTATGGTTTTGGCGGGATGATCCTCATGCACACATTCGATGGTTTAACAAGGTTGCATCTACCATCAAATACAAGAATGTCCGCGTGAAGCTATCGAGCTTCTTACGTTCCCATTTTCTCTGGGGAAATTGGCGAGAAACAACCCCTCGTTCCATTGAGACATGGGAAGATCTTGTCACAAAGTTTGTGAGCAATTCTATCCTCCATCCCGAACTACAAGTCTTAAGAATGAGATAATGAAATTCTCTCGATTTGAGGAATCATTCGGGAGGCATGGGATCGTTACAAAGACTTGCTCATATTTGTCGCATCATGGTTTTACCGAGTTAATGCAAATGGATACTTTCTACAATGGTGCGAACCGGGCCAATCAAGACTCTCTAAATGCCTCCGCAGAGGTAATTTCTTGAGCAAGACCACAAAAGAAGCCTTGCAAATAATTGAAAACAAGTCCCGGTCAGTCCTTTCCGCAAAGACATATCATCACGAGTCTAATCTTGGACCTTCTACTTCATCTCTGTGGTACATCTAGCACCAATGCTAAGATTGACAAACTCATGAGATATTATTCGAGCTTTGGTTCTTGCTAACCAAAGAAAGTCACTTTCACAAGCACCATCATATGGTGAAGTGAAGAAAGTTGAAGTTTGTGTTACTGTGGTGGTCCTCATGCATACTACAAGCATGCGCCACCGATGGTAGTCGTTTGAAGCTAATGCTATAGCGATACTTCAAATCAAGGAGGTAATCAATACCGTCCTCAAAATGAACCAAACTACCGTGCTAACACTTATCGAGCACCACCGGTTTCAACGAGAATCTAAGCGAAATCGAACCAACCAAGAATGAACCAAGGTTATCAAAACCAGGTAATTTCTATTAGGACCTAATCAAGGTTTCCAACATCAAAACCTTAATCAAAACTACCTACAATCGATGGAATCAATTTCGAGAATATGAATCCTAATCAAGGGAATTCGGCTATAACGAACATACTGACCTCAATTGTCCTCCACCTCCTCTGTGTCAACATCGATGAGCTTTTAAAGCAATTCATGAAGACTCGAGAGGAGACAAGCGAGTTGTTGGTCGGTCGGATCATTGAATTAAAGAAGTCTTTAAATGATCGACCCTCGGGCTCGGTGCTTTACCTAGCAACACGATCGCTAATCCAGAGGCGATGCAAAGCGATCATGACGAAGTGGTGTTTCGTATGATGGACTGCTATTCCTACTACCTCTTCTTCTCTCCGAAGGTAGTGGAAAGTGAACTTGAGGCTACTAAGGACAAGGAACTTCCTACTAATAACGGAGGTACCAACAATATCCATCCTCGGGTTGTCGAAACCAAAATCCAATCCGGGAGTTGTTTTGAACCTCCTGTAGCTCCCATTGAAAATACCAAATCAAATCTTCTATTCCTTACCCATCACGTTTACATGAGCAAAAGCTCCGCGAGAAAGCCGGTCAACAAATGGAAAAATTCTTTCAAATTTTCCAAGAACTTCATTTTGACATAAGCAGCGGATGCTATCATGTTGATGCCAAGTTTGCATCAACTCTCAAACACATGTTAAGCAACAAGGAAAAGCTGTTTGAAATGGCTAAACTCCTCTCAATGAGAGCTGCTCTGCGAGTTATCTTGAAAAGCTTCCAGAAGCTTGGAGATCTGGAAAATTTCTCTTACCTTGTGTATTTCGAGGAATGGTTGAATGCTTTGCCTTAGCGATCTTGGTGCAAGCATAAACACGATGCTTCATTCGATATGGAAGAAACTTTCTCTTAGGACCTTACTCCTACATGCATGACTCTCGAGCTTGCGGATCGTACAATATCCGTCCTCTTGGAATTGCCGGGGGCGTATTTGTAAAGTAGGAAAGTTCCATTTTCCGGTGACTTTGTAGTTGTTGATTTCGATCTTTGATCACGGGTTCCTCTCATTGTTGGAAGAGGATTCACGAGCAGGCGTGCTCTCATTGATGTATTTGAGCAAGAAATCACATTACGTGTTGGTAATAAACTTGTCACCTTTAACCTTGATCAAACTTGAGGTACTCCATAAACTAGGAGAATGATTTCAATTAAAATAAAAGTTATTTGGCATTAAATTGTTTTCAAAAGATGTACATGCATGTTTTTATCAATGGAGTTTAAAGTCTTAAAATCCGATCCTTATCGATTAAAAGCGCTTTCATAATCAAGTCACAATTCTCCTTAAAGCTTTCAAAATCAATTTAAATCTATAAGAGATCACAAATCTCAAATGATTTGATAATTGTGATCGGGGAGAATGTGTGATTTAAATTGGTTTAAAGCGATAATTGGTAAATGGTCTTATAAGGATGTACATCTTTGTCCTTCCAGCATGTGACAAACGATTTCAAATTTTCAATGCACATGTTGAGGGGAGCATCTATCTTAAACCTATGATTTGAAGCGGGATCATTTATCTCAATGTGAGTTCCTCAGTATGTGCAAAACTCTCTTCAAACCTCGAGGCACATATTGAGGGAGCAAATTATGAAACCTCGTCCTTCACGGAAATGCTTTATCGACTTGATTTGATCAAGGAGTGATGGTGATATTTTTTAAATGGTAATCAAAGTAAATTCTTCCTCTTGCCTCCGGTGTGCAAAACGATTTCAAACATTTGATGCACATGTTGAGGAGCACTTATTCTAAAATTATCAAAAACAATTCGGTACAAAATGTTTTGATAATATATCACAAATATCTGGATTGATTTTCAAATGGTTTCAATTGGTTCCAATGGCGGATGAACAATACCAAATAGACCGACCAACTTTACTTTATGTCTTGTGATATGAGGATGATAAGGTTAGGTATTGGTTCCCATGATCCGCCGAGCAGGAGGATCTACCGAGACAATCCACTAGTTAGTGTAGAAGTCCTTAGGAATAATGATAAAAGGAGAAAAGTGAGATATGGGAAGTGTGCTGACCGAGGCGAGCTAGTCTTGGAATAAACCCAACAAGGTTCTAGCTATGAAGTCTCGGTATGCTGAAGGGTTGAAGAATTAAAAAGAATTGAATGAGAAAAGGGTGAAAACAAATAGCCCTCCATTTATTCAACCTTAGAGCGAACCGGGTTCAATTCATATGCTACGATGGTAACATCGGTATTGAAGACAAGGCGTCATGGACCCGATGACGCCTTGCCTTCAACTTTCAAACCACTCAAGTTCCTCTTAAAGGACTTGTTTCATTCTCACGGAGGCAGAGCATTATCTATCGATTTTCTCTTGAGATTGTTGATATTGAAGAGGAGACCTACTCCACAGTCTCAACACGGGATCCAAATATGCACAAATTGAGTCTAGAGCCACGAGATCATCAATAAATCTCATTAGGACACTTTCAATGAAGACTCTCTGTTTCACACAATGTGGAAGAGAGATTATATCTTGAGTCCTCGCATTATCCTTGTGGTATTGCGAACATCCGAGTGATGTGTTTACATATTCACAATGAAGATGGAAAGCCTACGGAGCCAACATCAAACAAGCTCTGGTAGGTGGCATGTGAGATCTATTATATAGATCAACCATGTGACAATGAGCAGAAACAATGGGGCGATTCAATCTTGAATCAATCACGGTTCGAGTTATGGATTGACGGATACCTTTGAAAAACCGGTCTTTGTGCTTAACAACTCTTTTCTTTAGCACATCGACCGTGTACGGATATTTCAAATCAAAGGTGTTTATGATTGATAATTGATTTTCATTAAAACCTTGTTGTATTGCAAAAACAATTTCTATTGTGCAATACGCGATTGTTTTCAAATATCTTTCATCAATCGGTGGACTTAAATTATTGGTTCACTCGCTCCGTGTTGTCTTCTTTGAGGCGTTCGGTTTGAGAACGACTAGAAGCATTCGCGAAACCACATCAAGGAAATTCTTGAATTATACACGATCACGAGCGATACATGTCTTGATCAGCGGGGAACAAGTGGGCGTGTACCTCAATTCAACAAAGTGATCAAAGACACTTTCGTGCGATTTATTGCTAGCTGTTGTATGCGAGTCACGCCGGCGTTCGTTGTTGATCGAATGAAGCGGTCAATCCATGGCCGCATGCTCACTTATCACATTCAACTCAAAAGAAATCATGATTGGTGCATCAATGACTCGATATTTTCACTCCATGCTTACGCTACGCTGCGCCAATATCATGAATCAACTAAAGCTTCCGCTACTCGATGAGAAGATATCATGATCAAAATGTGAGCATGTCGGTCCCAAAGTCACAACATCACATAATACCAACACCACTAAGGATGTCACGAGAGATTTTTGATGGTGATGATCTCAAATGATGGCTCAAAATTATTATCACGTGGATCGGTAAAGACCTCCACTTGAAGTAACCAAACATGCAATGTGAAGAATCAATGACTACGAGCTTGAACAAGGACTACATCAAGAATGCAAGAACAATTTTTTGTAACATCAATTTGTATTCTATAATCTTGGTACATGATTGAGGTGACCTCCATGGGGAGATTGTTAGGAATTAGAAATTCCGGTATTAAAGAGTCGGTGCCTCAGTATATGTAATCGTTAAGCTTCGTAGTCGTAGTTATTTTAAGTTAAGTAGTATTTAGTTTAGTATCACCGTGGAGGACAGACGGGTCTTTACCAGCTTGTATGCACGATCCAGACCGATGTGTGGCGATTTATGTAAGACTATAAATACTCTCTACCTTCCAGGTAGAGAGTTGGAGCTCATAATAATATCTTTCACTTTCTCTCACTAAGTTCCTAAACCTCTAACTTTCTCTCTAGAATTCCATCTATATGCTACTTTGTGTTATGGTTTGATGTGTATGTGAAAAGTTATATCTTTCAATGCCTACAAAGGTATCATCGGATCCGGATGGCAAAGGAGGCGAAGAAAAACAGTCTTCTACACAAGCAAAGGTGTCTCTTGTTACGAAACATGCCCCCGGATTAAAGAATGCGGGGCAACATACCAACATCTCGTATATAAAGCCTTCAACAAGCAGGATAGGTAGAAATCTTGAAGCATCGTTGGCGACATGGTTATCAAAAGCAAAGCGGAGGAAGATCTACTCCGATGTACAAGAAACCTTTGACCGACTTGGCGATTAACATGAAGTGAACCTAGAAATGCTTCTTGATTGTCGAAGAAGGGCAATTCTAGGGCATTTGATTACTAAGCGAGGATAAAGGCTAATCCTCAAAAGTCAAGGCAATTCTGGATCTCAAGCTCTAAGTGTCTAAAAGATGTGCAAAGTGCGAATGGGAAGTTTGCTCTAAGTCGATTTTTGTCGAAGGGGTTGATAGGTCCCTACCATTCTTCAAAACACTCAAAGGATGCGTCGATAAGAAGACTTTTCGATTGGAGTCGGGATGCGAAGCCTCCTTCGGAAGATGAAAGAGTGCATCGAAATCCTTCAACACTTCTGACCCCGATCAAAGGCGAGGTGTTGTTCATATATAACATCCTCAATGGAGAGTATTAGCGTAGTCCTTATGGCGAGCGAGATAAGCGATAGATCCCATTTACTTTGTCGCGAGGGTCTTACAGGGTGAAATCAACTATCCAACATTGGAGAAGTTAATACTAGCCCTAATCTCTGCGACAAGGAGGCTCGGCGCTATTTCGAACCCATCCGATCACGGTCTTAACAAGCGAGGCCACTCAAGCAGATCTTGTCAAAACACGAAAAGTCGGGTGGGGTGGCTAAATGAGCTATTGAACTTAGAAACACGAAATAGAGTTCAAGGGTGAAACTCTATTAAAGGGCAAATTCTCATAGACTTCTTGGAAGAGACACCTTCCGAGGCGAGACACGGAAAAGGAAGAGCCCAGCTAAACTTACTCAATGCGGGATATTGGAAACTTTATCTGAGGCGGAGCATCCGACTCGATGGTTTGAGCAGTCTAATGTTGGTGATCCGATGGGAAGGATCATCGTATGCTCTTCATTTTGAGTTGAAGCCGCAAACAATGAAGCGAATATGAAGCCACGCTAGCGAGCCTCCGATTAGCTAAAGATATTGAAGTCAAAGCCCTCATTTTTTTCGTGAACTCCCTATTGGTAGCGAACCAGTGGCGAGGCTCTATGAAGCAAAGCGACCCGTCATCAAGCGACTTGGAAAAAACAAAGAGATCTTTGGAAAGTTTAGACTCTACACCATCCAACATGTTCGTGGGAATCGAGAACAAGAAAGCGAGATGCCTTGAGTAAGCTAGCTTCTATGGCCTTATCATCTACGCCCAAAAGTACTTGTCAGTCTTACGAAAGATCCATCATTCGCAAGGAAGTTGCGGGCGTGGTTCACGAGGAAGGAGAGACATGGATGACCCCATCGAGGAATATTTGATAAGCGGTCTTCTCCACGAAGATCCCAAGCTAGCAAGGAAAATTGGGTTAAGTCCCATGTCTGAAGCTAATAGGAAAACCCATATAGAAGGTCACTTTTATCACCTTGTTTACGATGTATGGGACCCCAAATAGGCTACGAGCATTATATTTGAAGTCCAGAAGGATCCTGCGGCCTCCATGCAGGACCCGCTCGGTTGTCTCGAAAATAATGAAGTTGGGCTATTATTGGCCTTGATGCTTGAGGATGCGGCATAAATCATTCTCAAATGTGAAGCTTGTCGGATACACTCAAGCGTTCGATAACGCTCAAATTGTGCATGTTTTTAGTAGCGTTATCCGTGTTTTATATATATTATTTGGTTATAATCATATGCTTTTGTTGTAATCGTATCAAAGTCGTTTGCTAGTTCATTTGTAGCCAAGTACAGGAAAGTGGAGAAAAGCGGAAAAAGAAGTAAAATCTGAAGATTTCTCCATATATGAAGAATTCCCGACCAAAGCAAGACTTGTGAAGTATATTCGAGAAGATAAAGTCATAAAGTTAGTGGTCCAAAGACTCAAGAATAAAGTTCAAGAAGGAAGCGAGAAAGAAATGAAGAAAAGCTAAAACAAAGACATATTGGAAGACTCGTTGTTCCGACACACTTTCACCATTTGGCCATAACTTTTGCATCTGGACTCCGTTTGACCCCAGGTTCCTGCCACGGAAAGCTAAGAGAAAGATCTACAACTTTCTTTGTTTATGAATTTTGTGATTTTGCTCCAACCAATCGGTCGAGTCCATGAACCGGATCCGTTTGGAGAGTGGTCGAGAAGACCAACCGATTGGTTGGAGCCAGCCGGATTCGGTTGGAGGCCTATTCGACCATTTCTTCATTGTTAAGGTTCCAAACTTATTCCAAATGATTCTAGGTCATTCCTACATGTCTTCTAGTCCCTTCCAAGCTCCTTGGTGACCAAGAAATGTATTTATAACCCTAGCCTTGGAAGTAGTATAAATAGAGGCCTTTGCAACCTCATTTCACACACCACAACTTGAGAGATCTTCTCTCACACCTATCTTACCACCACTACTACTCTCTCAAAGCCTAAATTCGTTCATAAAGTTCCGGAAACTTTGGAGGTCCAAGAAGTCATCATTTGGAGGTCAAACCATCAAGAAATCATCACCAATACTTGAGGCATCATTACTATATCATTTGTAATCTCATTTCCATCATTGTAAGACCTTTAATCATGTTTTCTAATGTTCAAAGTTCGAGTTTATGTTTATGTTTGCTATGAGTGGCTAGTTTCTTTATGCACTTGCTTAAATGATGTTAATTATCATATGATTAGTTAGTGGTTGTGTTAACATGTTTTAATTTAATTTCAAGTTGATTCTAAGATCAATTGTGCTAAAGTTTCATAGTGACATTTGTTAATCAAGTTTGGCTAATTGACAATAATCGTTGGGGTCGAAAGAACTTCGTGTTATTCAATTAGTCATAATCATTTTGTCTATGGATGATTGTTTTACCCATTATTCTTGATTATACAAAGGAACTAAGGTGTGGTTGTAATAAAGCGCTTTTTGATTATCAAATTGGATTGGTGGAAACATCTAAATGGTCGTAAGATTAGTTGTTGAGAATCAATTGTAGCCTTTTGTCTATGATCGGTTACCTTTTGTATTGACCATTTCTTAAGCAATTTGATAAACAAATGGATGTTTTTGTGTTTAAGTTTATGAAAGTAAACTTATGAAACTTGAATTGATCTTGAATTGAATGGTTAGACTTAATGCTTGTTTTTATAAACTAAACATTTGATCAAGGTTTAACTTGTAAGAATAATAGATTAGTACACCAACTAATTATCATAACCAACATGTTAAGTAGAGGTTAACACAATCATACTAATCATGGATAAGAAACTAAGTTTAAGCAAGTGTAGTTTTTAATCTTATTGAATTCCCTTAATCATTATGTTCGTGTTACATTGTTGCGTATATGGTATTTTGGGACGTGACAACCATTTACCACTTTCGTGTTACTTGTTATTACATAGATTCTTCACAATTGAAAACACCCAAATCTAGTGAGCGACCTCGACACCAACCAAAACTAACTACATACGAAAAGGGTCATACTTGCCGTGTGTTCTTAACTTAATTCGGTAATCCTTGTTATAAATTTAAAACTAGTAGTCATGAGACACATCAAGTTTTAGGCGCCTTGGGATTTGTTTGTGTTTTGTGTGCTTGAATCTGTGTTCATATCATTCCCTAGTTGTGCCGTCTTTGATTGCGGAAAAAATCCTTTTCTTACCGGTTCGTCCGGCCGATCGGTCACCACCAGTAACGATTCGGCTAGACATCAAAACAAATCAACCGGATCGGTGGAATCGACCGATCGGTTTTCATTCTGTAAAAATAAAAAAATTATGTTTTCCTTGTTTGTTTGTTTGGTAGATTATTTAATAAAAATTCCCTCGAAAGTAAGGCTACCCATTGGAAACAAACTGTGTGAGAGGTTTAAAGCGGGTCTCCCCGATTCCCTAAAGAAGTTTGGTTTTAATATGCTTCACATGACACCTTCTCCGCTTCTTTGTGCGTTTCAATGGAGCTACCGAGAACCCTTGGGAAAAGAAAGAAAAAGTCATAACTAGTTTTCTTTAAAAAAAAAAAAGGGTCTTAAAGTTATTTTGTTTATTTCTTTCAAGTCATTTTTCTAAAAAAAAAAAAAAAAAAAAAAAAAAAAATAAAAAATAAATTTCTTCATGTTTGTTTTCATTATTTTTATCATTTTATTTTTATTTTTAAAATATTTTGTGAAACGCTTTGTGTTTTTATAAACTCACACTCTTGGGTGATCGACTCGTTAGTCCACTCTACGAGCTTAAACGTCAAATCAAAGAGAGGATTAAACCCAAACCTTATCCGAAACCACCGTTCATCGAGGAACTCTTTGTCGTAATCGACATATTTGAAGAAAGTCAAACCTCCAACCGATTCCCCAACCATAATCGTCATTGATCCCGATGACCAACCCATATGGTCAAGCACTAGGACCGTTGCACCAACACCTAGTTCATTGTTATTCAACGCCCTTTTCCCAACAATTTCCATATCAAGGGTACCCACATGCAAATGATTCGGAGAATCAATTTGATGGGAGAATCGATCCGATCCTCACCGACATATAGCCGATTTTCTTGAGATTAGTAGCTTATTCAATATGGTGAAAATCAAGAGGAAGTGGTTAAATTGAGGGCGTTTCCTTTCTCATTAACCGGAGAAGCCAAGATTTGGTTGAGCGAGTTAAATGAAGGAGCGATTACTACGTGGGAAGAGATGAGAGAAGCTTTTATTAGCGATACTTTTCTCCCGCTAAGTTTAACGTCTCTAAATAACATTCACAACTTTCACCAAATCGATCATGAAACTCTCATTGGCGCTTGGCTCCGTATGAAAGATATGCTTCGCACTTGTCATGGACACGGTCTAACCAAAGGGCGATAATTCAAATATTCTATCACGGTTTAGGCGATCCAACTCAAGGAAATCTCAAGCCGGAGGAATCTTCTCTACAAAACTCCAAGCGAAGCTTTCAAAATCCTCGAGGCGGGGTCCAACTCAAGCTTGATCTCTCGAGAAAATATATGATCAATTCCAATCCGAAAGTTGGTTTCGCGGTTGGAAGCAACATCAATACCGATCATGCCTTATTGATCGAGAAATTGAAGCACTTTCCACCAACATCGATGCCCAATTCATAAGCATACGGAGAGATGATGGAACTACGAAATAATCACCACGCTTCAAACCACAATCTTTGAGGATGACACCGATGTGTGATCCCATGGAAGTGAACCAAGTTCAACATGAAGGATATCACGGAGGATATCACAACCAAAATTCAAAATTTGTACTCCTTTCCATACCACAACAATGACCCAAAACTATTCTCGATATCGCCCGCATCCATCACAACATTTCAATACACCTAAAACCTCACGGAGGAGATGATGAGAGAGTGGATGGCGGTCATCACAGCCAATGAGAATATAACGAACTGTTGGTTGAATTGGAGCGTAAAGTCGATCAAGGAAGAAGGAACCAACAAGCGATAATCCAAGACTTGGAGAGGAGGGTAGAAAGATTAAGTGAGGGCGGGAAGTCCATCATCTGAATCTCTTCCTTACACCACATATACCAACTCGAGACATGAATTTGTCTACACAACACCCTTAATTCGAAAAGATAGCGATAAGGGTGAGGTTGAATCTATCGAAGAGGGCGAGGCCGAGAACATTCCAACAACGCCAAATCAACCAAATCAAGTCTAACTCACTTCCGTCACACCTTTTCTTGAGGATTGCACCATGCATATCCAACCACTCAATTAAAGGTTACGAACATCATGTATTTCCAAATCATGTTGGTGATATGAATTTCAAAGAAATTGAAGGAAACTGGAATGGAGACCTGGACGAATGGTATGAGCCACAAAATCCGGCTTATTTAAGACAAAATGGTAGGACTAACCCACCTCCTACATCTCACCTTGAGAATGTGGATGTCGTATTCTTTGGGAGTGGAAAGTCCAATGACCTACGAAAAATCAAAAGATCCTGGCTGTCCTCATTTCTAAGAAATCGATCAAGCATTCAAGATAACGAAGAAGGACTTTCACTTGGTCAAACCAAAAGAATCAAATGTATCTCCATCACTTGTGGAGTACAAACCAAAGATCCCATACCCTCAACGTTTAAGAACTGAAATTCCCATTTGAATCGTATTGTCAAAGTATCCTAACCCGGGGAAGAGTCTAGCTAATGACTCATAAATAAATTAAGCGCTTCTCGGGAGGCAACCCGTGCTTTTAATTGTTTGTTTGTTTTAAATAAACATGTACACCCTTTTAGCAAAATTCTTTTCAAAACTTGAAAAATATTAAGTGTGGTGGTGTTACATGCTAATAATATCTATTATTGTATGCATTTTGTTTGTTTTGTTTGAATAATTGCAGCAGGTGATGGAGGAGGATGCTTGGATTTGAAATCGATTGTTCTCACAAGCGTATGCTAGCTTATCGTAGCATTTTATCATATGGAGTTCAACCAGCGATTTCTTGCCCGGGAAGTTTTGTTTCTCTTTTATTTTATTTTCCTATCTTACATGCTTTGAAGTTTTATTTTTCACATTAAGGACTTTGCTTAACTTAAGTGTGGGAAATATTATTGTGATAAGCGAAACTAGTTTTAGATTCCAATTTTTGGGTCAAATTTTAAAATTTTGTGAACTTGTTTGCCCTCATGATCTAGTTGTTTTCACGCTTATAGGATAATATATTAGAATAAGCTGGATCAACCCTTTGGTGAAATCGGTAATTTTGAAAAACTTGAGATGTGTCGATTAATATTGCAATCCATTCGGGATCGATGACATTTGCTAGCACATATTATAACCCTTTCCACTAAATTGTGAGGATTTTAGCCTATTTCTTAATAGCATACATCTTTTATGCTTGGATTTTTATGCTATGAGTGTGCCGGTGATTTCATTTATTCTAGAACTTGTACTTGCAAATCATTACCAGACCGCAGTAAGATCACATTCGTGTGATATAAGTGTATTCGTGTGATAAAGAGGCACCTTAGGAATAAAACCAAATGGCCTTCCATTTTACATCTAATGATATATTAGCTAGCCACATCGGTTAGTTAACCACCCTTACATGGACCCATTTGTTAGCGCTCATCTTTAGCGCTAGATACCCCTAGTTACACCCTTTGAGCAATTCCTTTTCGTTTTTGATAAATCCAGAAAAATACAAAAATATTTTACACTTTAAACCTTAGCCCTACCCTTGTCAAAGTCTAAATGGTTGGTTGCTAGTTGCTTGCTATGTTGGATAGTTTTTGATGATTATGAGTTAGCCGCACTTTGCCATTCGTGTGTGCCATTCCGACAAAGATGAAGGTGTGACTTCTTATTGTATTTTTGTGGTGTGTGCTTATACGAAGTGTGGGGAGATGTAATGTAAAAAATAAATAAATAAATAAATAAAAAAAAAAAAAAAAAGAATTAGTCATGGAAAGAAAAAATAATATATATATGTGATGACAATGTGCTATATTATTATGAAGATGAAGGAAGATGAAGTATGTTTGAGTTATCGATTAGCCAATGTGCTAAGGCGTGATATATATATTTGGTGATCGATATGTGAAGAGGGAGAAAGATTGTAACTATAATCATTTTCGGGTTTGTGGTTTGTTCGTGACTAGCAACATGGGTATTAGACTTGACTTTATTTTTCCTTTAACACCAATTTCATATAATTATCCATGCCTTATCCATACCCTTTAATCACCCAAAGCCTATCATTATAACTTAGAATAAAAGCCCTCTTTAGATGTTTATACTTGGTGCTTACATACGTCGATGGAGTTTTGTTTCTTGTACAAGCCTATGGTAATATTTAGATCATGGTGAGCAAATATGAGTGTACTATTCCTTAATACTATCCATCATAAATTGAGTATTGGTGACTTATACATCCGTTCTTATTAAGTGAGGTGCTTAGCCATGTTATCAAGCAAGAGAATCCATGAGGTATTTTCAAACATCTCGGTTTTCACCTCTAAAAACTTAAAGCGATGAATCTTATCTCGTACTTGTACTTGGTAGATTTGCATCACATTTTCTAATCATCTTTCATGCACCATGTGGTATTTTATTTTTCTTAATTTCTAGATTTGCTTGAGAAAGCAAAACCTTAAGTGTGGGGAGTTTAAGCTCATTTTAAGCTTATTTTGCTTATTTTTATATTTGTTATTTCATAAAAAAAAAAAACCCCAAAAATATTTTTATTTTTCTTTTCGTTTGTCATTTAGGTATGTGTTTGATTTTTTTCCCTAGATTTGCTTGAGGACAAGCAAAGTTTAAGTGTGGGGGAATTTGATAACGCTCAAATTATGCATGTTTTTAGTAGCGTTATCCGTGTTTTTATGTATGTTATTTGGTTATAATCATATGGTTTTGTTGCTTAATCGTATCAAAGTGCGTTTGCTAGTTCATTTGTAGCCAAGTACAGGAAAGTGGAGAAAAGGCGGAAAAAGAAGTAAAATACGAAGATTTCTCCATATATGAAGAATTCCCGACCAAAGCAAGACTTGTGAAGTATATTCGAGAAGATAAAGTCATAAAGTTAGTGGTCCAAAGACTCAAGAATAAAGTTCAAGAAGGAAGCGAGAAAGAAATGAAGAAAAGAAGCTAAAACAAAGACATATTGGAAGACTCGTTGTTCTGACACACTTTCACCATTTGGCCATAACTTTTGCATACGGACTCCGTTTGACCCCGGTTTCTTTGCCACGGAAAGCTAAGAGAAAGATCTACAACTTTCTTTGTTTATGAATTTTTGTGATTTTGCTCCAACCAATCGGTCGAGTCCATGAACGGATCCGGTGGAGAGTGGTCAGAAGACCAACCGATTCGGTTGGAGGGCCTGTTTCAGCCATTTCTTCATTTTTAAGGTTCCAAACTTATTCCAAATGATTCTAGGTCATTCCTACATGTCTTCTAGTCCCTTCCAAGCTCCTTGGTGACCAAGAAATGTATTTATAACCCCTAGCCTTGGAAGTAGTATAAATAGAGGCCTTTGCAACCTCATTTCACACACCACAACTTGAGAGATCTTCTCTCACACCTATCTTACCACCACTACTACTCTCTCAAAGCCTAAATTCGTTCATAAAGTTCCAGGAAACTTTGGAGGTCCAAGAATTCATCATTTGGAGGTCAAACCATCAAGAAATCATCACCAATACTTGAGGCATCATTACTATATCATTTGTAATCTCATTTCCATCATTGTAAGACCTTTAATCATGTTTTCTAATGTTCAAAGTTCTGAGTTTATGTTTATGTTTGCTATGAGTGGCTAGTTTCTTTATGCACTTGCTTAAATGATGATAATTATCATATGATTAGTTAGTGGTTGTGTTAACATGTTTTAATTTAATTTCAAGTTGATTCTAAGATCCAATTGTGCTAAAGTTTCATAGTGACATTTGTTAATCAAGTTTGGCTAATTGACAATAATCGTTGGGGTCGAAAGAACTTCGTGTTATTCAACTAGTCATAATCATTTTGTCTATGGATGATTGTTTTACCCATTATTCTTGATTATACAAAGGAACTAAGGTGTGGTTGTAATAGAAGCGCTTTTTGATTATCAAATTGGATTGGTTGGAAACATCTAAATGGTCGTAAGATTAGTTGTTGAGAATCAATTGTAGCCTTTTGTCTATGATCGGTTACCTTTGTATTGACCATTTCTTAAGCAATTTGATAAACAAATGGATGTTTTTGCGTTTAAGTTTATGAAAGTAAACTTATGAAACTTGAATTGATCTTGAATTGAATGGTTAGACTTAATGCTTGTTTTATAAACTAAACTTTTGATCAAGGTTTAACTTGTAAGAATAATAGATTAGTACACCAACTAATTATCATAACCAACATGTTAAGTAGAGGTTAACACAATCATACTAATCATGGATAAGAAACTAAGTTTAAGCAAGTGTAGTTTTAATCTTATTGAATTCCCTTAATCATTATTTTAGTGTTACATTGTTGCTTATATGGTATTTTGGGACGTGACAACCATTTACCACTTCGTGTTACTTGTTATTACATAGATTCTTCACAATTGAAAACACCCAAATCCTAGTGAGCGACCTCGACACCAACCAAAACTAACTACATACGAAAGGGTCATACTTGCCGTGTGTTCTTAGCTTAATTCGGTAATCCTTGTTATAAATTTAAAACTAGTAGTCGCGAGACACATCACGTTCCTAAGATGCCGAAGCAGGACATGACAAGTGTGACATCCGCATGGCCCTTCTCTCAGTGGGGCATTGACATTGTAGAACCTATGCCTATGGCTCCTAGAATAGTCAAATTCTTGCTGGTGGCAATTGATTATTTCACCAAGTGGGTAGAAGCTAAACCCTTAGCCTCCATTACGGGGAGACAAATCGAGAAGTTTTTGTGGGAGCACATTGTGTGCAGATTAGGAGTGCCCACATAATCATATCACGAAAATGGAAAGCGGTTCGCGAAGGAGTCTTCTATGACTTACGTCGAGGGCTCAACATAAAGCGATCATGGACATCCGTCACCATCCCAAGGTAGCGGACGGTGGAGGTTACAAGCAGAGACATCGTCAAAGGGATCGAGAAAAGGCGGGATGAACTCACCATGGATGGGTAGATGAACTCCCTCAAGTATTATGGGCCCATCGAACACACCCTAAGTCAAGAAATAGTGAAACCCTTGACTAACATACGGAACATAAGCGGTCATCCGCCGAATTAAGTGTACACACGGAGCGTGTGGCAGCGTATGATGCCTCAAAATGATGAAAGGATCGGGAGAACACGGACCTACTAGAATAAAGAAGAGATAGCCTCCATCGAGAAGCAATGCACAAGCATAAGATCGAAGGCTACTATAACAAAAGGTGGACCTTCCACCTTGAGCACAGGGAATATGTGCTACGCCTCAACAATTGCAAGCAAAGTAGAATACCGTGGAAAGCTGGGACCAACTTGGGAAGGACCTTACATGGTAGCCGAGGCCTACAACAATGGAGCCTACAAGCGGCGGTCTTCTCGGAGAACCCATCGACGGGACATGGAATGGTGCAGATCTTGAAAGTTCTATGTTTAAGAAGTACTTTTACTTTTTCGTTCTTGTAATTAGAAGCTTCTCAAGGGAAAGCATACATTATTGGTAGTTGTCTTAGTTTTCATTTCAAGAATGATGTAATCCTCTCTACCAATTCAATGATCAATAAGACATTTCCCACAAATCTCTTGCTTCATTTCTTAAACACAAAGATTTGTTCAACCAAGTCGTTTATGAGTTTCAATGTCGAATAAAAAGGCACAAGGTGTAATATACGCCTCATCATTTACGTCTACTCAAACATTCACATTAACTCTCCTAGTAGTTTATGGCACTTATGAAAATATATACAAAGTCATACTACTTAAAGGATTTGAGATAGAGTGGGTCGCGACCCTCTGTCAATGATCAAATTTGGTCATTATATTCTTGGTGTTGAAATTTACACACAATGAGGTTGTTTAACCTTAGGATGTAAAACTTAAGCGTCGAAAAAATGGCGTAAGAGAACTTCACAAGACAAACACAAATAATAAACAAGTGTGTAGAGGTATTCCCCCTACACTATACCATTCAAAATGAGGGCTAGTGCCCTTGTACCTGCACGAGGATCCTAGGCCCCAATTAAATTGTCTTTGGCCCAAGGCCATACATCACAAGCATTCAAATTGTTTAGAGAACAAGACAAGCATTGTCAAATAAGATAAATTGTCTTAAAGGGTACATGCCACCCTTGAAACCAAATTACTGCCAACACGACAGCCTTCATTCCTGCTTTTGTAGGGAAGGGGTCAGAGATGGTTGAACCGAGGTAGGCTTGGCACACACTATCTTCTTGGTAGGAGTCGTAGGCTTCAGCTTACGTGGCTTCTTGGAAATGAGGTCTTGAGAGGTGCCATAGGATCTTTGGTAGCTTCAACAAGGAAGGAGTACTGCGGTTGCAAACGCATTTCTGCCTCATCATATTCACTTTTGATGTGGGACGATAGCATTCAATCTTGGAAAGGTCCACGGGCTTACCTTTTGGCGACCTCCTCCAACGCTAAGCACCTCCATGAAAAATAGGCGATTTGATGACCTTCCACATTTGTGCTCCCAACTCATCACAATGATAAAGCTCCATGGCTATATATGGCACCACCTTAGACACAACCTCCGCACGATCCTTTTGCAGCATCTTGTATCTCATTTGCAAGCAATCAATCTCCTCCCTTAATTTTATTTCCACCTCTCCAAGCCTAGACCTCTCACTCTCTAAACCAGCACACTTCGCTTAAAGCACATCATTTTGACCAATGAGAGTCACTATCCTACCCTCCTCTACCTTGAGTTTGACAATTTCTGTAGGATCTTGGTTTGTTACACAACACATATGCGGCTAGGTTAAGAGTTTAGAGAGAGAGAAAGTGGGAGATGATGGGAACCCTAGAGAGACAAAGAAAAATATATTATGAAGGTCCAACCCTTTGCCTTGGAGGGCAAAGGGTATTTATAAGTACAAACATAGACGCATACTTTAGGTCATGGATCGGGCATCTGATGGGTAAAGACCCGTCCGTCCTCCACGGTGTTACAAAGTAATCTAAATACTAACAATGAATAACTACGACTCGAGCTTTCTACGAGTATACATACTTGAGTGTGAGACACTTTAAGTCTTGGATTTACTAAATCCCAACAATCTCCCCCCAGGAGGTCACCTCAACTTACAATGATTACAAGCGATATAACATTTCGATGTTCTTGGTTTCTTTGATTAAGCACTTTTGTTCTTTAGCTCGTAGTCTTTGATTCATCATGTTACGCATGTTTTGAAAAATCGGTGGAGGTCTTAAACCGATCCACGTGATGATAGAGTATTTGAACCGACTTTGAGATTATCGGCAACCATAAATCTCGACTCATCCATTGTGGTGTTGATAGTATGTGATGTTGTGACTTTTGGACCGACATGCTCACATTCGGATCATGATATCTTCTTATCGAGTAGCGAGCTTTTAGGCGATTCATGATATTTGCAAGCAGCGTAGCGAAGCATGGAGTGAAAACATCGAGTCATTGATGCACTTATCATGATTTCTTTAGAGATGAATGTAATGTGTGAGCATGCGGCTATGGATTGACCGCTTCATTACGATCACCGCAAGCGTCGGGTGTTCTGCATAAAAAGTTAGCAATAAAGCGCACAAAAGTGTTTTGATCACTTTTGTTGAATTGAGTACACGCCCACGGTTCCCGTTGATCGGTACAAATCTTGCTGTGATCGGGAATAATTAGAAGAATCTCCTTGACGGGGTTTCGCGGTGCTCTATTTGTTCTCAAACCGGAGCGTCTCAAAGAAGACAACATCGGTGAGTGAACCGGTAATTGAGATTCATCGATTGATGAAAATGATTTGAAAACAATCGTGTATTGCTTTATAGAAAGTGTTTTGCAATACCACGAAGGTTTTATGGAAAATCAATTATCAATCATAAATACCCTTTAATTTTGAAACATTAATACACGTCGATGTGCTATGGAAAGAACTTTTAATCACAACGATGGTTTTTCAAAGGTATCCGTCAATCCATAACTTTGAACCGAGATTGATTCAAAAGATTGAATCGCCCCATTGTTTACATTCGGTTGACACATGGTTGATCTATAGAATAGATCTCGCATGCCCCACTAGGAGCTTCTTTGATGTTGGCTCGTAAGTCTTTCCATCTTCATTGTGAATATGTATGCATATCACTCGGATGTTACAGCAATACCACAAGGATAATCGTGGGACTCAAGATATAACATCTCTTTCCACATTGTGCGAAGCGAGAGAGTCTTCATTGAAAGTGTCCTAAGGAGATTTATTGATGATCCGTGGCTCTAGACTCAATTTGTGCATATTTGGATCCTGTATCGGAGACTAGGGAGAGGGTCTTCTTCAATATAAACAATCTCTAAGAGAAAGTCGATAGATAATGTGGGTTCCTGTGAGAATGAAACAAGTCCTTTTAAGAGGAACTTGAGTGGTTTGGGAAGTTGAAGTGCAATGCGTCCTTTGGGTCCATGACTTCTTGTCTTCAATCGATGTTACCTTTGTAACCACCGGTAGCAAATGAATTAAACCGGTTTACGCCCTAAGGTTGAATAATTGGAGGGCTATTTGTTTTCACCCTTTCTCATTCAATTTTTTCATTCTTGACCCTTTAGTGCTTCGAGACATCATAGCTAGAACCTTGTTGGGTTTATTCGAGATTAGCTCGACTCGATCCGCACTCTTCCCATATCTCATATTTCTCCTTTTATCATCATACCTAAGGACTTATACACTAACTAGTGGATTGTCCTGGTAGATCCCTCCTGTTCGAGCGGATCATGGGAACAAATACCTAACCTTATCATCCTTATATCACCATACATAAAGTAAAGTTGGTCGGTCTATTTGGTATTGTTCATCTGCCGTTGAAACCAATTAAAACCATTTGAAAATCAATCCGGATACTTATGATATATTATCAAAGCATTTTGTACCGAATTGTTTTGATATTTTTAGAACAAGAGCTCCCCTCAACATGTGCATCAAGTATTTGAAATCGTTTTGCACATGGAGGCAAGAAGAAAGAATTAACTTCTTTGATTACCATTTTCTAAAAGATATCAACATCACTTCCTAATCAAATCAAGTAGATAAAGCATTTTGGGAAAGGATGAGGTTTTCATAATTTTGCTCCCACGAATATGTGCCTCAAGGTTTAAAGAGTTTTGTACATACAAGAGGGAACTGCGCATTGATCACGTTTCAAAACTTAGTGATTTAAGATAGATGCTCCCCTCAATATGTGCATGGAAAATTTGAATACTCTTGTCTTCTCATCTTCAAAATTCATCATCTGACTATGATTCTCATCTTCGATAGTCAATTCGAGAACCCGAGAGAAGCATCTTGACATTATCCCAAACCGCCTTGGCTTCGTGTTGTGATTGATAAGCTTGTAGATATCTTTTGGAAGACCTTGAAGAATAATATTTGAAGCCACGATATCAACATCGAATCTCTTTTCTCCTTATCGGTGAGTTCATCATACATCTTAGGTCTATCCATTCCATACACTATTGTTCCATCTAGGGCTGAGCACAAAACCGATCGAACCGAGTCGAACCGGAAAACCGAGCCGAACCGGACCGAACCGGACCGACCATTTTCGGTTCGGTTTCGGTTCTAGGTCTTATCGGATGCCGGTTTTCGGTTCGGTTCGGTTCGGTTCGGTCCGACCCAAAACCGACCAAACACGCACATAAAACATGTAAACCGGGCCGAACCGACCGAACCGACACAAAACCGAACCGAACCGAACCGATTCGGTTCGGTTTCGGTTCATGTTTTTTGTGAAATCGATTCTCGGTCACGTCGGTTCGGGTCGGTTCGGTTCGGTTCCGGCCGTTGCTCGACCCTAGTTCCATCTCGCGGCAAAGATCAATCATGTCTCTAGTAGTCTCAACTCGATAAGGTCCTTCATCAATAGACTTAAGGATGTTAACCCCATTCTCCTTTCCTAAGCGATCTGACTGATTCTTTGTGACCAAGACTCATAGTCGATTACGTCAAGCATAGGAGGGCGAGTATCGATCCTGCGGCTTGCACATCATCAAGAACGGAAGACATGTTTAAATTCTACGGATTTTACAAATCTTTGACTTAACCGGAAATAGATACTTTCACGGATTTTACAAAATCAAGAGATAAACAATAAAACTTACGCACTTATGCGTGAGACAAGCGAGTTATGGCGTGGGAACTTATGTGTAGATGAGAGCTTCTGCAGAGCGCTAGTTACGCGTAACTTACAACTTACGAGTAGACACAAGCTTACGCGTGAGCGAGTTCTGGCGAGACTAGAGCTTACGGCGTAGGGTTTTAGGGTAAAATACTTAAGTTTATCGTAAACCAAAGCTTAGGCGTAAGAACCTTATCGTAAGTTTCCTTTGGCGTAAGACAAGCTTATGCGTAAGAAAAAGCTTATGCGTAGAATTGTTACAGCGTAAGTTTAATACTTATGCGTAAAATTAGGGTTTTACCCAAAACGATCTCTTACACTTCACGGTGTACGAGATATCCAAAGTCGAAGTGTTTTTCGTGCTTATCCAAGCAAGAATAGCGAGTAACCACCGAAATGAAAATCAGTGAAAATTCCTTACGCGTAGGATTAGAGTTTTGTTATGCGTAGGAAGTACAATTTTACAAACACGCTTTTATGATCAAAAGCGTTAAGACAACCAGATAAAGATGATAACACAACCTTAAAAACACCAAAACAACAAAGTTTGAGGATCAAAACCACCTTTTTCTCTTACGCGTAGGTTCGCATAACACGTATCCAAACACTTTTAAAACCAAGAAAACTCGTAAAGTTCTAAACTTTTGCAAGAAACCGAAAGTTTAACACTCAATAAACCTTAACCCACAAGAATGTTGGATTAAAAAGTGAAAAATTTAAAGCTTTAAAGATTAAAAAAAAACTCGTATGCGTGACACCCTTTTTACACGTAACACAACAACTAAACCTTAACCCGAACAATAACTATCAAACCAAGAACATGATCAAACCATAGCTCTTTATACCATTTGTAGGATCTTGGTTTGTTACACAACACATATGCGGCTAGGTTAAGAGTTTAGAGAGAGAGAAAGTGGGAGATGATGGGAACCCTAGAGAGACAAAGAAAAATATATTATGAAGGTCAAACCCTTTGCCTTGGAGGGCAAAGGGTATTTATAGGTACAAACATACGCCTACTTTAGGGTTTGTGGATCGTGCATACAATGGGTAAAGACCGTCCGTCCTCCACGGTGTTACAAAGTAATCTAAATATTAACACCGAATAACTACGACTACGAGCTTTCTAACGAGTATACATACTTGAGGTGACCGACACTTTAAGTCTTGGATTTACTAAATCCCAACAATTTCGCTTGTCAATCTGCAACCTTTTGACAGAGGTCTTGAACGAGAGGATTCTTCTCAAGGTCCTTCTCAATCTCATCACACTTGGCCTCCAACTTTGCATACTCCTGATCCTTATGTTTTTCCCTTTCCAACATGACATCCATCTCCTGTCTAGCCTTGGTCACAGCCCTGAGCAACTCCCTGGTTCTGCTATTTAAGTGATTATCCAATACTGCTTGCCTCGCTACACCATTATCATGCATATAACAAACCCTTTCAATGGACATATTGTCCAGCAAACCTTTCCATTGAGAGGGGGTGACATGATCCACAATCCAGTGACAAGCCAAAGCATTGGGAAGCTCCTTCGTTTCTGGAAGTCCTGCGACCAATACAATGTATAAAGGTTAAGTTAATTTTGACAATTATCACTTCCCATGTTATATAAGGAAAAGCGCTACCATGAACCTCCACAGATTCATCCGGTAACTCAAAGGTGACTTCACAAACTTTACGCCTTGAGACTCTTTCTCTGCTGACCCCTCGATCGGGAGGCGGGAAGGGATTCTTCCTCGTGTTGGTAGACTTAATGACCTTGGTCTTTGCTCCTCTGCCTATTCTGTTGAACCTACAAGCGGGATATCCTCCTCCGCGGGATCATCCGAGTCCGCAACATTCTCCACAAGTCGAGAAGAACCCTCAGGTGCGACTTGTGGGGTGCCGTCTGCAACAGCTCGGATTCGGAGTATCCACCTCATTGTTGTTCACGGATGTAGAAGGAGAGCCAACACCATAAGACTCTTTGGCCTTCTCAGCGGGCATGAAGCTCAAGTCTTCATCTAAATCCTGGTACATAAAGTTCACGAATGACATCTCTGCAAAAAGAAACAAGAAGAAATAAATGTCGGTGCTACATTGGTCCTACTTAAATAGAAGTAGAAGAACATACTTTGTCCTTGGTACATGATAACAGATTCTTAGGAGACCCTCCCACTCCGGGCAATCCCACCATGTATAAGATGGCTTCGGGAACACTTGCACATCAATCGAATATTTAGCCAAAGCAGCGATAGCATGAATCCTTCGCACAACATAGGGCAAGGGTCATTATATCGTTTGCATCAAACATGTACTCCTTACACAACAACTCGGATAGTTGGGGAACAATAGTGTTTGCACATAGAAAAGCTACCTTTCCAACTCTGTTATATTGGTATACACCCTCCCAAACAGGTTTGGCACATCCGATTCAGGCCTTTTATCTAAAGTTAACCAATTTCCCCCAGGATACAAGTTCAAAAAACCTCTTAACACCTTTAAAGTTGGTTCATAGCCGTATGCTTTGCACATTACTATGAATGTGGTCAGCTTGGCTAAACCAAATGGGTTGAACCTAGAGATATGAACCTTGTAGTACTGCATAAACTCTAATATAAGTGGGTGCAGTGGAATCCTAAGGTTGGAATGGCTAAATGCATGAGTATATAGTCCTACGAAACCTTGAGGAGCATAAAAAATACCCTGATTAGACTTGGGTAACATCACTTTGTGCTCTGGTGGGATTGGGTAATCAGCTAAGTGATCGTGTAAATCTTTTGCAGACAATGTACATTTTTGTTGTTTAATGATAAATTTGGAATCCATTTTAGACTAAAGATAAAGAGGGATGTTTACCTTTTTCGAAGATGGTATGTGCTCTAAAAGTTTATCGTGAAAAATATGACGGAGAGAGTGAAACGCTTTAGGTTTCAACAACCCTCCTTAAATACATTTTTTATCGCTTTCCTAGCCGCACACGTGTAGCTAACATTTACTCTTATCCGATATCAATAGTTTTTAAATTTTAAAATAAGTCTTTTGGTCTCCAAGCAAGATGGGAAATTGTGATTCTGTGGCGGGCGACCAAAACGTTTGATTAGCATTAAATGAGCTAAGTTAGGTGCATAGTTATCTTCCAACTAATACGATTAGTAGCGGGATGGTATTTTTCGAGCATGAAGTCGAAGCAATGCCTCTTCGCTCATATACATCACTTTCGACCGGGGCTTGATGATGTACCCTCGAGTAGCTCGAAGGACACTCCTGCGAGACGTGTCGAAGCCCTTCCATTCAAGGCCCAAGTTAGGATTCCAAAATATCCATAGGCCTCAAACCATTCGTTACCACGAAGGTTACCTCGAGGAATTCGCCATTCAAGCACTAAGCCCTTCGGGGTAAGGTTGTGAAGGAGTAATGGATAGGAGAACCTCCCGACTTGGTCAAACCCATCGCTCTCCCTCTCTTTCCCGGCTTCCCGCCAAGATTGAGAACGGGTCACTAAGCCCTATCGGTTACCCACAATCATGGGACGCCCCATGATCTCTCGACATTTGCGCAGTGCCTCTATCCCTATTTCTTCCACTATAAATAGGTTGGACGGGCAATGGATTATGTTATGCTCTTTTCACACTCATCTCTTTACTTACACACACTTATACAACCATAACTCATACTTACTCTCACGCCGGAGGTGGTTCGCAGGGTCCTACCCCTGTGTAATCACTTAACGTAGTGTTTCGTATTTCTTATTTTCAGGTAAAAGGCAAGTCTTGGCTGGAACATACACCCCTCATACCTTTGATCATCATCGAAGCCTGGTAGTGCAATCTTTTGTACAATCAAAAACCAATGGTAATCCACTCACCATGTCTCTCAGACAAGAAAGAGTTAACTCACCATGAGGGTACGGCTCTGTTGTGATTATCAAATCCGTTGATAGTTGCTGATTTACTCAAAATCATATGGTTCTCAATGTACCATGGTTTGACACACCAAAACATTGACTACTCCATGAGCAAACGGCTCTGGTAAAGAGAACTCAAATCCGTTGACGGCTGACAATTTGCCAAAAATTGGATGGTGCTCAACTCACCATGTCTATGTTGATAAAGAGTTGGCTAGCCCACAAGATCATGGCTTGTGGTAAAGGCAGTGCAAACCTATGGCTAGTCTTGAGCTAACGGCTACAGGTAAAGACATACCAAATCTGTTTATGACTGTGATGATTTGCCAAAAATCATTAGGGTATTCCAATTCACCAATGATTTACGTTCTAAGAATTGGACTGGTTTCTAATTCACCAGGATGATGCCATGATTCCATCAAAGAATTAGCTAGCCCAAGGGTGAGTAACTACTTGGTAAAGGCTTATCAAATCTACCCATGTAGCTGAGGTGGTTCCAATAACAGTTGCTAGTTCAAAGGTTTCTACTGGTTCATCATTGCTGCTGGTTTTGGAATTCAATGTTGCAGACACAAGCTGCTGATATGGGCTGAATTTTCAACTATTATTGTTCAAGTTTCAATCCTCATTGTTCAAGACTGAAGATCTATCTAGAA
Organism: Chrysanthemum lavandulifolium; assembly: GCA_022545495.1. Classification (NCBI taxonomy): domain Eukaryota; kingdom Viridiplantae; phylum Streptophyta; class Magnoliopsida; order Asterales; family Asteraceae; genus Chrysanthemum; species Chrysanthemum lavandulifolium. The sequence continues at coordinate 42,396,424 of CM040245.1, read as the reverse complement.
TCTGGAAATTAACTTAGTCAAGTTCCAGTTTAGGGGAGAATTGTTAGGAATATTTGTAATTCTTAGTTAAAATTGTAATACTAGTAGGTATGTAGTTCCTACTGGTAGAGTAATAGTTCCTACTGGCAGGTGTATAGTTCCTGCTGGTAACGTTAGTAGTATAGTTACTACTAGTCGTTCCTACTGGTAGTATAGTTAGTCCTGGTATTGTCAAATAGTTATTCCATGATAAGATTTAGTTTGTTAGAGTTGAGGATATGCATGAGCTAAATTAGGAAGAGATATGCATATCAATCTCACACGTTTTAGTTAATGTCGATTAGGGTTTCATGATTATAAATAGAACCTACGGCATGGGGAATTGTAACCGAAGCGAAACATAAAACACAATTCTCATTATTCATTAATAGAAATTGTTAGCCTTAATAGTTATATTAGAAGTGATGGTCATTCACATTTAGGAACTTTATATCATGTGTTAGATATCGTGCTAGAATAGTCAACGGGCTCGTGGATTGGACTAAGCTAAATGGGTATTAGTTTAGTTAAGCTTGCCTTATATCCAACCCAACCCAACCCATGTCCAAGCCCACGAAGCCCATAGAAAGCCTTTTAGGGCATCAAGTCACTTGTACTATAAATTCCCCTCAAATGGTCATTTGAGGGGTGTGCTTGAAAGTGTGTGTGTGTGTGTTCTTCCTTTGCAATAAACATCATCTTTATTGTGTTTATCTTTTATCTCCACATACACGGTTTTAACATCAAGTCACCATCTTTCTCTTCCTTATTTCTAAGCTACGTTTGTGTTTGTGGTAAACGTGTTATACGCGTAGCGTATTGGGTTTGTGAAAAGGTGTGTTACGCGTAAGGTTGATAAAAGTAAGGTCCTACAATTGGTATCAATCGCCTAACAATGGTTTAGGAGTGTTTTGGTTGAAGTTTTTTTTGTAGTGTTATGCGTAGCTTCGTTATCAAAGTTTTCACGCTTAAAGCTTTAATTTTGCACTTAAAAATTCAAGATTCTTGTGGTTTAAGGTTTATTTGGTGCTAAAGTTTCGTTTTTGCAAAAGTTCAAGCTTTACGTGTTTTCTTCATTTTAAGCTCGTATTTGGTTCATTGGTCATTTCACGCATAAGCATTCTAAGCACTTTGGGTGAAAAGGTCAACATTTTTGTGTTATTCGAGTGTTTTAAGGCTATCATGCAAGAGAAATCGTTTGAATCATTGGAAAATTTTACACGTGGGTCAAAACCCTAGGTCAAAAAAAGTTTTTGGCGGGAAAATTTGAGTAAAATTTAATTTTTAGAGGAGACTAAACGTTCAATTTTTACGCGAGATTCAAATTTTGGTTTAACTGTGAAAATTTTGGTCAAAAATTCAAATTTTGGGCCTAAATTCAAATTTTTCGGGTCAAATTTGGCGTCAAAATTGTCATAACTCAAAATTTTCATACGACCTTAGAATTGATTTTTATAGTGAATTTCAAACTTTGGGAGAAAATTTTTTCGCCTAAGAACCAAGGTTCTGATACGACTTTCGAAACACCTCAACCGAGCTTAATCTTCATCAACCACAACTCCTTTATCGTTGAATCAATCCTACATCAACTTTATCGGATCATACCTTCATCAATGGCAACTCAACAAGACATTCATGCAGCGGTGCGAAAACCATCCTCCTATGTTGGCAAAAGGTGGTTATCTTCAATGGAAAAGTCGTATGCTTCGCTACATCAAGACCAAACCTAATGGAAAACTCATGATTAACTCCATTACTGAATGGACCCTTCAAGCCTCGACAAATCCTAGACCACGGAACTCCGACGTCCTACCATCTTATCATACTCAAACCGAATCGAGAATACATCAAGAGGATTAGAAGAAAGTCGATGCAGATGACATGGCAATTCATATTGTCCAATGGGTTTACCAATAGACATCTTTGTTCTTTCAGAGAGCGGTTGTGAAGCGCTTTCGATATGTGGGAGCGTGTTAGACGGCTTTGTCATGGAAGTAAATTGGTCAACAAGACATGGAGAACAAGTCGCTAAGCGAATGGGAAAAGTTCACTTCAACTCCGGGAGAATCCATTGAATCCTACTATGGAAGGTTTTGCACTTTGATGAATGAGCTAATCGAAACAAGCTAGCACCCGAACTATCATTCAAAACATCAAGTTCTGAACAATCTTCCGTAAGAATGGGGACGATATGTCACTATTGTCAACCAAACAAAAGACTTACATCGGGTGAACTTTGATCAATTAAGCGATTTTACGAAACAAAACCAAGTCAAGTGAATGAAGTCGGGAAAGAAAGATTGGCAAAGAATCATGATCCATTGGCACTTATTTCAAAGACTCAACCTTGGTGAATACACAACAACAAGCTTCATCATCTTCCAACAACAACTTGCGACAATACATTCCACAACCACAACAACAATTCTATCCACCGAACAACAAGTCATTCAACAACAAGATCCACAATACCGAGAACAAGGAATCACCGATCCCGAAACCGAACAAGAAGAAGCTTTGCGACAAGTATTTTCTTTATTGGGTAAAGCATTCAAGATTCGCTATTCCACACCAACTAACAACAATCAAAGGATTTCATCAAACACTATAGCAGGAAAATTGCACAGTAGGGTGTGAATATGGGTAATCAAGGACAAATGGTTGGAGTTATTGGGAATCGGCGAGGATATCTTCTTGGATTCGCATGGGTAATCAAAGCGACTCAAATCGTGGTGTCAGTTGGGTCGAGAATGTTGGGAATAGAGCGGTGGGTGTCGAATGGGAATTTTGCGACTCAGATCGTTGGGAATTATGGAAATGTGAATCAGGTAATCGGGTTAAGTGTTATAATGTCAAGGAATGGGTCACATGGCAAGAAACCGTCCCACTAAGCCACACAAGAAGAATCTTGAGTTTCTTTGAAAGCTATCTTGTTAGCACGAAGCAAGCGGGGATGCGGTTAAGTCTTGAGGAAAATGATTTTTCGCTATTGTGGATGATTTGGAAGACCTCGAGGAAATCAATGCAACCGCATCTTCATGGCAAATCTTGAGGAGACTAAGTACGACACCGACTGACGACGCACCTCCTGCCTATGACGCCAACGTGCATGTCGAGGTACCAATCATTGATCCATGCTATAACAATGTCATATTTGATGTGTTTACTCATGACGAACAAGATTACGACGCCAAGACCTACTTATGATACATACCGGACAATCCGAGTTGTAGCAATACTAACTCGAAACTCCGGATGTGGATCCTAGTGGAGGCGTGTGGCACAAAATATTGAGACCGATGAGGAAACACGTGCTTATTTTGAATCGTTAATCAATAATCGTGGCATTGAAATTGAGAAAGTGAGTAAGGTCAATCGCGAAGTTAAAGTGCGAATGTTAAATTGACCACCGAGCTTGAGAGTTACAAAGAGAACGCGAGCCTATGAATTTCATACAAACAAAATATCGAATTAGAAATTGGTTACCGAGATTACATTTTAAGAGAAAAACAATTGCAAATCAAGTATGATACACTTGATGTGAATCGAACTTGAAAATAAAATCTTTAAACAAGGAAATTTACGAACTAAATGACCAACTTTCTAAACAAAAACACCGCTTTACGATCTTGAAAAGAGAAGAAAGCAGTTGATTGTCGATTTTCAAAACAAGAAGATTCTCTTCTTGATGAAATTCTGGATAAAAATGAAACTATCAAAAATTGGATAATTTACTTCTTACAACGGGTCATTCCGCTAAAACAAACAAGATGCTTTCTAATCAAGTAAATCCGATTTTTCATACTACACATAAAATGGTTGTTGGTAACTCACCTCCTTGTTTCCTCAAGAAAGCTCAGAAACAACGGAATGTGTTGAACAATGGAAAACCTTTGCGTGAACCCATAATTGTGCATGATTCTCTTGAAACGTTGGAACTATCTGAGGAGAGTAGATCAAGAATGAAACAAAAACATCCGGAAATCAAACCAATTGACTATAACAAATGGAACAAAATTAATGGTATTTCATTTGTTTCACATAACGAACAATCAAAGTTTTCCATCACACCAATTTCAAAACCAGTTGCAACTCCTGTAGTTATCTCAAAATCCTTTTCGAAAATCGAACAAATGTCTTTAAACAATCCTTTTAACACAAGTGATGCCAGAAGCATTTTAGACGATGTTAAAACTAGAATTGGGAGACTTCAAGAGACTGTTAAAACTAAAACTCATATTATAACCAACATCTGGTTTAATAGTTTTGATATTGAACAAAAGAGTTTTTGAAGCTGAAATTGCCCTCACCGGTGAATAACATCAACTCGTGGTAATTTATTTTGAACAAGCCTTTTTGAAAGAAACAATGACTTTGTCAAGGATCATAAATCCACGGTAAAGCAAGCTAATGAAAGTGTTGAACACATCAAAGTTTTAGAAAATTTAAATGATTCTCTTTGAAGATGTTACGACTCTCGATATTATGTCCATCATTTTGCAAAATATTCTGTTGAAGATCATGAAAGACTCGATCGAAACCTCAAATTGTTTCAAAATATGAAAAGCTCTTGAAAAACTTGAAAAGAAAATGTCTCATATTTTAAACAACTTGATCATAAAGCGAGGAATACAAGTATGACAAGCTGTCGTATGGCGTGCCTACAATGACATGAAAGCGAAAAATGATCTTTTGAGGGCTCGGTGGAATGTCAAAAGAAAAGCGATGGATACCGTGATTAAAAACCATTGATCATGGAGAAAGCAAATGTTCCCAAACCGGTTTCCAAACCAAAAATGTACATTTCTATGCCACCTCCAAAAGTCAATGAGAAAAATGTTTCATCAAAACCGTCTCTCCACCGCCCTACCTAAACAAAAGCGTTGATAAAGGAAAAGCGGTTATCGAGAAACCAAAAGTTTTAGCTCCGGCCTTTTAAGATGAGTACCACTAATAAATGCGCCTCCACATCTAAAACATATGGAACAAACGACATAAGTTTAGAAAAGCACTCTAAAGAGACTAGGAAAATGAAACCACCTTCCTTCATAAAATGTGAATCCTAATGCGTGTGCCTTACCTTCTACGGGACTAGAAAGCACCTCTAGGAGCAAAGCAGACTAAAGCCTAAGAGCAATACAAGGAACAATAGAGTCTCGATCGCCTCTAGGAGTAGTAGCTTGAATAAAGAGAAGAAAGTAGAAGAACACCCTAGGAATTTACCATTTTTGAATAAGAAAGACATTTCATCTGAATGTACTGAACCTATGAAACTTGCTAAGTCTAATGAATGTGTTGAATCTCTTTGTTTAACTTGCAAGAAATCTTTAATTAATGTTCAAGATGATTGTGTTTCTAAGAATGTGAATGATAAGCTTGTTAAGAAGAACGTCCCAAAAAGATCTTACGCTAAACGAGTAGGAAGACTAGTTGCAAAACTTAGGCTTTTCACTACTGACAAGAACCATAGTGTTTACTTTAGGGATGATATTTGGAAACCCAGGTAGAACTTTCACACTCGAATGGTACAATGAGTGCTAAACCGGTATTCCAGAGAAAACCTCTTTGAGTGTGATCAGATCTTACCTCTAACCCAAAGGAACCTAAATCAAAACGGTTTCCACAATATTCTTTTTCATTCTTGGCGTGTTATCGAAATTTATCTTTGGATCGTCGACTCGGGTTGCTCCAAGCACATGACCGAAATCAAGGCACGATCAATTCGTCTGAAATTCATGGAACCGTACGTTTTGGAAATGATCATGTAGCACTATCATGGGTTATGGAGATCTACCTTTTGGAAATTATTTTATCACTCGGGTTTACTATGTCGAAGAGTTGGGACACAATTTGTTTTCGATCAAAGCGATTCGTGATGCGATTTAGAGGTTGCTTTTAGGAAAATGCTTGCTTCGTTAGAAACTTGGATGGCATCGATCTCTTAATCGGGAATCGTGATACAAACTTGTATGCTATCGACATCAATCAAATGGCCTCTTCATCACCAATATGTCTTATGACACGAGCATCCGAACACAATCTCGGGCCGGGTACGACGCTTATCCCATCTTAATTTTGACACCATCAACAATCTTGCCAAAGACAACATCGTCAATGGACTTCCAAAGTCCAAATACACCAAGGATCACTTATGTCCATCATGCGAACAAGGAAAAGCAAAAGAGCATCATATAAACCCAAACCGCACCTAGTTCGGAAGCAAGGTTGCATATCTTGCACATGGACTTATGTGACCCAATGAGAGTTGAAAGCATTAATGGGAAAACTATATTCTTGTTATCGTCGATGATTATTCGAGATATACATGGGTTAAGTTTCGAGATCAAAAGGCGAAGCACCGTGCATCATCATCACCTTTCTAAAGCGTATTCAAGTACTTCTTCAAACTCCGCAGTGGTTGTAAGAATAGACAACGACCGAATTCACAAATCGAGTTAAGAGCTTATTTTGAAGATGTTGGAATTACTCATCAAACATCGCAGCTAGAACTCCACAAAGAAATGGGGTAGTTGAAAGAAGAAATAGAACTCTTATGGAAGTCGCCGCACAATGCTAACCTATTCTAGTGCACCGTTATTTCTATGGGTCGATGTTGCCAACGCTTGTTTCACTCGAATCGATCCCTAATCCATCCAAGATTCAATAAAACCCATATGAAATAGTGAACAACGAAAACCCGATATCTCTTATTTTCACGTGTTTGGCGCTTTGTGCTATCCGACGAACGACGAGAGAAGATCTAGGTAAACCGAAAGCTAAAGGTGATATAGGAATCTTCATTGGATATTCGGATAACTCGAGGGCATTCGTGGTGTATAACAGATTTAACTAGGAGGATCATGGATATGATGAATGTGAAATTTGATGAACTTTCACACATGGCTTCCGAGAGACTCGCTCTAGAACCCGCACTAAACCCATGAGACTTACGGACACATCGCTCGGGACTCGTACCTCAAAGAGCTCAATCAACTTCGTTTGACAATCCTAAAGAACAAGAATGGGAGAATTTCTTGAGTTAATGTTCGATGAATACTATGGTGGAACTTGACAAATGCATCAAACCATCATTCCACCGCACCCGCTCAAAATCATCCTCCACCACCAATGTAAGATGCATCTACAATGGTCGAAAACAATGCACCAACTCCATCAACATCATCTACATCTACTCCAAGCTATTTCACCCGTTCTACCCGCAGTTGATGAGCAAAACCAAAACCATAACGATGCAACGTTAGATGATGACTTATTTGAAAACCCGTTTGCTACGGAATCGGTGAATCTTCTTCAAGCTTACGAGAACCATCTAACTCGCATCACGATAACCAACGGTATCCTTCTACTCGAAGTGGACAAAAGACCACCCAATTGAACAAGTTATTGGTGAACCTTCAAGGCCAATTCAGACGAGACGCCAACTTGCCACCGATTGTGACTTATGCATTTACCTTTGCTCAATTAGCAATATTGAACCGAAAAACATTCGGGAGGCAATGGCAGATCCCGCATGGATAGAAGCAATGCATGAGGAACTTCTCCAATACCGTCTACATGTCTCTTAGGATATGGTTCCAAGACCCATTGACGTTTGCGTCATTGATCTCAAATGGTTATGGAAGAACAAAAGGGATGAAGAGATGATCGTAATTCGCAACAAAGCTCGTCTTGTGGCCAAAGGATACGACAGGGAGGAAGGGATAGACTTTGAAGAGTCATTCACACGTAGCAAGACTTGAAGCGATCGGGATATTCTTAGCCTATGCACTCACAACAACATCACGGTTTATCGATGGACATTAAGACCGCGTTCTTGAATGGAACTCGAAGAAGAAGTGTGCTTGAGTCACCAAGGCTTCATCGACTTGGAACATCCGGACTACGTCTACAAACTCAAAAGGCAATCTATGGATTGAAACAAGCTCAGAGCGTGGTATGACGAATCGTCCTCTTTCCTTATCCAAAACAATTTCACCAAAGGAACAGTTGATCCTACCTTGTTTACTCAAAATGCAAAACGACGTTTTAATTGTTGATTTACGTGGGCGACATCATCTTTGGGTCCACTAATCCGAATCTTTCAAAACATTTTGAAAATCTCATGAAAAGCAAATTTGAAATGTCCATGATGGGGAACTAAAATTCTTTCTTGGTTTACAAATACATCGGTCCCTCGTGGAATTTTTATAAATCAAGCTAAATACACAACCGAGATTTTGAAAAATCATGGTATGGATAATTGTGACTCTGTGAACACCAATGGTAACTTCACCAAAAATTGGAGCCGATTTGTTTGGGAAACCTATTGATCCAAGAAATATCGGAGCATGATTGGTTCTCTCATGTATCTTATCGCTAGTCGATTCGATATTCATTTTGTTGTTTGCTTACTAGCACGGTTTCGTGCAAAGCCTCGAATCGCACCTCAAAGAGGTTAAACGGATCTTCGGTGCACGAAGACATCCATTCACATGGGACTTTGGTATCCGAAGGAACCGGATTTGATCTAATTGCCTTTTCGGATCACGGACCACGCAGTGATCAAGTTACGCAAAAGTACATCCGGAGGAGCACAATTTTGGGTGAAAAGTTAGTCACCGGTCTTCAAAGAAACAAGATTGCCTTGCACTTTCAACCGTGAAGGCGAGTATGTGTCTCTATATGCGTGTTGTGCTCAAGTTCTATGGATGAGAACACAACTCACAGATTATGGCTTTACTTTCGATAAAATACCTATGTATTGTGACTCGAAAAGTGCCATAGCCATATCATGCAATCTGCTCATCACTCAAAGACTAAGCATATCCGTGTCCGCTACCACTTCATCAAAGAGTACGTTGAAAATGGTATTGTTGAATTATTCTTCGTGAAGACAGTTACCAACTCGCCGATCTATTAACTAAAGCCCTTCCAAAAGAAAGGTTTGAGTATTTAGTTCGACGAATTGAATGCTAAGCCCAACCCCGAGGAGTTAGAACGCCTTCTCGAATCTTCTTGAAAATGATTTTCCAAAAGCTCACTGTAAATATTTTTGAAAACAAAATACAAAATTTGAAAACCAACAAAAGCAAAATATAAAAATATAAAACTTTCAAAAATACAAAACAATAGAAAATCAAAATACAAAATATTCTTCTCATGACATGTCTCTTGTATAATCGATATTATGTACGTTTCTAGAAATGTCATTCAACAATGATACGGGCATGTATGGATGCTTGAGCGAGAGTTCTTTAATTGTTTTCTAAAACATGTCGCTTCTCAAAATTTCTTCATAATAATGGCTTTCGATACTTCAAGACGAAACCCGATCAAATTATGACTTTTGATTATTTTTCAAATCAAAACTCGTGCTTTTAAATGAAAATCACAAGTGCACGCTTCAATTGCATTACATTTAAAATGGTGAGAATCATCATCATCTTGAGCACCTTTTCAAGATTGTTCAAAAGTTTTTCAAAATCTCTCAAAATATTTTGTGCTCAAGATAACTCCTCTAAAACCCTTTAATTGATAATGCTTTATTAAAGGGGAGTATAAAACAAAATGTTCCAAATTCATGCTTAAATCAAACTGCGTTTGTCTCCCAAAAGATTCTAAAATGTTGTTTAATCCGATGATATCAAAAATATCACGAATATGCTATTTTTGAGGGGAGGAGACGTGATTAAAATGTGATCAAAAAATTTAATGATCGTTTTTTGATTCTCAAAAGAGCTCGACTCAGATGAAACCAATGAATTGACAAGGAATCATGTACCATCTCGAGAAACTTTCTATGAACTTGACCAGGACGGGTAATAATTTCAAGCTAGTTCTCTAGTGATGTAAACGTGTCTCGAATCGGTCTTGTTCATTTAAAGTCGATCAATTCAAAAGTGCGAACTCTACTCTCACCTGCGATTTTTGTCAAAACTTATAAGCACATGTGAAGGGGAGTGTTTCGAAAGTATAAAACTCTCGAAGTGTTCCAAACATGTTTTCTATCAAAACACTTTGAGAGATTTTCAAGAAAATGGTTTTATGGCAACAATAGGACATCATGGAGTTATAAGGTGACTAAGGATAGGAAATTAGTCCTATGATCCGCCAGAGCCGGAGGATCTACCAAGGACATCACAAATAGTTTGTATTAGAAGTCCTTAGGAATGATTGAAAAAAGGAGTAATGTGAGAAAGGAGAAAGAAGGGTTGAAGAATTAAAAGAAATGTGAAGAAAGGGTGAAAAGAAATAGCCTCCATATTCAACCTTAGGCGTAAACCGGGTTCAATTCATCTCACATTGGTTGTCACTAAGATGACACCGGTATTGAAGACAAAGACGTCATGGACCCAAATGACGCACCGCACTAAACCTTCTAGCCACTCAATTCCTCTCAAAAGGGATTTGTTTCATTCTCACCGGGAACCCTACATAATCTATTGACTTTCTCTTAGAGATCGTTGGTATTGAAGAAGGAGACCTCTCCCTAGTCTCCGTCAGAAAACCAAAATGCACTTATTGAGTCTAGAGCCACGAGATTCATCAAAAGATCTCATAGGAACACTTGACATGACATCGCTTATTGTTCATCAATAAGAGCACAAGTGATATATTCTAGAGTCCTACGCAGATCTTAGCAATCGCCGTAACATTTACGAGAGGTTTCACAATTGTGATCCTCGGTGATTGAATGGAAACTCCGCCGTGGTCAACATCAAGCGACCACGACACACAGTCACTCGGTAACTCCCCGTGGATTACGCTTAGTGTGTCTCAAACGGTCTACGATCGTGGGTGATGCTTCGTGTACTCCAATGACTCATCCGAATCAGATGTACTTGGTATATCATGTTATCTCACTTGTGGGACTCAGTTCAGAACGGCCCTTGTGAGAATTAGAGACGTGTTTTCACACTATGCTGTTAACACCCTCAAAATTCAAACTTGTAAGTGCCGGAATCCGCTTATTACTAACCTGTTTTTATGTTTTCTTCTTATGGAAGCTCCGGAGCGGATGGATCGTGCAGACTCGCCACATGCTCATACCAACAACACATGAAAGTTCTCATCAAAATCAAAGGCTACTCAAAGTTAAAGATGATTCTTCGTCAATGTCAAAGAATCTACAAAGTTTAAAGACTCGAGAACTACATCATTGGTAACCGAAAGACAAATAGAAGTGTGAGCATGGTGGAGAAAGGCGTGGAGACACCTAACCAACGAAGTTGACAACGGCAGACAACCACATTAATTGATCACAAAGCATGAAGGAACATTGAATCAAAACTATTCTATATCTACGCACAAAGTTCAAGCTCGAGAAAAGTAAAGATCTTATCAAGTGGAGCATCATTTGAATGACCACCCCTTAGGGGGAGATTGTTAGCCTTAATAGTTATATTAGAAGTGATGGTCATTCACATTTAGGAACTTTATATCATGTGTTAGATATCGTGCTAGAATAGTCAACGGGCTCGTGGATTGGACTAAGCTAAATGGGTATTAGTTTAGTTAAGCTTGCCTTATATCCAACCCAACCCAACCCATGTCCAAGCCCACGAAGCCCATAGAAAGCCTTTTAGGGCATCAAGTCACTTGTACTATAAATTCCCTCAAATGGTCATTTGAGGGTGTGTGAAAGTGTGTGTGTGTGTTCTTCCTTTGCAATAAACATCATCTTTATTGTGTTTATCTTTTATCTCCACATACACGGTTTTAACATCAAGTCACCATCTTTCTTCCTTATTTCTAAGCTACGTTTGTGTTTGTGGTAACGTGTTATACGCCGAAGCGTATTGGGTTTAATGAAAGGTGTGTTACGCGTAAGGTTGATAAAAGTAAGGTCCCATGTAAATCCATAGAAGGATCTGTTAGTTTATTAGTTATGTTCTTCTTTATAGTTGTGTCTATATTCCGCGTAGACATTAGTTGTTTAAAGCAAGAGTCTCTCGTGTGTTTAGCTTGTGATTACATAGGCTATTCACCACCCTTAACAGGCAATAAAGATCTATATAGAGTGGGTCCAACACTGAACAAGATTCCAACTGAACAATGGAGCAGATCACATTTTTCAGGTAATTAACTAACTTACACTGGACAAAAGCATACTAATAATTAGTCATATAGTTATATAGTGTGTGATTTGTTTAATAGGCAGAGCCAATTGGTTATCTACCAAGTAAACAACATATGTGAGGTGTTCAATAGGCAGTTAGTTGATGGCAGAGATCAACCCATCATTATTTGTTTGGAATATATCAGCGAGTACTTGATGAAGAGGATTGTAGTAGTTCAGGAAGTGATAGCAAAGACTGTTGGACCACTTACTACTACTGTGGCATCCATGTTTGATGTTATCAAAAAAAAAGTTATTGACTACATTGTTGATTGGAATGGAGGTTCTTTATATCAAGTAACTGGGCCTTACAGGGATCAGTGTGTTGTTAACATGGATATAAGGGAGTGTTCTTGTTAGAAGTGAGAGTTGACTGGAATACCATGTAAACATGATGTGGTTTCAATATATAAAATGACTGAGAATGGAATGGGAGTTGGTATACCTGAACAGTGGGTTCATCCTGCTTACAGACTTGAAACATGGGCACATGTATACTCATTTAAGATCAACCCATGTAGTGGCTGGGAGATGTGGCCAGTAGTTGAGTCGAAAATAGTCATAATACCACCTATTCACAAACCCCAAGTTGGCAGGCCACCAAAGAAGAGGGAGAAGTCAGTTGATGAGCATGCAAGTCAAAGTTATTCAGTTATTAGGCAGTGATCTTTGAACAATATGAATTCTGTTAAGTTTGATGTATTTTGGATTATAAGTATTAGCTGTAGTTTGAACATTATGAATTTTGTTAAGTCAGTTGATGTGTCCTTCTACTTTGAATAATATGAATTATGATATGTTTGTTTAATCATGTTATATTTGTTGAGTAGGACCTTCTAAAGTCAACTGTCATGTAGTGTATGTTTGCTGAGTATATCCAAGATGCAACGCCTTTTTTTCCCTCCTTTATTAACTCCTTTTTTCCTTCCTTTAATAAATCCCGCCAAAGACTCCAAACTTTGTGTCCTTTCTTTTTCTCCCTCATCAGGTTATAAACATACATAGTTTCCCTAATTTCCCAACCCTACTTTCCCCCAAAACACACATACTCCAATCCCCAATTTCCACCAAATGACTGAAAATTACTTTGGGAGTGGGCAAAAGTGTTATTGAACACACTACTCTTTGATAAAGTTGTTAATACTTTTGGCATTGAACCAATTGACGAATATGGTTCATATAAGGAGATATCTAATAAGATAAGACAAAAGATTTTGAATTGGATGAGGAGAAATGAGAACTACTATGAAGAGTTGTTAGGTGCTAGGGAGAGGAATCAAGAGCCGTAGGATAGCAAGTTACCAAAACTTGATGATTTGGAAACGATGATAGCAAATCTTGAAGTTTTGTATGCACATCTCAAGGAAAGAAATGAAAGGGAAGGTTGTGGTTCTAGCAAAACCGTATGAAGAAATCATGGTTGTCAGCCTATAATGGTTTGGGTTATTATTGAACTAATGATGTATTTCTATGCTTGAACAAGTCTTATTCTTGAATTGTATGTTTGATGTTTTGTATCTGTTTCCAAGCTTCTCTAATGATCAATAAAAATGTTTAGGATGTTATTGTTATTGATAATGTTTGCTTGTGAATTACTAAATATGTTTGACTTAGGGAAGTCAACAGTCAAAAGTTTGTAATTTTGTGGTATTTGGTCAGTTTGACTTTTGCAAATCAATTGGGTAGGTTAACAATACAGTTTGGTCATGTCACAGTCATATCCAAACACCCCCTTTATCCAATGCACTAAAAACTCCCATTTGCAAATAGGGTTGTTATCCGGGTTGACCCGGTCGGGTTCGGATCAATTGGGTCTGGTCAATTCGGGTCAAGGCTAAAAAAAACATACCCAAACCCGCGTTTAGAACTCGATTCACTTGGGTCAGGTCAATTTGGGTTCAGGTCAAATTGGGTCAGTTCAGTTCGGGTCGGGTTAACTCGGGTTCGGGTCAATTTGGGTCAAAGCGAAAAAAAATACCCGAACCCGAACTTGTTTAGAACTCGGGTCAATCTTATCGGGTCAATTCGGGTTCGGGTCAATTTAGGTCGGGTCAATTCGGGTCGGGTTAACTCGGGTTCGGGTCTAGTCGTTTAAAATGCTACAATTTTGATGTTCAAACTTGAAATACATAAAATTAGAAAAAAAAAAAAAAAAACTCGGGTCACTCGGGTTGACCTAAACCCGAGTAAGATTCATATTTTAAACCCAAACCCGACCTTGTTTAGAACTCGAGTCAATCCGGGTTGACCCGATTGACCCGAATATAAATTTGAACATTGACCCCGACCTGAATAGCCATACTCGGGTTCGGGTTCGGGTCGTGTCGATTTTTATGAAACCCTTATTTGCAAATGCTCATGAATACTTTTGAATGAAAATGCAGTCTGCAAATCAAAAATCAACTCATGTCATGAGCATTTGCAGTTTGACTTTAAAAAGTCAAACTGCTAATGTTAAATGGGAGTTCTGAATGGAAATGAAGTCTGCAAACACTCGAGCTACAAACTGTAATATCGCTAATATAGCAATCCTACATATTCATATACTAATTAACAGTAAATAGTTGTTTTACAGCAAAAAGATGCAGAACTACCAATTTCGATACTAATAATAAACATCCTACTACAAAATCCCAAATGTAGCAACAAAAGTTAAGTGTTTTTAAACATCCTAATACAACACATACACTCCATTCAAGGTTTCTTGGACTTACTCTTTCTGAGCTGAACTTGAAGCAACATGAGCATTAATAACTCTTAAAGCAATTACACATCCAAATAATTGGTATTTTCTTGTACCCTATTGGAGCTGAAGTTGAATTGGAAGCAACTTATCTTTTGGGGGCTATTGATCTTTTGGTCTATCCTTCAATTGATGATGCTCTGCCTCCTTTGCCTTCTTTGCATGCCTTGCCTCAAGCTGATCACAAAGTTCCTTTTCCTTCTTTGCCTGCCTTACCCCAAGTTGATCACAAAGCTCATTTGCCTTCTTTGCCTTTCTCTTGTCATCTAGAAGTTAATAGGTGTTAACAAGTCAAATGTACATACACAATACACTTCCAAACAACCCGTAAATACAGTCTACAAATAATACACTAACCTTTCCCATATTTTATCCATAAGTCTTCAAGTATTACATCAGTTATCCTAAATATGCCACTTATTCTCATATTTAGCAAAAACATACACAGTCACCTCATCAGTCACCGGCAACTTTCTATAATCCTTATATGTAGCCTTTGAAGATTCTACCTTTGAAAATTCTACCGTTGATAAGTATTTCCCTATAGAATAGACCATTTGCAGATCATAAGGGGTGTTCGGATACCATTTTCAGACCACTAGGGGTGTTTGGAACAACCATTAAAACTACATGTGTAAAGTCTTAGGCATATAAGGCAACAAGAACAATGCCACAAATACATGTATCAAACACTTCAACCACAATGTACCTTTTAACAAGAACAATGCAACAAATACACTAACCTTTCATCATAGGATAATTATATAAGTCGTTTAATATCTCATTAGAAACTCCATCGCTTTGCTTCCAGTCCTTACCATATTTAGCATACACATAATCTGTCATATCCTTAGTTACTTCGACTTCGTTCCAATCTTGTTCTGCCATTGCACGAATGAGGTTGTGATTAATGTGGAATGATCAAATGTAATATGGTTGTGATGGGTTGTTAATACTTTGGAATGATCAAAGGGGGAAAAAGGTTGTGATGGGTTATGAAATATGTGAAAAAAGGTTATGAAAGGGGAAACAAGCTCGGGTCAAAATAACCCTTCGACTTCGGGTGAAAATAACCTTTCACACGTTTAGAAAAAATGATGTTGCAAATATGGTTTCTGAGGTATATTGTATGCGAATGGATGAAATTGCCTCTGACATTAGTATTAGTTAACGTCCAATTGGATGGGAAAAGGTCAAAGGACCGATTAACCCAATTGGGACAACCACAAAGACCATTGGTGTAAATGTTTGCGTTCTATGACGAAACATGGAATTTTGCTACAACCATAAGGACGATTTATGTAATTTAGTCTTTATTTTTTCCACGTGGGATTCATGTAACACAAAAATAACATGATTACGTGATTTGCTACAACTTTCTACTTTTTCTTCCTACAAATCCTTCTACATTTTTTTTCACTCATTTTCTAAAAATGTCCGTTTTTCACTCATAGAAGAATGTAACTCGATGTTAACACGTGTAGCAGTTTTGTATACCGTCCGTTTTGACATTTCTCAACATCCAGTGAGAAGGACATTTTATAGGAACAAAGTGTAAAAACATTTAGCATTTTCCCTACACGTAAACTGCTACGCGTGTTAACATCGAGTTACATTCTTCTATTATTGTAAATCGTCCGACAAAAACTTGTCCCTATCGGTAGATATGTGAAATTGGTTACCTTGAGGCTCATCGAGTTACATTCTTCTACTAATTCAGATATATGGTCAACAAAAAGTAAAATGACGGTGACGGGATACAAAATCTCCCTCCTCGAGTAACCCGAACATAATGAGTTCGATTTATCTCAGTAATAATCAGAAAATGATACTACAGTAAGAGCACTCCCATCGTTAACGCCGAAACGGCGTTATAGCCGAAAAATAACGGCAAGTAGCCTGTTAATACCCTCGAAGCGTGTTTGCGTCTAGCGTTACTCAAATAAATTATCCCCTTAACGCGTTAAAGAAGCGAAAAAAAAATCAAAAATTTTTCAAAACTAGTCCTCTAACGGCTACTAGCCGTTAACTTTAAAAAATTCATTTTAGTCCCTAACGGCTAGAATTGATAAAAAAAAAAAAAAAAAAAAAAAAACCTTTTTACCACTATAAATACACAATCAAAACACCATTTTATTCACACTTCCACTTCTAAATCCTTTTAATACCTCAATCTATCAACTTCAATTAACGCAAAAAAAAACAATGTCTGGAGGCAACGACGATACTTTCTTCAATCTTCTCAATTACGGTGGAATCAGACGCGGTTCATCTAACCCGAACGTTGGTTCATCTTCAAACCCCAACCCACTAGGCTTATCAAGCCAAGAAAATGGAAACAACAACAAACATTCTTGTTTTGGCAACAACAAAACCAACAAAACACCTTAAACTCCAACTTTCAAAACCTTCAATTCACACAACATCACAACAATCACAAATCGAAACACAAGATGTTGTTGAGACACCCACATCTCCACCAAAAAAGGAAAAGGTCGTATTGGCTTAAAATCCAAAAATCCAAAGACCCCGAGCCCGAACCAATTGATTCGATGAGGAGGTTGTCGCTACCAATCGTTGGAATTCAGCAGAGGAAGCATTACTGCAAGGTGTTACATAAATTGTTTTGAGGATCCAAAAGTTGGAAAGTGCCAACCTAGAGATACGTTTTGGTATCGGGTCATAAATGAGTTCAATAGACTCAACTTTCAACGGCGCACCAAGGACATGATGTCAAGCAAATGGACATCGTTGAACAGGATATGCACAAAGTTCAACTCTTGTTACGTACGTGCGCAACGAGAGCAACGAAGCGGTGAAAGTGAGGTGGATGTGATGAAACGGGCAAAGCAATGGTATCGTGAGGAAAACAAAGGAGCAATGTTTGGTCTCGATGACGCTTGGGATGTTTTGCGTCATTATAAGAAATGGAGACGCCGTAACCAGGTTGATTTAACCGCTGAAGTCCCAAGCCAAACAAACGAGGCTTTGTTTGGTAATGATGAACAACCACGGCCCACGGAAAGAAACGTGCTACCAAGAAAGCACGATCCGAGACTACAACAAGTACTGGGGAACAACCACCTGAGGAACGAGCTCGTCGACTTATTTCACCGAAACTATGGCAAATGAGTTTCAGATGAAACGAAGTCTCCAAGCTGCGATCGGGCCACGGGAAAAAGAGCTCACAATAACCCGGTTGGAAGAGATAAAGTTTTTGATGACGTCTCATCATGGGCAAGATCCAATGGTCGGCAGAATGGATCAATGACGAAAAAGATCGAATCATCGCAAAATATAACTTCAAACCTCGTGAGTAGATTTTTTTTATTTCGTTGTATTTTTTTTTTTTCGTTGTATTTTTTTTTTTATTTCGTTGTATTTTATTTTATTTTTATTTTTTTAATTTCGTTGTATTTTTTTTTAGTCTCGTATTGTAATATGTTTTAAGTTTTAATGAAATGTTTGTTTTAGTTTAATAAATGAAGTGTTTGTTTTAGTTTAGGGGTTGAAATTGAAAATATGAAATATTATTGGTGTTATGGTGTTATTGGGATGTTATGGATGAGAGTGTTTTGGGGATGTTAATGGTAAATGTTAAAGTTCGATGCCACGACGTGGACGGTGTTATTGGTGTTATGGTGTTATCTGTTATGGATGGGAGTGCTCTAAAACATTTTAAACAACCACAACCTTGACTCAACTGAGACACTTTTTAAGATTACAATCCTAAACAGACTCAAGACATTTTCACACACACTGCAATGCTAATACTATGTGTTCGAATTCAACGACCATTTTTCGCTTCCTCGCGACGTTGTTTCCGCACCAGGTGCAACATCAATACCTCAGCATCTTACGCGCAACAGGTACTAAACTAATCTCAGTGAATTTCAGTCTTTGTTTTCCAATGCACACCACCTGTTTGATTATATTACTGACTCAGGCACCGCAGTCGGCAGACAACGAGTGTAATGACTTCTTGCCGTGGTTAAGGCGCAAGTCTGGGGCGGAAATATCGTCCCAGCTAACAGTCGGGAAGTCAAGTTACGGCTGGTAACTTTTTTCATCTAGCTTTTGTTAAACCATTACATATACTTTAATAAAATTTTCTGAATTTTTTACTCATCGTGTGCTGTAAATGCAGGTCATTGTTTGCTTGTGAGCCGATTCAAGCTGGTGATTGCATACTGAAGGTTCCTTACAGTGCGGTATGCTTTGATGGAAAATTTAAATTTGTTACTGTTTATGTGTAATTGTGAATGGTGAAACCGTGAAACTGTATCATTTCTGAATATTTTGTGCAGCAACTGGCACCGGATAATCTACATCCGAAAGTTAGTTCTTTGTTAGGGGAGGATGTCGGTAATGTTGCTAGGCTTGCTTTGGTCATCCTTCTGCACCAAAAACTTGGTCAGGTACAGATTTTAGTCCAAACTAGTTAATCATTTTGTAGACACAGTTTCGGTGGTTTTAGCTTGTCTTGTATTCTCTAGTGCAGGCTTCTGAATGGGCTCCTTATATCAGCTGTCTGCCACCGGTTGAGGAGATGCATAGCACGGTACTTTTAGTTATTCCTCGTTTTCTTATATTTTTTTAGTTATTCATGTGTTTTTATATACGAAGCACTCTCTATTTTGTAGATATTTTGGAGCGATGAGGAATTGGAGATGATCAAGATAAGTTCTCTATATGACGAAACACTGAAACATAAGGCTCAAATCGAAAAGGACTTCTCATCCATAAAAGATGTATGTTACTTATAATAGCTTGTGCAAGCTCACTGATTACTTGAGATCTTTAGATGCTTAGGAAATACTCCGTAGGAAATAAAAGATTGTTGTTCACAAGCTTATCATTTATATGCAGGTTATTGACCACTTCCCTGAATATTTTGAAGATGTCACGTTGCACGAATTTAAACATGCATATAATCTAGGTATGACACCATATCAGACCCCACTTTTCATCTTCACTTTGTTAGAATTCTTCAATAATTGCAAACTCGTTTTTGATATTTTCTTGTAAATGCTATAGTTGAATCTCGAGCTTGGATCAGCACAAGGGGTGTATCAATGGTATCCTAGTTTGATAATTCGTTACGATTTTATAACTGACTGGAATTTATATGAAGGTTCCAGTACTTAAATCATGCTTGTAGAAATACTTCAGAGAGTTGATACTATTGTAGATTCCTTTTGCAGATTTCTTTAATCATGATGCATTTTCAGAAACAGATGTTTTGAGTGACGACTTTACACAAGTCTCAGAGGTAATCTCTTCAAACAAATGTCTTTAAAATTCTTGGACCACTGATTTATTTGCGTTCTACACTTACAGGTTATTGCTGATGAGAATTATGCTCCTGGCGATGAGGTGCTTATAAGATATGGAAAGTTCTCAAATAATAGACTTTTATTGGATTTTGGATTTATATTCCCTAGCAACAAATATGATAAAGTTCATGTTGAGGTCGATGTACCTCAGCATGATCACCTGCGTGCAATGAAGTTAGATCTTCTGGATAGACACACAACACCAGCCCTGAAAGATCTTAACGAGTTACACTCTAGTCGAAATTGCTTCACGGTGATGTATGTATCTATCTTTTCAAGTTTTCATATAGTACAATAGAGTCAATTGATAGTTTCTGGTATTTATGTTCCCTTATATGACCACTTTGAAGGGGATGTGACTGGATTTGCTTATTATTATAAATATTATACAGGGAAGTCAAGTCTTCCAGTGGCAAAGGGAGGGGAATCCCGCAAGCACTCTGTGCGTTTGCTCGTGTTGTATGTTGCACCTCTCGTGAAGGTCCCTGCCATTCTCATTAATTAGCGCTATAAATAGATAAGTACAAATTTCTGCATGAATGTCTGTATTCATATCCTTGTCCGCTACAAACAGGTGTGACTTTGGTCAATTGTATCTGATATAAAAAACTTTTGCAATTATTTTTTGAAAATAATTTTAGTTTAACATAACTACCTAACTACCTAAGGAATGGATATTTGTTGAAAACTATGTTTCTGACAGTAAAATATAAATGTGTACATTACTGAAATAAAGGTTATGTTTCCCCTCAAATGCTATTATTTTTGGGCTTGTTTTGGATTCCTGAGTCACCTTCTTCAGCTCTTTTGTCATACTCTGACATTGTTAGTCAAATACTCCACAGATATTAAAATTTTGAGATTCCGTCTATATGATTGTGTGCTCTGCAGAGTTGCAGGACCTGGCTATGGAAGCAACACAAAATGATGGCAGGCTGGCTCGAATTCCTTTGAAGAACAGGGTGAGAGAAATGGAAGCACATCAATTTCTACATTTGAGATTTGATCACATGATTGAGAAGCGTAATGCAGCCCTACAGGTAGATTACCTGTTTTGCTATAAACTAAGACATTTGACCCGTTACCTGTTTAAAGAACAGTGCAAGAGCAACGGCATGTTTATATGTTTGCACTTATGTACAGCAATTTCTCTTGCACTTAAAATATGATATCAAACACTAAGATTGAATACTTAAAGTCTAGTTACTCGCTCAATCAGTGACAACTTTCTTTTGCTGACATGTGTTTTACAGTCTCTAACTCGCCACAGTTCTCCTCCATTGTCTGGAAAACACACACAAAGGTTGCAGCTAGCTCGAGATCTTCTCACTGGGGAGCTTCAGATTCTTATTTCTGCATCTACATGGCTGAAAAACTATTGTAAAACCTTGAAGCACTAGGTGAAGAGAACATGATTAACCCAGACAGAGGTGAAAATTACTTGTTTTCCCAAACAAGAGGTATGAACGTCACAATTTTACAAGCTGTAGGTTGATGAAGTATGTAATAGGGTTAATAGAAGTTAGTTTGATAGAGGTGTGAATATAGACAGAAAGTGTAGCAAGTGGTTCAAGTTTGACTTGTTCCATAGACTATATATTGTGCTGGTTCTGCTTGATCTTCCATGTAAGATCACTGATTTGATTGCTGCATATGACATCTTACACTTGTTTTAATGTTACAGTGTAAGAAATCGACAGAGTAGTCCATTTGTTTGCAAATTGATACGCAAGTAGATGATAAAAAGTGGAGTAAATTGCATTTTTGGTCCCTGTGGTTTGGCCAAATTGCATGTTTGGCTCCTATCTTTTTGAAAGTGCATCGAACGTTCCTACATTGAACTTTGGATTGCAAATACAGTCCCCCAATTGATGTGAAATGATCGATGTAAAATCACCAAATTACCCTGTCTTTTTTTATTTCTATCTGGGGTAATTTGTTCATTTCACATCGATCGGGGACTTTATTTGCAATCTAAAGTTCAAAATAGATATTCACTGCACTTTCAAAAAGATAAGGACCAAACATGCAATTTTTCCATACCACAAGGACCAGAATGCAATTTACTCTAAAAAGTGTGTCTGCAAGTGACTTTGGTTCTAACCCATTACTCGTATATTTGTAAAATATAAAAATTTAAATGAAATCTATTGTATAGAGTTCAACTAACCATATCATCACCTATTATGGTGCATTGTTCAATGCCCCCCCCCCCCCTCCCCCTTTCCTAGGCTCTCACCCCCTTCGCGACTCTACGAACAAAAAGTGACTGTGAATTATTCAATGTAATATTTATGTGTCACCAGTGTTACACAATCGACTCTAATATCTTACTTTAAGTATCACAATATTTATTTATCAATTTTAGCATGATATGTTGATAGTATCGCACATGAGATGAATAGAAGAATAGAATACTCTATAAAGTCAATTTTCATTCAAGGTCTTTGGTCTAATGGTATCTCGAGTTGTTCACCAACCCAAGGTTGTGGCTCAATCTCACAGAAGAATTGTGAGATATCTTGTAAGATAGGTGGTATAAGGTGTAAAAAATTGTCGTTCAAAAAATAAAGTCAATTTTCCTCTATCTCAATCGACTCACTTTTCACAATTGTAGAAATCGAGAGGAATCTTGAAAATGTATTTGTCAAAATTAACTATAATGTTATAATACAAAAACATTAAATAGAAAAGACAATACCTAAACCCTAAAGCCTAAACGGGCCTAAACAAGTGGTTCGGGCCAATAGATATTTATTATCTAACATCCCCTTTCAAACTCACAATGCTACACTGAGAGTTTGACAAGAAAACTCCAAAATCGGACAGACGGGCGCAGACAAACAGATGCAGATTCAATAGCAAAGAGATCCGAACAGAGGTAAAAGAAGAGCATATCCAACAAATACAGATTCAACGGCAGAGAGATTCGAACAGAGGTAGAAGAAGAGCATATCCAGGCAGACAGATACAGATTCAGCGGTAGAGAGATCCGAACAGAGGTAGACGAAGAGCAGAAGATTCTGCAGCAGACAAATAGATTCAGATAAAACCATGCGGAATCGGATGCAGAACCACATGTGAGACCAAAACAAGTTTTTTATGTCGAGATGTTACACATAACTACTCAAGACATAATCAGATTAGTTAAGACTGTAACATCACCAACACCATCACCAACACAAAACCAGTTACTTATTCAGAATCTGATATCCATACCAGTACTAATAAGAAACTATTAACCATTAAACCAGTAAACGGTTGACCAAAACGTATCAAACCCAATATATCAATAAACTAAACATTATCAAACACGAACATATCCACTTCCAAACATAATCTGGTACCAATACAAAAATCAAATCAAACTATTAACCCTTGAATAATAGCCCTTCTAAATTAGTAAATGAATACGAGAGCGCATTAATAAAACCGTCGAACAAACAAATTTACTTTTGATCGAAACTGAATCTTTATAACTTAAACAATGTTAATATATAGCCCCATGTGAATACGATACAATCTTTAATGCAATTTCCAATACGATCGTATATATCGAATGGAAGTTAATCCATAGTTACCAACAAGCGGTACGAATCATATTAGAGGTGCTAGAACCAAATAATAAATCAAATCGAATACACCAATTAAAGTGCATACGATCATAACTCATAAGGAATCACAGATAAAACAATTATCCATATTAACCACTTGCAACATACAGTAAACCTAACTGTCCCATTACCTTAATGCACCAATCCATAGTCACCATTGTTTATGTATGTCCAATAAGATTCAAACAGTTGAAGGTAAACGTGCATGATCCAACCGCGAACCAAAGATTTTTTTTTTTTTTTCTTCATATCTCTGATACCATGTAGAAATCAGAGAGAATACTGAAAATGTATTTATCTCTTCAACTATAATGCTACAATACAAAGACATTACATAAAAAAGACAAGACATAAACCTTAAAAGCTAAACGAGCCTAAACAAGTGGGTCGGGTCAATATACCTTTATTATCTAACACACACGACTTACCAAGTTAAAAGACACAAATAAATGAATTAATAGAAGAAAGTTATTTTAACAACATCAAAACTTGTATATCTATCAAACTTTATTGTTAATTATTATAGCCAAAATACTCGACATTGGTCCTGGAAAAACTTTCTTCATGCCCAATTAATGATGTCTGAGTCATTTTGTGAGAGAGTTGCATGTCAGAATCAAATGCACATCGCACACAAATCATTTGGGAACGTGTTTGTAGGAAGCCATGTTCAACGTGATTTTGGTTAGGCAAAGACCCAACCTGTAATGTGGTAATGCCCCGTGCGAGAATAAGCCGCACCGGATTTCACCTCCTTCCTATCTTATATTACAATATTTTTCTTAAATGACCTAAATTAAACTTTTACTTTATCCAACTTCAAATAACTATACATATTTATTTAAAAGATGTTGCTATTTGTAACCTTAAGGTTTATGTTTAAAAGTTACAAGCATGCGATTAGGATGATACATTTAGTTGATGAAGGCGGTTAAATCCGAAAGGTGAGTGGTTATTTTAAAAGTGCAAATCATTTAAACATGTCAAAATTTCTTAAACATATCCGTAAAGGACATGATTATCATTTTCCTTCTTTAAATTGGACAATCATCAATAAAATGTCAAATGTTTTTTTATTTTGATTCTTACTTGGTGCAAATAATTTTGGTAACACGTTTAACTTTCTATAAAGCAAAATATTTATTTGTTTTATACTTGTGTGGTGATGAATACAAACTTCAAAGACTGAGTGTAATGGATGCATGCTCCAAGTGTGAAGACCACTTACGGCGCATCGTCCTTTATTACACCTCCCCACCCACAACGCGTTGTCAACTAGTTTTGTGTTGTCAACTAGTTTTGTGCATAACTCGGTCGTCCAAACAACCGATTATTTTGTTTTTGTTTTGTGTTTGTGAGTGGTATTGTGGGAACTTTTTGTGAATGCAGTAGTCTTATTACAACACTTTGATAATGAATCTGACATTAAATAGAAAAGCTAATGTGACGATAAATTAATACTACATTTGTTTCATAATAAGTGTTTACATTGCTATTTTATGATGTCTTCAAATTAAATATTTACTTTGTATTTCAATTAGTGACAAGATACTTTAGTGGAAGAAATAATATTTACCTTTTTGTGAAACTATATGCATATTAAAAGTGAACACTTGTTATAAGGCGAACACGATAAGGCTGGGCACAGTGGGCTGGAAAATATCGGTCAAGGCACAGGGTCGACTGACTTTGAAGTCGGTCACATCGACTGTGGGATAAAAATGAAAATCAGTCGAGTTGGTGTGTTTTGAGTCTATCGGTCTAAAACTCGACCGATAGTGGTGCACACAAAATTCCAAAAAACAAATATCCGTTTGATAATTAAAAAAAAAAAAAAAGTCATCAAACGATAACTTTGGTAAATATCTAAGAATCGGAAAGAAAAATGTGATATAGAAAGGATGACCCAAGATTCTGTTATGATAAATTTAATAATCAACACCAGTGCACTTAAATGTTGGGGTGAAAGAGCGAGTAGGTAGAATGACTGCACAGAAATGAATTTACTGCTTATATATAAAAGCTCGTTTATTAAACGAGCTTAACCAGCCCGAAATTTACCATTTCGTTTAGTTTTTCATTGCTTAGAGTTTTTACCGATCCGACGCCGCTTTTTCACGAATGGCCATTGCTTCCACCTCTACCTAAAATTAGTCGGCCGTGAAAGAATATTTACAAAAAAAAAAGAAAAAGATAAAGTAAAATGGGTTAAAGTTAAAGTGTAAAAGCCGAGGAGGAGGTGACGGTGGTATAGATATATGGATTTATAAAGGTAAAAGAGTCAAACCACATTCTCTTTCCCAAAACTATCAAATCTAGGGTTTGTACCAACAGGCAGACGCTCCTCCTCTTTCTTTTCTTCAGGTATCCTATCTTATCATCAATCCATTACTTTTAAACTTTATTTTCAATCTCTATAACTCTTATATATAAATCGATCTATATCTGGATCTGTACTTTCTTTGTTTTTAATTGAAATCGGATATTATTTGTATTGGATTTTAATATTAATTGGTTTTGTTATAGATTTGTATTCAGTATTGTTTTTATTTGAGAATATATAATTTGTTTGATTTGATTGGTGGTTTATAAGTTGGATCTGGTAACTAAATAGGTTATTGGAGTTTGTAATCTATATATATGAATAGGCTTTAATTGAAGTTGTTACATCTGTTTAGGTGTATAAACTATTAATTTTGAAGTTGTTTGATTAATTTATATAAACATGCCTAATTGAAATATTATAAATTTTGAGGAAAAGTAATAAAATTAACGAAGCTACTTTATTTTCTGGTAATTGGTTTTATTTTTTTAGTGTTGTTTCACCATTAACAAAGTGCTAGTTTTACAAAACCTTTTATTTGTGTGCTAGTTTTACGGAACTTGTGGCTAATTGGTTCTTCTTGTTGTGTTTGCCGTTTTAAAATAATTCGTATTTTTTGCTCACCTTTGTAAACTTGTTTAATTCTATATTCTTGGCTATATGGACATGGTTGTATTGTATGCTATGATTGGTACACATGTAATAGCTAGTATGGATTTGGTATCGATTATAAAGCAAAGCTGTACCTTTGTTGTATGTATGCAAAGTGATTTATTTGACTTCCTTTGAATGTTATTGTTTTTTATGGGTTTATTTGTTTTTTAGGTAATATGCCTCGTTATGATGACCGCCATGGTGGTACCCGTCTTTACGTTGGTCACTTAGCTTCACGTACAAGGTCGCGTGATTTGGAAGACATTTTTAGCAGATATGGAAGGTTAACAGTTCAACCCTCAATTTTTTTGTATAGGCTGTTTATATATAGCTTGTTGAAGCTTTATTTGCTAATAGTTTGTGTGAGGAAGTTGAGTCGGGCTTTATTTATAAAGATGTTTTTGACTCATTTTTGTGATCTTAGTTGTGTTGTCCTTATAAGTTAGCTGTCTATAAGTCTATGACCATGTTTTTACGTCGTTGTACCTTTATGTTGGTCTAGTCTAGGTCAGTAGATTGAATTAAAATATGATGTGGTTTACCAAAAGCTGGCGAAAAATCATTATACATCTCCTTTTATTAGGATGTTGTACTGGAAGGTGTCTAGAAAGATAAACCACTGTGTTTTTGGCTAAAATCTGATATAAAACAACCCTTGGTTAAAAAGGTGCCCCTTGCTAATGTCAAGGAAAATTAACTTGAATGATCTTTATGAAGGTCTATGGTGAGAAGTTCCCTTTGGTGGAAAGAGTCGCTATCCATGCAGATTGTGTAGTAGGAGACTTTGGCGATTCTTTCTATAATGTTTTGCGTCTTTTTTTGATGGAATTGGCTACAATCTGAAAGTGGTGTTTTTTCAACCATTCTTTGAGGGGCGAAGTATCAACCCTTTGGTGTACTAATGTAATGATGGCCTTACTGTTTCTGGCACCCGTTTAACGCAGAATTCGAGACGTGGATATGAAGCGTGACTTTGCCTTTGTGGTATGTACTTTCTTTCTTGGTCTATCCTATTTACTTGATATTATTGGAGTTGTAGGGTATAATATTTGCCTTGTTATTGAATCCTTCTCTTTATAGATTTTACCGGTGCTTTTTGTGTCTTCTTCGTTTGCATGTTTGCAGGAATTTAGTGATCCAAGAGATGCTGATGATGCAAGATACAGCCTAAATGGTCGTGATGTTGATGGAAGTCGCATTGTTGTGGAATTTGCGAAAGGGGTAATGATCTTTGAATTCTCTGTTGTGGTTATGCAAGATAATGCCGAAATGATACGTTCTGTTTCTGCTGTTAAGATGAAAACAAAAATAAATAATTCATTCTTTCTCATGTAACAGGCTCCAAGAGGGGGAGGTGGTGGTGACCGTGACTACCGCGGTGGTGGTGATCGTGACCGTGACTACCGCGGTGGCGGTGGCGGCTCTCGTGAAGTTCTTGGCAGAGGCGCTCCTCCTCCAGGATCAGGCCGTTGCTTCAATTGTGGACTTGATGGTCATTGGGCACGGGACTGCAAAGCTGGCGACTGGAAGAACAAATGCTATCGTTGTGGAGAACGTGGCCATATAGAAAGGAACTGCCAAAACAGTCCCAAGAAAGTGACGTAAGCTCATCATGGCTTCTTTTGTTTTCTGTATTGCAATTCTAGCTAATGGCTCAAATAATTTATCTTTTTCTCACCGAGTGCTGAATGCAGGCGTGGAAGGAGTTACTCTCGCACCCCATCTCCACCTCGACGTGGTAGGAGTCGAAGTCCTAGCAGGAGTCGCAGCTACAGGTTATTCTGTTTTCATTGTCTTTTTGTTGCTGCCAGTGATTTGCTATACTGCGAACTAACCACTATTTTCTGCTTGAATTCTTCAGCCGATCAAGGTCACCTGCAAAGCGGGAGAGGAGCACTGAACGTGCAGAAAGAAGGTCAAGAAGCCCCAGGAGAAACCGGGCATCACCACCACCTTCCAAAGGAAGGAAACGCAGCCCATCACCTGATGACGGAAGTTTGGCAGAGAAAGGTACACCATCACCAAGAGATAATTCCAGGAGGCCAAAGGCAACAAGTAGAAGCCCCATTGAAGATGATGTTCGTGAAGTCAGTCGCAGCCCTGACAATAGGAGCCCTGCTGCCGAAAATGGGAACAGCCGGAGCCCAAGCCCGGTGGCTAGAGACAATGGGACCCCCATTGAAGATGATGATGTAGCCAATGGCTCGCCAGATCCCAGCGAGTCTGGTTAAATGTGTTTGGCCCATTCAACAGTGTCTGTCACATGAAATCAATGGTATGGATTATGGATTTTAAAACTGAATCTAGGAACTTGTCAAAGATAAAAGGAAATATTTTGAACCATAACTTTCTTGACTTTGGAGTTTGATGTTAAAGATGATAATTGTAGCTGTATTATTTGTTTTGTTTTGTGTTCATCTTGAATAGGTATGTTAAATGTATTCTGTTTTATGGCGTCATTTAGAATCACGGTCACATGGTTAGTTCCTGTGACTCGAGTGGCTGGCTACTAAAGCTGTGTTGACCACTGTGCAAGAGCCATCCTGGTTGCATGTCTTAAGACACTGATTTGAATTTCTTTGAGATTACAACATTGATGCTGAAACTTGTCTATTGACAGATCAATGGCAACAGATCAATCCTCTTGCAAGCAAGCAGCTACTGTATATCTTCGTGAAACCAAACATTGGTTTTGGCTTGTTGATATTAGTTGTGTTTTCTTGATTCTTATACGACTTGTTAGTTATTACAAGGTCTCAAACCTATATTAGATCCATGAAATATTTCTTACCAAAACCATTCTGTTACCCAAACTTTTTTGGAAACCTGTCTAAAGCTTCTTGTTACAACTTTCTTAATTTAAAGTTGTAGCTAGAATCGGTAAACGAACAACAGATTAGTTTTTGTTTTGTGCAATTTGCCACATTAAACCAAGATTGTGGGCCAAAAAATCGCCTTAACGCAAACTTTAGTTAAAAACTATGGGTACACCCCCTACCCCTGTTTACCCTTAACGCAAACTAGTTACTCGATATGACCTGATCAACGAAGTAATATCATGGGCGGAGATAGCAGGGGTGGGGTGGTCGCTTCACCAATGTCATCAAACTACAAAACTTGTAGCAAAATGGTTCTACCCTTCGCATTTTTCTTTGTTTTTTCTCATTCCCATTCTCATTCACATCTTTTCATTCCCGTTTCCTTATCATTTTCTACTTTATTAACAAAGCAATGCACGCTTTTTTATCTTTTTGTTTCATATCTTTTGTTTTTATTACTTTTAACTCATTAAACTTTCATATTTTATGTTCAAATACGTTTTTCAATCGGTTTTACTCGCTTTATTAAAAGGACAAGCATTTTATATTTCGCTTTTTTAATATTCGTTTTGTAATAAAAACAAGATTAAAAAATTAAAAATAAATAAATTCAAGAAGTATTACAATGATTTCAAAGAGTTTAAGGATTGGATAACTAATCCCTTTTAAAAGTCCGACACATGTTTAGTTTTTAACTTTATACTTTAGAAAGTCTGCATGTGATGAGGTGGCGGATCTGGGTGACTATTTTTGTGTCTTCCTCATTTATCATGTCTTAAATAATTCATAACGTAGTAGATATATATATATATATAGTGTAGAGTTATTTTCAGAACCAAGAAAAATGCGAGAACTGCGAGAACCACCTTTGTACTCCTAATAAAACATAATGTACTACATGTTAATGCAAAATGGCAATTTTGAAAATATATGGAACTTAATTTCAAAGAATAACTTAAACTAGGGGCAAATTAGGAATTTAATTTTCCATAAAAATAGGATCTCTTTTACAATTACAGTTTCCCCAAATCCTGTGTTTTATTCTTTGAGCAACTACTTTCATCTCTCCTCTTCTCAAGAACCCTAGCCTCCCACTTTGACAATGAAATATCATCATTAAATAATTCGATCTCAAAAAACAAAACATGATACCATATACACGTTTAGTCCGGATTCGAAGAAAGAAAATCTATACCATATTTAATCATTCCTAATTTGCATATATATATATATATATATATATATATATATATATATATATATATATATATATATATATATATATATATATATATATATATATATATATATTTGAAGGTTTTGTAATTTTGTATTTTGCTTTTCGAATAGATATTTACAAGAGATAGATGAGTAAAGACCTTTACTCCTCGTCTTCCTCTTGAAGATGCTTGAGTGTTTCCGGTTGTAGACTCATTAGCCCAAGACATGGAAGGATAAACTCAAAACGTTCTCTAGGAAGAGCTTTGATGAAGATGTCTGCTAACTGGTATTCAGACCTTAGAAAGTATAGTTCCACCACACCGTTTCCAACTTGTTCCCTGATGAAATGATGTCGAATGTCGATGTGCTTTGCTCTTGAGTGTTGTACGTTGTTGCATGAGAGAGCAATAGCACTTTTATTATCACGATCTGGGGATTTTGTTGAATTCAAAGCCATAGTCGATAATTGGGATTTCATCCAAAGGATTTGAGCACAACAAGATGACATGGCTATGTATTCAACCTGTAGAGGAAATAGAAGTACTCATTTGCTTCTTTGAAGACCGACTCCACAAGCTTATCACCCAAAACCGAGCACCTCCGGACGTGCTTGACGAGTATCTTGACATCCCGCATGATCGGCATCTACATAGGTCGTTAGTGACATACCGGTGTCCTTGGTGCAAAGTCCCATATTGATGGTTTCTTGGAATCTGAAAGACCCGTTTAAGCGCTTCAAGGTGCTTTTTGGTAGGCTTAGCACGGTATCTAGCACACATGCATACAATGACGAGAATATCAGTCTCATGGGTGAGGTACATCGAGGATCGATCATACTACGACATTTCGTTTGGTCTACCATGATCCCGAGTGGTCCTCATCCGCTTTAGTATGCTCAATCATGGGAGTGTCAGCAGGTCACTAGAATCAAATCCAAATTTCTTTAAAATCTCATTTGCATATATAGATTGATTTATAAAAATGCCTCGGGGACTTTGTGAAGTTTGTAATCCCAAGAAAAATGACATTTGTCCCATCATTGACATTTGAAATTTTGAACCCATTTCATTTGAAAAGCGGTCACACTCATTGGGGTCGGTCGAGACAAAGATGATATCATCAACATATATTTGAGCGTGAATTAAATGTTTGCACGACTTCACGGTGAACAATGTCGGATCAAGCTGCTCCTTTCTTTGAATCCAGTAGATAGAAGAAACTTTAATAGCGTATCATACCATGCCCTTGGAGCTTGCTTAAGACCGTATAAAGCCTTATTCAAATGATAGGCGTGAGTAGGATGCTCTAGATTCACGAATCCTTGAGTTGGTGGCGTAAGCGACTTCTTTAAGATCTCCATTAAGAAATGTCGTCTTTACATCCATCGATAGACTACCATGTTCTTACTTGCGGATTAGCCAAGAAGATTACGATTGCCTCGTCACGAGCAACTGGAGCAAATGATTCTTCAAAGTCAATACCCTCCTCACGGCGGTATCCTTTGCAACCAACCTAGCCTTGTTCTTTAATACATCGCCATGCTCATCAAGCTTCACTTTGAAGATCCACTTTAGAGCAATGATCATTACAATCTGGGCGGTACTAATTCCCATACATCAAGTCGATCAAACTCATGAATTTCTTCTTGCATGGCATTGAACCATTGTCTTCATTCATGGCGGTTTAACATCTTTTGGTTCGACCATAGAGTATAGAGTTGAAGAAGCACCATAAGGCATCGATTACAAGTTGTTTCGTGTTGATCTTTGGGCGAGAGGGTTTCAATGATGTTGTCCAATGGATGATAATGTGTCCATTTCTTAAGATGTTCATGTGGTTGTTGTTGAGGCCCAAGTAGCGAGTCTATATCTCCGATGATGATTGTTCGATGATGATTCGAGAGCAAATATATTCTCAAAGGGTTCATCTTACGGAGGAGCAAAAGGGTTTTCATCATCTATAACGGTGACAACATTTCCATTTTGTACACTCGATGATTGATGATTTGTTGATGAGACAGAGTGATCAAAGAGCGCTTCTTGACTTAATGACATTGAAAGCGAAGGGTTAACTTCATTGGCGGGGATATAGGTAGCCTTTGTTGATGGGCCGACATATCATTAACACTTGGTTCATAGTGCTCATCAAACATTGGATCAAATAATTTCTTGAATCATCCTCAAGGAAGTACATAAGGAGTTCTTTGGTGAGGGATTAGAAACAAAAGTAGAACTGATGGGACTACTTGTTAAAGGTTGAAATGCGGTTCGAACTAAATTGTCCTTGAGCCTTTTGACCGGTCAGCTCATCAAGCGAAGCGTGAATTGTTTCCATGATATTTCGGGTTCTCTTCATAGATTCGGTAACCTTTTACGCTTGGTGCATATCCTACAAATACTCCAATGTCCGCTTTAGCTTTAAGCTTGCCTAAGTCTTGGCCCTCATTAGTTGGATAGCACAATGCACCAAACACACAAAGGAATGAGAGATTAGGCTTTCTATTGTGGACAAGTTCATATGGAGTTTTCCATGAGCGGTGTGAATTAGGGATCGATTTTGTGTGTAGCATGCGGTGGCAATGGCTTGACCCGGAGAAACATTGGAACCTTTGAGTAAATCAAGCATTGTTCTTGCGGCTTCCACAAGACTTCGATTTCGTCTTTCAACTACACCATTTTTTGAGGAGTTCGTGGAACACTTCTTTGATAGTGATTCCAATACTTTCATAAAACTCACTAAGTTGTTTATTAACAAACTCGGTTCCATTGTTGGTTCGGATGCATCGGCGGTTTTGTTAAGTCGAACTGCAATTTGTTTGATAAGTTTGATGATGATATCCGGGTTTCATCCTTTGTCATAAGAACTTAACCTGGTGAATCGAGAGTAATCATCAACCACAACTAGCACATATTTCTTTCCAAAGATATTCTGCTCTCGTGGGTCCACATAAATCCATATGAATTATATGAAGAACTTACATGGCGAGTTTGTAGGTTTGGGTTTGTGGGCATATTTCTTGATTTTCCTAATTGGCATCTTGAACAAAGATGATCCTTTTCATACTTTAGTCTAGGTAAACCTACAACTAAGTCCTTTACGGAGAGATCATTGATGGTCTTTGAAGTTCAAGTGATTGAGGCAGCGATGCCATAACCATGACTTTGTTTTGAAGCCTTTGACAACAAGAAAATTGGAGAAGACTTCATCATATCTTCGATAGAGATGGTGTATAGATTTGAACCACGTGTTCCTCTTAAAAGCTCTTTACCATCAAGTTCTCTAACGAAACAAGTATGTTTTCTCAAGGCCACTTCTAGATCGTAATCACGAATTGACCACAGAAAATAAGTTATGACCAAGACCTTCTACGTAATATACTACGGAGATAACACTATCACCTACAACATAATCTCCATAACCCACAATACTTTGAAATGATCGTTCCCGAATCTAACAGTCCGATGAATTTACTCACGAAGTTCATGATCCGTGACAGGTCTCCGGTCATATGCTTGGAGCGGCACGAGTCCAGTACCACAAAAGCGATTTGAGCGATCTGCGGTTGAACACGGACAAAAATGGATAAGCGGATAATTGGGAACCCCATGCAATAATGGGTTCCACTTGGTTAATGTGATGAATTAGAACACCCATATCGAGTAGAAACAATGGAATCATTAGAAATAGATGCGATGCTAGTGTCCATATTTGACCTATTCAAAGTATGTTCACTTCAAGGGAATAGTTCTAACAATAGGCATCCATTTACTAGTGGGCCTGTCTTAGCAAATTTAGGCGGAACTCATTAGCCTTATGGCGAGAAGGTATCAATTGATAACCTATTTTACTAAATATTCTTCCCGTGAGTTTCCTTTGTTTTCTAACTTTCTTTCGCCTTTGCCTTTTAGCCTTCTTAGCTTGATTTTTGCATAAACAATTTTAACGGGGCATTTATCGGCATTAATCAAATCATTCATACCACATTCATGATTAGTAGCGAATTCAAGCAATCATCGATTACATGGTTTGCGATAGTAGCATAATTGAATTAATTACGATGCGCTTATAGCTAATACTAGAATCAACACGATTCGTCTTATTCAAATCCTCCCTAAGGTGATCTTCTACTTTCTTCCATGAGCATTCCTATCATGCAAGGTCCTATCATTCTTTGTGTTGCCTTGAGGCTTTGACCCGCTTACTTTGGTGTCACTTACTCCTGTAGAGGAATTGGAACATTAGTTGGTTTTGCTACTTTTGCATTCTGAACTAGAAGTGCGAGGATTTAAACTACTTGAAGGCACCTTAGTGTTCACTTTCTTAAAGCGGGCATAGAATGGTTTGTATGCTTGGCACTAGGCATACAACAAGGCATCACGACTTTTCCTTTTGCCCCAAGGATTTAGGACATGTTGCTATTAAGCATTCTAGCGTTCTTGAGATCGTTTGGCTTGAATGCACGCAAACCTAATTTCACTTTGTCAAGAGGCTTATTTATAAAATCCTCTTCCACAATCTCACGGAGGTATTCAAGACTATCCTTAAGGTGAGCACAATAGTCGTGAAACACGGGTTCATTATTCCTAAGATGGGGAGGAATGTATTTATGATCACGATATATTTGCGATCGAGGATGACTTTTGATGCAACATTCTCATTAAAACTAGTGGCGGTTTCCTTTCTCCGACTCTAAGATTCTCAATTTCTTTTGTAAAGATGTTATTTTTCGTTGTTTTTGTCACGAGTGACTTTCATTGAATCATATAACTCTTTAAAGTGTCGTTAACTTTTCATTTTCTTCTAGAAAACTTTCGTTTCTTTTGTAAAGCATTAACTAGGTTTTGAAGATGAAAAGTTTGAGAATCACGAGAATCTAAAGGAGGAGGCATTTGGGAGCCGATCACATTGTTCTTTTCACCCTTTAGTTGAGAGATTTGAGCTTTCAACTTTCGGATCGTGTTATAATGAGCTTGAATCATTCGTCACGTTTGTTTATCGAAAAGCGCATCAAACTCTGGAACATTTGAGGATGTCTTGATATTTGAGGTTTTAACATTTTCTTTAAGATGTTGATATTTTAGTTGCAAATCGAAATGTTCAACTTCTAGTTTAGAAAGATGTTTTACCAAATTATCGTGATCATCTCGATTAATTTTCTCATTAAGTTATGAGTTTTTGTTTTCAAGCTCAATGACACGATCATGGGAGACTTTCAGAGCAACAGATAATTCATGAAATTGAGAAGCATTAATGGAACAATTTGTAGCAGTGTAAAACACATCTCGAGCAATACATTTAGAAATAAGATTCTCATTCAAGGTATGCAAATTCTTCCTCTCAATCTCATTATATTTTAATTCTCGCTCATAGTCACTAACCTCAACAATCATCGCATCAAATTCCTTTTCCATTTCTTTAATATC
Source organism: Chrysanthemum lavandulifolium (assembly GCA_022545495.1). Taxonomy (NCBI): domain Eukaryota; kingdom Viridiplantae; phylum Streptophyta; class Magnoliopsida; order Asterales; family Asteraceae; genus Chrysanthemum; species Chrysanthemum lavandulifolium. Next base: position 42,360,155 of record CM040245.1, on the reverse strand, counting down.
TAAGTCCATCCCTTTTAAGACTCTCAAATTGATCTTTTAGTTGTTTAAAGAAAGGCATGACCTCGGTTAAATAGCATTCTTTAGTTTGCTCAAAACCCCTTTCCACTTCGGTTATACCGGTGGATGTGATCCTTTTCTTACAAGTTTTCTCAAAATCAAAAATAATTGAAAGATAACATATTGACTAATTAAGGTCTTGCTTTTAGTGGCAATAGTCCTAGGGACTAGATGCATTGGTGTATTAGGAGGATACTGATTCTTGTGAGGCATTTTCCTAAAGGGGAATTTGTTACAACAATATTCTACGCTTTTGCTTATCTAAATCCTTTTCGAGAACACTTGTTGGTGTTAACAACGTTTGAGGCTTAAACAAGTTCAAGGAAATCCAATTTTCCTTTTGTAGTCATGGGGTCCGATAATTATGTTTTTCTTACATATAGGATTGTTGAGTTTCTTATCCATTTTCTCCATAGTGACCTCATCCGATTTCTTATCTTCCTCGGTGCACTTTCAGTAGAACTAGGTCTCTGCCTAGGTTTAAGGATTTTATTTCCATCACAGATAACATTTTGAGCGACTTTTGCTATCTTACCATACTCGGGGTTGGATTCCTTTATAATGGGGATACTATGCTTATCGGCGAGAACTCTATGCTTCATGATCATGTGAAGCGATCTGAATGGTATTCCCTTGCGTACAACTTCTTTTCAAGCTTGTTTTTCAAGGTTTTAGATTATAAAAATCATTCAAAGTTTTGATTCCTTAACTGAATTCTTGCTTAAGCATTTTAACATTTTCTTGAAGTTCTTGTTTTTGCTTAGCAGTTTTAGAAAGCTTTTCTTGTAATGAGTTTAACTCTGTTTTAATAATACTTCTCTAAACTTACTTTTTCTAATAGTTATGCGCATTTGGTCATCCATTTCTCGCTTCACGGGTGGTTAACTCAAACTTAGCCATTGTTCATAAATAGCAACTTGTTCTTTATAGGCATTCGATTCAAGAAATAACAGAATCATCATGAGCACATGCGGTGTATTCATCAAAATATAGTCATCATTGATGCAGAAGATGCATCACTTGATACGGTCGCACTTTCACTTTGTTTCACATATTGATCATATGGGACAACATTGATATTACCCATATTTTCAATATCGACTCAAAAGTTTCGATTGATTGTACTTTGTCATGTATCTTTTGCTCATCAACATCATCGTATAGTTTTAATACCTGCGAGATGATTGACTCTTTGGATGGACCATCTTGCTTAGATGATGAGACTTTAGGAGAGACCATTGGAGAAATGCTAGCCATGAAAATTGTTTGTGCGATGGGTTCATCATCGGCGTCGAGTCGTATGCATCACGGTCGGCGACTTGAAAGGCATTCGATGATTGTGACCTATCTCTGAATTGGTACATTCATCAACATCGCGTCATATGTCTTTGCATTCCTTCCCGAAGAAACAATAACTCCTCTTCATCCAAAGCTGCTCCATTATCCCGAGCTTGCACGAACAACATCTTATCCACAAGTACTCGGCATTTCGAGGCGTTTTGGTGATGTGCGGTTCCTTGCAATATGTCCTCACCTCCACGGTTGTAGCACTTGATCGGCTTTGCTTGTCCACGATTTCCGTTCCTTCACGATTACGATTTGCTACATATCCTCTACCAACTCCACCTCTTCCCTGTTTATCTTGTCTTTCTTGAACGGTTGCACCACAACCTTCCCATCTCTGACGGTAGCTTGATTGTGTGGATTGGATGATGTTTTGAGGTTATTTTTGGTGTGTGGGAGAGAGTTCATGTTATGACTAATCATGAGAGCCAGTTGATTAATGAAGTGTCCCACGCGTGCATCGAGATCGACTTGTTTGAACATTGGATCGGGAATGAGTTTGTGATTACCATTACCCATAGGTATAACTTGAGAAGCTTTGGTGGTAATTCCAACATTTGTGTAGAAAGCGGTTGAATCATTTGATGAGCTCGTCTCTCCCGGTTGGTTTGGCGATCAAGAATCCTTTTTCAAACATAGCATGTCTCTCATTACGAAGAAGGAATGCATAGAGTTGTTCATAGTTTGTATTCTTCAATCCTTTGGTTAGTTTCACAGAGGTGACAAACTTGTGCCATTCGAGATTCATGTTGTTCACAAATTTTGAGTTCAATTTGAATGTTTGGCATGGTCATTTGATGTTCCTCATGTCATTCACAAGCTTATGGAATCTCGTAGTACTCATAGACACTCTCATCGGGTTTCATCTTGAAGTGTTCAAATTCATCATACGAGTTGTGATTCTCGGTCTTGATAGTTAATTGAACACAGAGGAGCATCTTGACATTATCCCATCGCCTTGGCTTCGGTGTTGTGATTGATAAGCTTGTAGATATCTTTTGGAAGACCTTGAAGTATAGTGTTAGAAGCCACGATATCGACATCGAATCTCTTTTCTCCTTATCATTGAGTTCATCATACGTCTTTAGTGCATCTATTCCATAGATCATTGTTCCATCTGCAATTGTATCAATTAAGTCTCTAGTAGTCTCAATATGATAAGGTCCTTCATCAATGGATTTGAGAATGTTGACCCCATTTTCCTTTCCAAGGCAATGCAGTCGATTCGTTGTGCCCAAGAGTCATAGTCGGTTACATCGAGCATGGGTGGACGAGTATCGAGCCGTTGCTTGAACATCCTCGACAACGGAAGAAACAATAGTTGGAGCGATGTTTGCCATGATTACAAGTTCTACGGTTTTACTATTCTTTGATTCAACCGGAAATTGATTCTTTCACGGGATTTTACTAAACCAAAAGAACAACCGTAAGAATGTAGCACGAAGAAGTAACAAGTCTCGATAGACAAGTAGCTACACCTCGACTCGCAATTATCAACTCGCTAAACAACTAACTCGCTTAAAGAAACAAGTAAACTACGACATCAACTCGCAATAGCCAAGTCGCATATAGAGACAACTCGCTAAATAGCAAGTCGTAAACAAACACAACTCGCTTAACCACCAAGTCGCTTAAGCCAACTCGCTAGCAATACAACCCGCTTAATAGCCAAGTCGCTTTAGAACTCAAGTCGCAAAGAAACAACTCGCTTAGAACCCAGTCGCATAAAAGTCAACTCGCTAAATAGCTAATTCGCATATACCAACTCGCATCCGATGTGAAGCAACTCGCTTCGAAGAAACCAAAATCCGAGGCGCAACACGCTTTGTACAAAGTTCACAAATAACCACTTAATCAATCAAAAACAACCAAACCACAATGATTTAAGCCTTCCAATACAAAACATAACCACATATGATGATCCTAAACACAAAAGTACAAGCAAAATTCAAACTTTAATACTAGAATTTGTCCAAATGATTCAAACTCTCCTAAACACTTAATACCCCAAAACCTTATGAAATCCACCAAAACAAAGAGCATGAAAGATGGTGATCAAACCATGGCTCTTGATACCAATTGTAAGTTATAGGATTTCACAAACACACTAAACCATAATCACATGGGCGTTCAAGTATGTTTAGAGAGAAAATTCTAGAGATAGAAAAAGAAGAGAGTTGGGAACTATTTGAAACAAAGAAAATGATATTGAAGCTCCAACCCTCTACCTTGGGAGGTAGAGGGTATTTATAATGTCTTACAAATAAACGCCACCTATGGGTCGTGGATCGGGCATCTGATAGGTAAAGACCCGTCCGTCCTCCACGGTGTTACATAACAAACTACTTGCTAACATAACTTGACTACACTACGATCTTTCTAACAAATACATATACTTGAGGTGACCGACTCTTTAACGACTGAATTTTCTAATTCCTAACAGGTCCCGACATGAAGGTATTCGTATGTTCCTTTGTTTTCTCATCTATTCGACACATCTGGATGATATACAATCAGATTTAATCATGGTATACTAATCAATGAATCATGTTGTTATGCTAATATATGTCTCGTTAATATGTAACCCAAATAACAATACTATACACTACATAAAATCATGAAAACCTAATAATATGTGTGTAGACTTGTAGTTTATTTTCTCCATTCAAATCGGTTGATACAAGTCCTAATATGAACATTAAAGACACATTAATATGGGTAATAAAATCTGAAAACCCTAGGAATTAACGTGGGTCGATTACGGTTAAAAGGTTTAGGGATTTGTTATGATTTCATGTGGGTAGGGTCAGTCGAAGTGGGTCGGGTTCAAGGAGGTGTAAATAAATGATACCAACGTGTTTTGGGTGATTCTTGAGTCTAAACAAAATTTCAATCCATGTAATTTACGAAAATATAAGGTTGAGCAAATAGAGGTCGGGAAAGTGCGTTTTGAATTTTCCAAGTTGGGTGATCAAAGTCATTAAACTAAGTCTATAAATCGATTAGAATGGTCGATTTTTTCATTTTCAGACCATAAGGTTTTAAGGGCTATAAATTGGTATGGTAAATATTTGGCATGTTAATTTACTTCTAGAATTTTGGGGATTTGTGTTAATTTTCTAAATTGGTCTAAGAGACCCTTACTTTAACGCTCAGTTCTCGAGTTGAAAATGAAGAGGAAATTAAAGGAAGCGGAAAGTTTTTGTGTTCTTGAGTCTTTTAAAGGAGGAAAGGAAGCGGAAAGGAAATAGAGAGGAAGATTTGATAAGTAAATCTTCCTCCCACTTTGGGAGAAAAGGAAAGGAAAGCGGAACCATATGTTGTGTAAAGACTAATATACCCTTTTAAAACATTTGACATTAATAATTAAAGGGTATATATGTAATTTGACCAAGTTATTTTCCTTTTCCTCTCACTCAAAACATGATTATGATTACTTTCATTTTCCTTTCTCTATCTCAAGAACATAACAACCAACACTTACTTTCCTCTTCCATTTCTTTTCCTTTCCTATTCTTTTTCATTTTCCTTCCCTAAAACTCGAGAACCGAGCGTAAAGGTGTAACAACGAGGTCATTTTTTCAGCAGTGCGGAAAGATGAATTTTTAAACCATACTCATGTTTTGAAATAAAATCTGTAAAAATTTGTGAACTTACTTCACTGATATGGGAACCTCTCGGAATTTTCTCAGATTTATTGGAGCTCATTTGATAGGTCTAAAAATTCGTAAGAAACTGAGTCATATTTGCTTTTCAAACCTAAAAATTTATTTTGGCACATTTAACCCTAGTTAAGTTAACTAATGATTTGAAACACATATAAAACTTATTCCTAATTAATTATCATTATTAACCGTAAGAACTTGAAATAATTATGAATCTGACCTAATCTGTAAACCCTAAGTTGAGAACGTGATTAATAATAAGCAATAAATCCGTTATGACATTAAATGAGCTAATAAGTATTATATGAACCCTAAACCATGTAGATTCGTTGAAGAAGACGTGACGTTGTTTCCTTGTGCTCACTTTTCTGTTTGCTTTCATTTCATTTGCTAAGGTACAAATATTCTGCCCTTTATCGGTAGGGGTTTCTCATGACTCTTTATCTTTGATTTTGTTTCATTTGTTATGATATTTGTTTGTGATCCCATTTGATATGATTCCTTCGATACACTATTCATTTGATTATGCCATTTGATGCTTATCCATTTTATTCCCTTTATATATATATTATATTTGATGAACAACCCTTGATCAATACCCTATGTTATTTACATTGTTTGACCAAATCCATTGCCCAATGTACTAACATGCCATGGAGGTAACCATGGCCATGTCATTGAGGCACCAATGGCATGATATGGAGGTGTGTTTTTGTCCACAGAGTTCCCTTTTGTGCTAGCATTTTATTACGACTATAATTCCATACGTAAGTATATTTGCCAAAAGCGGTGTACGATTAGGTATGATGTTTATTTTGCGAGGCGTATGGATCCATCCTAGGTACTCGATTCGAGATATATGTGTGTGCCATACACTTTTGGGAGATCGCTACTCCATATGATATGATTTGTTATAATATGATATGATATGTTTGATTGTTTTAGTCTATTCATGTATCATGTTTAGGCACTTGGGCAAACTCCTTGACAGTTCCGTTATTATTCCTTCATAACCCCTTTGATTATTCCTTTATACCATATTCAGTCCTTATTTCATTTACCATCTTGATCAGCAGGTTTTCGTTGGATTCGTTTCGCTTGTTCATTTTGATTAATTGCTTTTCGTTATTAATATATGTTCATCGTTAGTTAGCTCAACCGCATTCTTTTCTGCGGCGGTGTATAAAGCGGGATCTTGAGATTGAGTGATGAGTAGGAGCTTTTAATGGACCCGGCCTTAGTTTTCCTTGTCATCCGGAATTAGATTGAGATTTATGTTTTGTTTATTTTCTTTTCATTTAAGAATTTGAGCAGTTTTGTATTTCTATAAGTTAATGGTTTCATTACTTGTATTTTATTAATTTAAGACTTTCGCTTGCGTTTATTATGTTATGATTGACATGATGTGACGTTTGACCTTATCGGGTCGGGGCATGGCGGAGTGATAAGGGGCCGGAATGGTTGCTTCGTTAGTGTATTTTTCGCGATTTCGTGTGTATTTTCGGAAAAAAATTATTTGACCCTCCCATTTAATGTATTTCTCGAAAAAATTTGTTTCGTCCTCCTAGGCTCCGCCATTGGGTCGGGGTGTTACATATAAACTCTGTGTTATTGGTATTGATTCATGCTGACTACAAATGATAAAGAGCTAGGTATCTTCTAGGTCCCGCAGTTTTGACTTGTTCCTCTTTTTGAGCACATGTAACAAAATTGTTAGTGTTAATTGGAGGATATACGGAGAACAGGGCATCAATTATTGGTCTGACTTGATAATTGCTTCAGTTGAATTGTGTGTGCTATCAATCTTTTGTTTAGAGCAAATATTATGTTTCATCTTATGACCACGTCGATTAACAAATGTAAACTCAACTTATCCTGTTCCTCTCACATCCATGGGGGTGTTTGTTTTGGCTTATATAGCGGGCTTATGGCTTATTTGGTTTTCGGTTTATGTTTCATAAGCTACTATTTTTGAGATGCTTATTTTGAACATCATGCTTTTAAACATATAAAACACGATACGTGATAAACATATAAAGCGAAAAAGTCTCAAAATAAGCCACAAAATGTGAGTTTATGACATATAAACCGAAAACCAAATAAGCCAAAATTCCGCTATATAAGCCAAAACAAACACGTACCCCCTTACTTTCAGTCTCGTTCTGCCGTAATTAATCTTGTTCAGTCTAAGAGACTTGTTCGATTCTCTGTTTATCAAACCTATTATGAATTAGTGGATACTTTCATATTTGTCTAGACATCATATTGTGCAGTTCAGATCTATTCTGAAAATGCCAATGTGATATGGACTAGTTGACTTCTTTGGCAGAGTATGACTGCATAATTGTGAGCTTGTATATGGTCGTATATATCCCATTCAATTTCACGTTTTCGGTCTTAACTTTGCATGTTCGTTGTGCACATCTCATTGTATAGTTGACCCATAATATCAATACAAAAAAATAGGATAATAATGTCTAATGAGTTACAGTTTGATGTCATCATGATATGTAGTCATTCAGTTATCTGATGAGTTTGTATGATATGCTTAATCTTAGTTTTTAACTGTTAAACACACTGAATTTACTGACGATAATAACACTTTGCTCAAGGATTACTAGTACTTATTACTTTATTAGCACAAAGATGTATGCTTGTTAATTTCCTTATCGGTTAGGCAGTATTGAGTCACTTGATCCTATTGACCGGATGTCACTTCTTAAATGTGTCTCTTATGAAACCTTTTATGTAATAAAACCTGGATATAGTTTTGCACGAGGCCAACCTTAAGCTGTGTCGTTCACTTGACGTTGTGACTAACATCCCTAGTGTTATTGTTAGTATTGTCAATTGTGCATAAAAGAAAGATGCTGAATCTCAGTATAAGTGTATACTGTAGTGAAGTTAAACCAGAAGGCTTTAGTCGACCAGATATAATGATCACCGAAGTGGATACTTCTTTAAAGTACCATGAGATTTTTGAATTGAAGAGAACATTTTTATTTGTGTAAGATATACCAAGATTGTCCATTTTAACATGAAAGTATGTGATCCAACTACTAATCGTGTCATTCACGAATGTTGCTAAGTTAACACCGAACACGGTAAATTGATCATATCTTAGGTCTTAACAATGAGATGGTGATAAAACTAGCTCTATTTATATCTACAAAACGTAGTTAAAGTTTTACTTCAGACTTTGGTTTTGCAGCTTATACATTATCAACTTTTTCACCATAAGTAAATGCATTGTTGTGTTGTTTTACCTTTCTTACCATCCCATCCCCATCATTAACACAAATGACACCTTTGTCAGCCCTTCTGTCATGGCAACCCCATGCATGCCCATCTCCTCTCCCCAGATATCAACACATGACCAGCCTACCCATGCTAACAGTTAAAAACTCTAATCAAAATACATTAAGTTTACTTTTCTATTTTTAGAATATATAGCAAAATAAATCACAAACACTTGTTATTTCAGAATATTCAGCTGGATCTGATGTAAATGATAATGTCAGTATAACTATAGCTAGTCTATTTTATATATTTTATTATGGCAACACAATTTGAAAAGTATTAGGTATATAATCAGGGACAGAACTATGTGACCTAACCACACGATTTTAGGTCATGAAATGTAAATTTTAATAAAATATGTCTAATCGAACACGTGTAACCCTCAATTTTCCTAAAATTTTTTATCAGTACCAACTTTAATCTCATAATCATAAAAGATGCAACACTCTCTCAAAACTCTTGGGTCCCTCTTTGTGTATAATTCCTTTATATTTTATTAGAAAATAACATTAATCTTTATGTGAAAGACATGTACATGAACAATTGTGGGTTAAGCCTAGGAGTTATTTATGGTAACCTTGGTATCCAAAACAAAGCATTGGATGCTTGTCATTTTACACAGAATTTGTGTTTTAGTTTTTACCCCCAACGATCTCATCTTCTATGTAATCGAAGTACTATTTATAGCTCAAAATAATATATTTTATTTATACAAAGTTAAATGCAATAATTTATAGGAAAATAGAAGACACATAAATTAACTACAAAAAATTAACGCTAAAATTATAGTAGCATAAACATTGAACTTAATATTAGTAACATCACATTTAGAGTTAACGTTGTTTAATATTTTTGATACTTACTTTTCCTTAAATATTAAAGAACTTGTGATATTTAGTACATGCATTTACATAGGAAAGAAAAACATTTATATAGAAAAGAAAATCAAAAAATGTGTTATTACAAAAATCAGTTCAAACTAAATAAATTTTTTGATGAAACAATAAAATAAAAATCCATAGATGTATGTATTGTTGGAGAAATAAAATTTTTGATGAAATATGTAAAAAAACAAGAAATGAGGAAAACATGGATGGAGAGTTTCTAGGGTTGACTCTCTGACTTTGTAACAGAGAGTTGGTGATCGATCAAAACATTTTGCTTGGGATCTTGAGCCTATGGATTTGTAATCTATTGGATACCTTTTTACTTGATCTCTTTATATCCTAAAAAGTCAAGATACTTGTTATATAATCATACTTACATTATTGTTATAGAATCTTTTACTTAAAATTATTTACTCTATGATAAGTCAAATGTTGTTTTCTCCCCTCATATTTATCATTCTTGTTTTATAACATGGTCTCAATGTGTTTATTTACTTGTTCAAAATCATGTAAACATATAATATTAAGTAACTTTGGTCATAACTAAACACGGACTTAAATGCAGACTAAATTTTATAATCAACATGCCAATAATATCATTTTTGACCTCATATAATCTAATGAGTGATAGATTTTTAGTGGTAGTCAATATAACATCGCCATCAATATTAACATCTCATTTAATGTCCAAAGGATCCATTTGTCCACATTTAGTTCCATGCCAAATCGGTGATGTTTGGGTTGGTGTTATCTTCCTTCATGCGTGTGAACCAGGTTAAAGGCGAACAACCCGTCGGTATGGGCGCCTAACTCCACACCGATTCCATTGTAACTAAATATATAATATTGGTTAAAATCATAATTATAAGTTTTTATTTTCTTAAAGTATAGTTAAACAAACAAATGTAACTTTCTAAAATTCTAACTAATAGTTTATTCATTGTGTCTATTTTTGACCACACGTGTGCAAGCTGTCTATTTCATGAAACCAATGTCAAATTTCAAATTAAGACCCCGAAGTTTGAAACTAATACTTTTTAGTCCCTGATCGTTTTAACCACCAGCTCAGAATTTGATAATTATATTTGGACCGACATGCACACCAAAGCTGGTCTAAGTCATAAAAAACGGAAGCATTAGAATAACATTTTAATTGTGACATCATTAAGATCGTAATATTATGACTTTGTTGTAAAAGGTTACACTAGTTTAAATGGTTTGTCTCATCAAGCTAGGAAGTATTCTTCACTAAGTTATACAAGTATTTTGTTATTTAAGGTTTATTTAGAAGTTATTAGATGTTTTGTTATATGTTTTCAAAAAAATGTATTTCTTGATATAGCATATTTGTCTCTTGCAAAATAAGATCTGATATATCGAGCTCATTTTCATAGCATTGGTCTAAACGATCATACAAATTACATACGCGTACACCATCATTATTCATGTTGTAGTCGGTATAGTTCTTTTACACCTTGCAGTTAGATAAACTCATAAACTTTAGGGGATAACATCCTTGCTGTAAACAACAAAGAGTTATCTGATGTTGCAACTTGCAATGCAAAATGGTCCTTGATTCTACACAAATGGTCCCTAATAACATCTTTGATGTACACAGCTGGTCCCTGATTTACACCTAGCAGTAGAGAAAAATCCCTGCTGTTTGCGGCCGAGATTATTTCTCATAACTTTAATGTTTGGAAATGACTTACAACACATATACAGCTAAATGTTAACTCATTTATTTACAGCTTTGTTTTCAGGTATAAGAATGAAGGTGTTTTTTATATAGATGATTGCATTGAGTAGGTATGGTGTTTTGACACACAAAAAAGGTTTGTTTGTATGGGTGACATATCTCCCACACTCCAATATGGTTTTTGTGAGAAAGAGGCAACTTCTTTGACCAAAAATCCTTAACTTCAGGGCCCTATTATAAATGTTTTTAATTTTGCCTCTCAAATCCCTATAAATTTGGCTTTCCATCTTTTGCGCCCTTCATTTTGCTTAATTGGGATTAGCAGCACACATTTTTGTATCCCTTCTTTAATGCCTACAATTTATGGCCATTGTTAACTTCAATAATCAATGCTCTCTTGCTTTTCAAACCTTTATATTCGACTTTTCTAAACAAAAGTTATGGTAACCCTTTTATTTTTGTTCTCAAGTGTGAAAAATTAACTAATGAAATATAAAACCGGAAAATAGTTAGTTGATCAGTTGGAAAACCCGTTTTCACATAGAGGTTGAGGTTTCGATTCTCACTTTCAATAAAAAGGCCAAAGGTCATTCGAAAGCAGTTTCTTTATCTTTAAGTTTTAGGGTAAGACTGTCTACATCTCACCTCTGAAAAACGAGATTGGTTTAACGTTGATTTTTTAAATATAAAACCAAAAACATTACAAATGGTTAAGTACTATGCTAAAGTAGATTTGATAATAAAACTTATTAAGTCTGTTTCTGCTCATTTGTAATTCCCTCAATCGTTGCAATATATTAAAACAATGTTTTAAAATGCGTAAAAAAATGATGTTTTCTCTATAAAAATTTATCAGAAAAAAACGAAACATTGACTTAGATGCATCTTTCTCATGACTTGACGATGGTTCATAAGATGCTGTTTCTGAAAGTATGAATTCAAAAGTATTTATTACTCCGTATTAGGTCTTGACTATTGATATTTGATAGTCAAATATGTAATTGGTGCTTGTTCTTTGTCGTAATATAAAATGTCATGATCCATGTTGTTGACTTCAAACCTCTTTTGAAAATGGATGATACGTACATGTCACCAATACAAGTTGATGATGAAGATTTTAGTAACAGGGGTAGCAGTCGTGATTAGTATCTCTCTCATATTTCATCATCATCGATAATATCACTAAGACTTCGTTTAAATACGCCTCTTATCTTTTCATCGTATTTTTATGATTTATGACTCACCTAATTTTATTTTTAATTTTTATATTTAAGTATACCCAATTCTTTCTCCTCCAATCTTGTGACGTAAATTGCCGAAAAGCTATGTCTCTCATGCCGAGATGGTGCCGATGTGTGATGGTGACAGTGTTTTTTTCTGGTACCCCACGTCGAGTCCACTGCCACCCCTTATATTATATACCAACCATTAATCTAACTTTTCAGAAGTAACCACTTAATTATATTTGATGACACTAACTAATTAGAATGGTTGGTCACATGTTTTCAAACATGGAACATGCACTTTGAATGGCTATTGCATAACATTTGCATTTTTTGGACATACTTTCTGAATGTTTTTATTCATGTTTTTGTGTAAACACTAATTTGATTGTTTCTTCACACCAAATTGATGTTACCATGTCACCTTGACATCTCCAATTTTTGTAACTATACCATCAAATAAACTTATACCATGTTGAACAATTAGTGACGCGCAATTGTGGGGGAAAACATTTCAATAAAGTACAGAATTCTAACGAAAAAAACTAAAGAAAATTGATTGAATTGCAAAGCTAAACAAAGGATTACTACAGAAAACATAAACTAATCCCGTCTAAAAATTAGTCGATGTGGACTTTACCACACCTCCCAGAAACTAAGAAACTAAAAATCAAAAGATTTGAACTAGCGGGGACTATACATGATACAAGAACCTCCTAACCCGCCGCTAAAGTCCTACATTGTCGCTCCCTGAATCCATCACAATTGTTAGCCTTTGTGCCGTCTTTAAAAACTCACTGCAACAACAAAAGTCTTTTAGATACACGAAAGGCAGCAAGGTTTTATGAGCATTGTACAACACGATCATACACAATACCTGAATGGTTCGTCTCCAGTGTGTTTTACCGCACCAGTTGAGGTCCGGTAAATCAAGTTGTTCATCATTACAGATTTCTCAACGCTGAACATATCAGAGAGTTTTCTATGCAACTCTTCATATGAACGAAAAGCAGTCAAGTCAAGAGTCCGGCCCACGTCTTCAGACTCCATAAAAATCTTGCAATGGCCGGTCTCAACTCCAAATTCAGACCTTCGGTCCTTGGACCAAGGACTAGCTTCATCGGATGAGCTCGAGCCTGGACCATTCTGAACCACAACTGACCCTGTCTCACCAGAACTGCTATCAGAGAGCTGTTGTTCAGTAAAAATTGGTTGACCAAACAACGAAAAGGTTGGTTTCTTCTCATATTTTGAACTTGATTTGGAGTTGCATTTGTTCCCTATTGTTAGCAAACAAGAAACATTTTCCTTTTTTTCGGTTTCTTGAGTTGTTTCAATGAATCTTGGGGGAAATCTTGGTGATCCAAATGGAAAAGATTGGATCTTGCTCAAGTATTGATGATGTTGATGCAAATGATGATCAAATCCGAATTGCGGATTATGCCTGGCTCCCTGAATGCTATTGGGAATATGATTGGGGATCATCGATGGCATCGTAAAAGAGGAAATCAGGTGGTTGTGGAACCCGAAGCTTCTTTCTTGGAGGCGAAAATGGTGAAAGATGAATTGCTGGCATATTTGACACCAATTCAACTAACCACGGGCTGACCCGCTTCACATTTTGTAACAGATCGGGTTCATCCCACGCTACCTACAGCCGAAAATCATTTTAGTTAACTTATAACAAAAATTCCAACAAAGTGGATGTTTGGGATTTGCTTATTTGAATCTGATTATTTGCTTAAGTGCATGTGCTCAATTTAAAGTGCTTATTAGCACTAAAAATTAAGTGGATAAGCAGTTTTACCCAAAAACTCAAAACTGCTTATCTAAAAAGACGTCTAATTGCAAAAAAATTCAAGATTTATGAAAAGGGTACCAAGAGTATACCTGAAGTAGCCTCCAAGGCGAATTAGGCCAACGAACTTGATCATCAACATCAACCGAAGAAATCGTCCCCATAAACCAACTTATTCGTGACGAATCTTCTGTCTCAAAAGCCATCTTAAATCTCATCCCAGGACACCACTGAATCCGCATTGCAGCCTTAACCGTGGAAGCTTTCACACAAAACTCCGGTGTACTTGCCCGAGGGTAAAAAACCACCTCAAACGGCCTCCCGGAAGCAGCCAAATTGGCAGCTTCAACCACCGAATCCACACTCACTTTCCCTGAATCCCCAACCCCTGCAACCGAGGTATTCCAACCCGAACAATTTGAATCAAGAAACCCCCTCCCAATACCCCTTTTCGCTCTCCTAATCCCAACACACAAATCACCGTTATCCGCCCTTAAAAAGACAATAGAATCACCAGCAACAAGCTTCTTCTGGTTAACAAAGTTACTCCAACCAGTTGTCAAAAGATGCCTACGTGGGGTCCCACGGTAAATATGCCTAAACTTCCATAACTTACCATGAACATCCTTAGCAACAACAGTTTGCACAGGTGGTTCAGCCGTATAATCTAACCTAGGAAATATTGTTTCAGCACAATATCTAGGAACCGAAAAACCACCGCCGTTATTTGCATCAGATTGAGTCAAAGTCTTAGCAAAAGACGTAGGTTTATCTTGGTTATCATTCTTATTACGATCAAATCCTAAGAACCCATCATTAGTATTATCATAATCATTTTCATTATTAATTTTCAAAGGGACTAGTCCTATTTTAGCGTACACTTCATCTGTGTGAGTGTCCGCCATAAAGTTGACAGCGGACACTGCACATAAAATGTACGGTGGGACCCTAGGAAAACCCGCGGCGCTAGTCACACCAGTACCAGCGCCGCCGGCATGTTCTGCATGCCCTTGTGGAAAATAAAAGATTTTTGAACTTAGTTCCGGCATTTGAACCATACCACCCGCACATGCGTGCCATAACTGACTATCCAACGTTGGTTTATTCATATGATGATCCATTACATTAATCATCTTTATACCAAAAACCCTTTAGCTAAAACCTGTAAAAAACACACATAAACACAAAAACACAGTCAGGAACAAAACCCTTAAATATTTTAGCACATACCCATGTATATAAGTAAATAACCACCTTGTGACAAAATCTTGATTTTTAGCTTAAATTTCAAGATTTCAAATTTTTGACACAAAAAATGGAAAAAACATAAAAAGAAACAAGACCCATTAATATTTAGCAAAACCCATGTAGAAAACAGCATAAATTAGTTAACTTGCTGAGACAAAAAGGTGGAGAAACAGTGACAATACAGAGGGAACAGTGACTGACTGACCTGAGTGTTTGCCGACCAACGATGGATGGCATACAACAACAGAAAAGACAAATGTGAACTCTAGAGAGAGAAACTGATAGTTTAGAAAGAGAGAGTGTTTGTGTTTGTTGATAGATTCCAACAAATGAAATTACTAGAGCCCCAAGTATTTCGGTAGAGACTCTATCTATACTTGACTAAATATGTACGACATACTTTACTACTAGTCCTTTTTATCTTTCTATTTACTGTTTTAGTCCTTTGCTAAAACCATTTATCCCGAAAATTACTGTTCCGTACGATTCCCCTTATCACTCCAAATAACAAGTCTCTTAACTAGGAATATTTACATTTTGTTGTTTTTTTAAATCTTGTAAAATTTTGAAGTCTTGACATTGTGTTTAGGAAGCAAACGAGTGGGTGATTCCGTGCGTTGTTGCGGGAGTGCTGTGAACCTGTTATATTTGTGTGATTAATGTACATGTATTTATGTATCAGTCCTTAAAAGTTCAATTATATTACATTGTTAGTCCTTGAAGAACCAAGTTTACAAAAACAATTACTACAGTGTTTTGAACAGTAACAAAGCATGCCTTTTAGTATATAGATAAATATCTCATATGTAAACACCCATGTTTTAGCTTAGATTATTTTCATACATCTTCATATGTTGCAACTTGTGAGTTGCGACAACGACAATTCTCTTTTAGTATCAAATTAAATGTTCATTTACTAAATTAAAAAAGGTTTGACGAACGTGAAACCATTACCTTGAACACCGATAGAATTCAATATTTATCTATTTAGAGACAATTTGATTGATAACTAAAAGTGTATATTTATTTTAGGACAACCGTAAATAGCAATATAAATATTTTATTTGGGACAAAAGAGTAATTGTGAATAATAATAAAATCATTCAGTTTTTATTGATTGTGCTTTTAACTTGATTTTACAAAATGTAGTACAACAATAACTTCATACCCAATCTCGCCAGAACGAGGTATGAGAAAAGTGAAATGTAGACAGATTATACGCTTTGCATAAGGTAAACCGAAATTACAAAACGTATGATGATTATATTGTGATATTTTAGTTTAAGACTTGTTGGTTGTATTTAAAAAGTTGAAAACACTTGATGAAATATGTTTAAGCCTCATCATAGTTTGTTTTGTTTGACGTGTTGTGGTCATAGTGAAAAATTCAATTATAGGTTCAATAAAATGTTACTTTAATGTTACTCCTTATGTTTTAAAATTATTATTCACATATAAAAAGAACATAGAAAAATATCATCATTACAACTTTATTTTTCTTATTTTTTTCAAAATGATATTTTCACCAGTAAGTAATTAATTTAAAATTGTTTTAATGTTTGTAATACTAACCTCAAACGATGATAATATGTCAAACTTGAACTAAATTTTTTATTTATTTTGTAAAGTTGACAACTAATTTAAGACATTCTAAAAATAGAAATATGAACAATAAATATGAGACGGAGGGAGTAAGAGTTTCACGACAGAGTTAGTGTAGTGTCGATCGACATGTTTACTTTGAACTAAGATGACATACTTGTCGTACTTGTCATTTTCAATTCGATCATGATCAGTCTGATCTATTCTTTCGTAGATAATGGTTAATGATTCGCACTCCAGCATCGAATATTCTTTCGATATTTATCATAGCTTACGGTTTAGATAATATCATTCAAGATAATACATCAAGTTCTCTTGTACCGATGTTTAAAGAATCAATGTCTTTCTATATCTTTGTGTCCTTTGAGTATCACAAAAATTGTACCATAAAGTACTCGAAACTAAAAAGTTTATGAAGTATAATGGTATTTTCAAGCAATAACTTTAGATGAGTGATTTAAAAAAGAATATACTTGATGACTTGATATTGAAAAGGGGCTCATGTTTGCAAATGAAAAGTGGTCAAGAAAGTTATGGACGAAACTAAACAAGTGAAAGTGAATCTAAGTCCAAAGTTAAGGGGATGTTTTTAGCATATCTTGTAGACATTTTTACTTTTTTACTCTTACTTTGATCAGATCTGAAGCTTCGGATTCATGTAACCTTCTCCCACTCACATTGTCTGTCTCGTGTTAACCACTCGCTTAACTTTAATGTACGAAAAGGTGAGAGTGAAACACATGACTTGTCCACTTTTATAAAGTATGTCAAACAAAATAATATGAAATTGACTTTGTGTGAAAGTGTGATTAGTTGCACCTTGAAATTAAAAGATACATGTTGTTGCACCAAAAGAAAATGCTCGTATAAGATATGACACTTACTTTTAAAAATTCTACTCAAGAGAAGAATGTAGCTAGGTATGGTGTTATTTGAGTGATTATGACTCTTTAAACTGTTTTTCGTTTTTTTTCCAAGTTGAAATTGTCAAACAAAGTTGTGTCACTTCACTTGAAAAATTGTTTGTTTGTTCATAATTGAGAAACCGACTAGTCGTCATTTCACTACAAAACTTGCTTGTTTATCCGTTATTAAGCTCACCTTCCCCACAATGTTTCTATTATGTTTGTATGGTTCTTAATTTAAGTTTGTTGGGGTTATTTCTCGAAACGTGGTGAAGATAATCGATATGAAACCAGAATATCAATACAGGGTTATCGGATATCGGCTGAAATCGTGTTATCACTTTTCAAAGAACTATTCGCCTAACGCACTGTATCACGAATATCTCTTGGGATAAGGCCAAATATGTGTTAGTGATTTAGGCACAAATCGATGAACCCTTTTAACTGGCGTTTATGTTTTTACATATCTATCATGCGTGATCGGATATCCTATTTTAGGAAATTACTCTTAGCTAGTTGATGGGTTCCACGAGGTTTTAAATTTGTAACAAGAATTCGGTTAACTAGGAACACATTCGGGCAAGTATACCCTAGTCAAGTTGTAGTATAGTATATGGTAAATCAGGTCGTCCCAAGAGACTTGGTTGCACTACAAGTGTCGTTTGTTTGTTTAAGCAAGTAACAAGTAACAAGTTGATGGTTAT